>VWZY01002782.1:0-23795 GCA_013399075.1 Chloroceryle aenea | reverse complement strand
GCAGTCCTGCTGAACGGGCTTGTGCTCCCACCTTGTCATTCTAAAGCTGTGTTGGTGTTCCCGTATTAAACTACCATTCAGATCTCTGTTTTTTAATTTTCATGTCGTAATACATGCTGTCAATCCCAAAGGTCTTTTAAAAGCTACAAAATAGCTTTTTTACTATGTTTTGGGGTGAGCAAGAGGTGTTTTTTTCCTACCTACTTCAACCTCAGAGCATGCTTCATCGTTCTGTGGCTCACAAATAGCTCTTGTGCTCTTGTGACAGATTTCGATCTTAAACAATGCCTTTTATGCATGTACGTGACTATGTAAGCATCTCTAATATTTGTATTTTGACATGTGACAAAGTGGCAATACTTCTGAATGATCCAGAAAGAATCACGACAATTTTGTTTCAAATTGTGCTAAACCAAATCCACCAAGGATCTAGTCTATTTTGAGCACTATGGTGGAAGATGATAGGCTTAAAAATTCCACTCTGTATTTCTATTTGGTTGGTTAGAATATGAGCTTTTGTAGTCTTGAAAACTGGAGATTCATATTGCCTGAATCTACTCAGACCTTAATTTTAGCAAAGAGAAAATGGTAGTTTTTCTTTTATTTAGATGCATTATTCTGTTAATCTTATGTGGTTTTCTATTAATGGTTTTTTATTAACTGATGTCTGTGGTTTAGGGATGACATGAAATCATCTCAACAGAACTATTTCTAGATTAAAATTTGACTTGCAATCCCTTTTTGTTTTAATGGGCAAAATTCATTTTCCCCTTTAATGCGGAGTAGGTAATAATTTCTTTTTTTCTTTTAATCTACATGTAAACCAGGTTAGTGAAATTGCTGATGAAAATGTAACAATAATCAGTAATAAAAAGAAATACCGTGCTTTCAGTCCTTGTGATTTTGAATATTTCTTCAAAACAGCTTATTATACAACAGATTAATATTTTTTGAAAGGTGAAATTTGCTTAAGTTTGAAAAGTCAGTTCAGGCTGAGAAAATATGAAAGCAGTGCTCCATAGTATAGAAAAGAAATTTTCATAAAGTCTTACGAACGTATTGTGACACCTTGATCAAGTTTACATAACTAGAAAACATACTGAACTGTGAAGAAAACATTTTTCAGAGTGTATTTGTGTAATTAGAGAACAAAAGGTTATATATGAGGATGTTCAGAAGTAACTAGTCCTTTTTACTTTTGATTTTTTCCTAGCTCTCTTTTGCTTCTGCTTTTAAGAAACACAACATGTTTGAAGTTAAGCAGAGGAAAAAAGGTGTTTCTTCATCCAAGACCAATGAAGGTACACAAAAGGATGAGAAGCACAGTAACCGTGGGAAGCTGGCAAGTCCCAGGACCAGCAATAATTGGAATTCCTTTTGGATGAATTCACGGACAAGCTTGAGTATCATTTCCCTCACTGTCTGCTTGGTGCTGACTTGGTAGGTAACTCTCTAAAGTGGATTTTAGTATTTTATTTTGTATTCTATACTGCATCCAGTCACAGACAACACGATCAGTTAAATTTGAATATCATGTTTGGGTTAGGTGACTACAGAAACTTCTTAAAGGTAGAAGGATCAAGAAAAGAATAGTGGTATTCACAAGTGTGGAAACGGTAGTGTACAGTGAGGGATTATAGAAGCTTGACCTGTCCTGTTGTGTGGAAAGTTTAAAAGGTACCTTGCTCGTGAATTATAAATACCTGTTTTGGAGACCACAACTTTGAAGAACAACTTGATCTAAGTATAACAAGGCTCATTTGGCAGTTAATAATTCAACAGTTGAAGTGGAGTTTTATGGGAACAATTTATTCAGCAGTGTTGTAAATTGTTCATCAGGTGGAGTCTTCAAGTAAAGGCCAAATGTCTTTGGAAAAGGTATTTTAGAATATCTTAGCAGCATTAGTACCTTAGTTCCATTAGAAATGTGAGCTTCCTGCAGAAGTGGTGTGATGAAGTTCTCGGAACTCTAGTGCAAGAAATCGGTCCAGATTATTATACTCTAGATGTCAATCTGAAAATTAAGGTAAAATTTTTTCTTACTAGATTTTATCTAAATCACCCAGATTTTATCTACATCTTTGAGAAGGGGAACGACATACCAGAATTTTATTATCTAAATCTTTGAGAAAGAGAATGACATATTAGAAAAAAATTAGTGATGCTTCTGCGTACTGCTTTGTGTATATCTCATTAGGAGTGTTCTACATTTATCTATCTAGAACTAGCAGTTTAGCCTTTCTTGCCTAATTTAATTCGTATAGAATATTGTAGACATTTTGAAACTTCTAATTGCTAGTCAATATACTAATAAATGTACATTTATGAAAGCAAAAGTATTTTAAATAAATTCTATTCTGTTCTAGATAAAATTGGTTTTATTTATTACTGAGAGAACCCCTGTGTAATTTACAATAAACCTTATTTTGGGATTAATAAAGACCCAGCAAATTTTTTTTTTTCCCTTGGTGTCTCATTTCCCGTTTAACTGGACAAAGTGTTTACCATTCAGAAAGCTCCCGAGTTCACAGTAAATTAATCTAGAACATATATAAAGTACAGGATTGAGATCTCTACTGTCTGTTTACAAAGATATCATCATCATAACAGTAGCTATAAAAACTGCCACAACACAGTGGTGTTCTTGGATGGTTATAATTAAATATTACAGTTAAGCAGCTCTTGTAATCCAAAGGCTTCTGTGCATCATTTTGTGATTCTTTGCAAGAAAGTCCCAATTATCTTTTGGGGCTTATTTCTACTAGTTAAATATACTCCCTCCATAATATACGTTGTGAGGCAATGCATGACAAGCGTGTAATGGCCTCCCTGTGTCAGCAATCTTACCAGATATTTCACCTCTTTGAATGGCATACAGTGTAAAAGTACATCTCTGGCTGTTTGTTTATTTTGTCACCTCTATTGGAAGATAACTCCAGGATGAAGACACATCAACTTTATTAATTTTTATTTTTTTTCTTTTTCTCTCATGTATTGATCTGGCAAATCCTGTGAACATAAATCCCTGCAGTAGCAGATTGTTTTGAATCAAGTCTTGGAACACTATATATGCTATATGTAGTTATGTTTACTGTTTATTTCTTTGCAATTTACAGGTTCCTGTATCAGCAATCAAATCAATTTGCTGATATGGAAAAAAAGTACGATTTCTTACAGCAAGAAGCTGAAAAATTCCTGGATGTAAAAAAGAAAGTTAACTTAATTTCTGAAAAGGTAATCATTAACATCTTAATTTGATCATCTCTGGTGGACATTTGCTGTTGTTTCCTGTTCTTGTCATTTAGTTAAATTTAACTGATTGTTTAAAAATAAATTTTCATAGTGTGTTCTACTTGCCCGTGAATATGACTTTGGAGAATATTTCATGTGACTAAATGTGTCAATCCATACCACTGGTCAAGTATGTGAATCTAACAGTTGTATCTCTGTATATTTTTAGACACATAAACTATTTTTTTAAAAACTTTTTTTTGCACATAATTCTTTCTACCAGTACTGTTTGTTGTGTATAATATACATTGATTTGAAGACAATTTACAGGCATTTTTATGTAGTAGACCTGTTCTAATAAGATGAAAGATGTAATGAAGTGACAGTAATTTTTTTTTATTATTATTGGTATTTTCTTATCTATCTGTGACATTATCAAGCAGAAAACTTGGGCTGGCTGCCAAATTATCTCCTATATCTTACAGATAATTATGGAAGTACAGCATGGCTTATACCCGTGATGTTCTTTTAGCACTGTCCTCATAATGCTGCCATTTATACATGATATAATTTGGATATTTATGTACTACACTTCAGATTGCAAAATGTTGCATGGGATTTACTTAGTGTGATGTATTTTAGAAAAAAACAAACCAAAACAACCAACCAAACAAAAACACAAACCAAACCCAAAATAAAGGATTGACAACAACAACAACAACAAAAATGGCATGTATTCTACAGAAATTCAACAACAAACATACCCTTTTCTGTGACTTTTTCATGCTAGGTTAATTAATACTTTTAAGTTGACATACGAAACCAAATCATATAGTAGCTATGTAACAAGTGACTTCCAAGGGACTTTATACTCTGTTAAATAAATGCAAATAGTTTTCTATTCTTAATTTTGTTAAGTAGACATGGACATTGTTTTGTGTTATAAATGCAGCTTGAGTCTTCTGAAGGTATTCTACAAGAAGCTGCTTCATTCATCTCTGTGATGACTGAGTTTGAGCAGGAAATATCTTCTCTTCATAACATCTTAAGTGATATTCAGAACAATGAACAGACTCTCTTTCTAAAGATGCAGAGCATTAATGAGAAGTTCCAAAATGTTACAAATTCCTGGAGAAGAAGCTTGGATGAAATGAACACAAGTGCTAGTAGTTTAAAGACTGAAGCAAAGTTTATACATATAGAAGTTACTTCCCAAATTAATGAAGTTGACCAAAGAATTAAATCCCTTTCAGAAAGAGTAAGAGAACTGGAAGACAGTACAGCCAGAAATATTAAAACACTAAAAGGGCAAGAAGATGATGAATTCTCTAGAGTTGAACAAAAGTTGGACTTGCATGCAAAGGCAGTTGAAAAACTAGAAGAACAACAGAATAGTCTGGCAGCCAAGAACACAGACCTGAGTCAGAAGCTTGTGAACTATGAACCTAAAATTGAGACGTGCAAGACCCATTTGCCAACAATTGAAAATGCTATTCACTCTATTCTGAGATTATCAAGTGAATTGCTGAGTATGGAGAAAAAGATAGAGGACTTAACAACACAGCTATATGCTGTGGAAAATGATCTATTGAAAACTGCTTCTGATACAACAGCAATGCAGAAGGTTCTTGAAAGCATACAGGACAATGACAGTCTACTGAAAGTGCAAAATGAAATAGTGGTTTTAGAAGAAGTAGTGCATGACATAAAAGTATCTTCAAAAGCACAAGAAATAACTTTAGAAAACTGTAACTTAGAAAATGACCAGAATGGGGATAAGTGAATTTGGACTTAGGGTTTTATAGATTAGAGAGCACTTTAAGTTGTTATAAACAGTGTGACTCCAACATATGTTAAGCATAGCTGTAATAGTGTAATTAATTTAAATAGGCGTTGGATTAATCTAAAAGACAAATATATAATAAAGAGGTTAGAGAGCAATAATTACTGTGCTGAAGGAGGAAAGGAGCATTTTCTTAAATTAAGAATTATTTTCAGTTTGTTAAGTTCCATTTTTATTAAAAAGAAATTTGAAGCAAAGTATTTAAGGAAAAAAAAGTCAAAACCACAGACATCAGATTACAGTTTACATTTACTTTTCGCTACTTAGTTTTTATATTGATACTTTTTGTATTGTATTTCCTAGACTTGTAATACAGAGCAATTAAGTTCTTAATCTCTAGGGAAATATACACATACCTCACTTTTAATGTATTCTATACTGTAATGTTTTTGTGCTTATGGTACAGACTTCTCAATGTCAGAGCTGTGCTGGGATCTGTATATTTTATTATGTGCAGAAAAGCACTGAGTACATTTTTAACATCTGCAGCGTAGATACAACAGCATTACAGAAAACACTAGTAAAGTACTCTTTACTGAGAACCTGCTCTTGTACTGGTAGTTACAAACAGGGGCTTACAGAGCAGCTGGTGTTGTCTTTTATTTCATTGACCCTGTGTAAATAGCCTCCTTAGACCTCATTTACAGCCTTTTGAAATGTCCTAAAACCTCTGGCATAGTTTTTTTCAGCCCTTGAAACTGTTGGACTACATATAGACTGAAGTTCTGATTACCAGATATTACATTGCTTAAGTTGCAAGTTTGCTGGGATCAGTCACTGGTTTAGTCAGGGGGGATTTCTGGTGGGTTTATTTTGTTTCTTACAATGCCATTGGAAACAAGTTTCAACTTTTTCTTCTGTAGAATATTCTGTGTTGGACATTATAAGACATGTCTGGTATTGCTTTGCATTTCAAACCTGGGAGAAAAAACCCTCAAGAGTATCATTGTTTCCCAAGGTTTGGTGAACCAAGAGTAGCAAAAGCAATTAATGAAAGCCATGGATTTGGGGATAGGGAATATCTAATTTATCCCTAAGTCTAGTAGTTCAATGTAGGCAGGGTGTAGTGCCACTTAATAGGCCTGGTAGCTGTTCATTGAAAGTTGGATCTCAGGACCACCATAAATTTGTGTCTACAGACTTATGTCTTGACAATTTTAGATTCATGAACCCGGGAGATTTAGTATGAACATATGAGATTTGTGACTTAATCAGACAAATTAAATTATTCTGGTTTTGCACATTCATTCATTCATTCATTCCGAACTCTACTCCCATCTTCACTAAACAGTTAAGGCAGCCCATTCAGGAGACTATTTACAACATAGAGAGAGGCTGGTTTAAGTATTTCAGTTTTATCTATTTATTACTTATGTATACATTTCTGTGTGGTTAGGGTTATGTAAAATAAAAATATAGTGTAGTGGATTGCCCTGTCCTGGTGCGTAATCTAATTCAAAATAAATTGCTCATCCAGAAAAGCCACAGAATAAATACTTTAGTATTTAATGTTCCATTAAGAAATACTATTCTGTATGGAAATGTTATTTAAATACTTTTCAGAAGCATGTTCCAGTTTGTCTCTACTTGATGTATTTTTTTGGGAAGGGTGGCTACCATGGTATGCTTTCCAATTTAATGTCTTTCATCAACCTCATCTCTACTGAAAGCTGAATGTACATGAGACTGAACAGGTAATCCTCATCCTTGGGGGGAATTTAACTAGGAAACCAGCACAACTCTCCACAAGCTAAATCTTGGTGTTTTGTTTTTAAGCTAACAATTCTGTGCTAGTGAGGAATCATCAGCACTATCAAAAAGTTAAGCGTGTTTCTTTGGTGATATTTTTACTAGTGTCAGTAAAAGGATTAGTATGAAACTAATTCTAGCCTTGTAGAATAGGTTTCAGCTTTCCCATTTAGTGTTGTTTTTCCTCTCAGAGTTCTCACTGACGGGGTTGGACATGATAGTATCACTCAGGTATTTTCCTTTCTTCCTCTCAAATTTGAAAATCAAGAACCAGTCAATAGAAAAAGTAAAAAAGCAATTTTAATCAAAAATCCATAAGTAGCCCAAGTGTCCCATTTTTAACAGAGCTTTTAGGGAGGCAGGCTCTTTAAATAATGTGTTTCCTGCAAAGTAGTTTGTTGACTGTTTAAACAGATGAAAACTATGCCTTAATTCCTCTGGCTTTTTCTTGTGTGAATGCTGTGTTCAACATATGTATTGTGATTATCGAAATAAAACCACATCAGTTAATTATGGTCCATGATTTTTTGGATAGGAGAATTAAAGTGGACACCTTCCTAAAATGTTTCTGAATATCTTTCTGTATGTGTCCTTTGGGATCACAGATGTTGTAGGCTTAACACAAAACTTTCTGTAAATCAGAAGACTGCATGTGGTGTCTTGGGTTTTCAGAGATGCTGGAAAGTCACAGAGCACATTTCTGTAACTTTTGTTATAATACAAGTGTTTGTTATGTTTACCGAAAGGAAAACAAAATTCTGGTTGTACTGCAGCTGAAGTTTATTTCCTAAAGACAGGGTTTGTGCTCAGTTCCAATATCAGAATAGTAAGGTATGTCATTAGAATATAGCTTTCATGTTGCTGGGAGTTGTTAAGCTAGAAATCTTGTCAAATATTTTTATTTGTACCCCTCTAGTGTGAAAAGACTTGGAACGTAATAGAACTGCTGGAAGATCTTCAAATAATTTCTCACATTAGACACCTGCAAGAGGATATTTATACAGTGAAAACATCATCTAGCAACATAATTAAAAAACAAGAAGAGCTGCAGAAGAATTTAACAAGTCTCTTTCATGCCGTTTCAAGTGTTGAACAGAATGCAGCTTCTGTAGCAAAAAACATAACTTTAACAATTGTGACAGTAAAAACTGACATACGGCGCATTTCAGGCCTGGTCTCAGATATGACTGTGCTGACAGATTCTTTGCAAACACTAGAAGATAAAGTAGACAAAGGTGAAAAGACAACAGTAAAAAATATAGGTGACCTGCTTGGCAGTAGCATCGACCGAAGTACAAAACTACAAAGCTTGGCATCCAGTAATGCAAGAAAAATTGAGCAAATTAAGACAGCATTATCAGACTTAAGGAGTGATTTTAACAAGCATTCAGATAGACTTTTGAATCTCGAAGGTGTTAAAGCAAGAGTTTTGAAGACAGTTACGTTTGCAAATGATTTAAAACCCAAGATGTACAAACTTAAAAAGGATTTTGCCATCTTGGAGCCATTAATAAGTGACCTAACGCTGAGGATAGGAAGATTAGTGGAGGATGTATTGCAACGGGAGAAGGAAATAGCTTTACTGAATGAGAAATTGGCCAACCTGACGAGTTCAAACTGAGACCAGAGATATGAAATAACCAAGCTTTCAGAAATGAACTGATCACTGTGAAATGCCACCACCTAAAGAAGAGTAGTGTTTGAGGACTTAACTCCACAACATGTAGTACTAAGCAGAAAGACCATATTTAAAGGCTTCATTTAGAAGCACACCAAAAACTAGAGATTTGTTGCCACAGAAAAAAGTCATACTGATGTCTGGGCAAACAAAAAACATGTCTCTCTGCGCATATTTGTCTTTTTGAAGGATGACGGGTGCTATATTTAATAAACTGCTTGTTTTGTACAATAAAACACTGTTAAAGCATAACATCTTGTTCTTGCCTTTTAGAGTTTGCTTTCATGAAGAAAGCAAGACTCAAGACTGACAGATCTTCAGTATTCCTTTCCATCTCCAAAGGAAGGAATAAAGTTGTGGTTCCCAAATAGATAGACTTAAGCAAGAGTTAGTCAAACTGCAGCAGCAATTTAATCTTTGTCTCAGTATGTTCTTTATGATTTTTGTAAACTTTTTTTTTTCAAAATAATCAGTATTTAATGAGCTAAATGCAGTGAGACAAGCAGTGCCCACAAATATTGTTGATGCCTTGCGAAAAGCTTGTCACAGCTTTAAATGAAGTAATTTGTATAAGGCTTTCTGTGAGGATTTATAATTGTAAGTCGTAGTTACTTTGAAGCATGTTGTGCCTTTAAAACGCAGAACTCCATATAGGGACAATGCTTTGACAGACCTAGTAACCCTACTGCTGGCCTTACTCCCAGTGGCACGGCCTCTGTTCAGCAGTTGTAACAGTGTTGTTCATTCATTGTTTCTTACCTGTAAAATATGATAGTGAGCATCAGAATTAGCTAAGAGAAGCTGCTTAAGTCTCCAAAGGTTAGACTGACAGGGGCCACCAGCAGTACTTACTGGGGAAGAGCCAGGCTTTAAGAGATACAAGATGTTTGAAAATGCAGTAGGCTGGAGTAACAAGGAAATGGGTTTAGCAGAGGGAAGAGAGGAAAACATGAATAAAAATGACTATAAAAACAATTAGGAGAGATAGACCAATTAAGAAAATCTCTTTACATGAAATTATATCAAGAATTATAAGCATACAGTAAAGCGTTTATAAATTCTCAGTTGTTCAGTTGGTCATAACCTGAACATCTTGCAGCTACTAGGCTCTTGATTATATGGAAGACACAACCATTCCTCTCCCTCACGTCTCATCCTCGGTCAGCATTCCATGTCTTTTGGTTCACATTGCTGACCTTGTGTAGCTTGCTTGCTTTGTTGCACTCAGTCAGCCTCAGATGATTTCATTAAGGTTTCCTCTGTTGGTATAGAGCCATTCCTACCTCCCCAATTTTCTTTTACCACTTTCCAGTCCACCTGACAGACCCCAAGGACAAAGCCTGTCAAGAGACAAGTTTTCCTAGAAATCACCCACAGATGGTATTTACCAACCAGTGTCTCTTTGTTCCTTCGTACAATTCTTAAGCACCTAAAAAATACCCAAATGACATTTGAAGGAGACAGAAAAAGTAAAGAACATCCAGGATGGTCAGACATGCTAAATCATGCATTATGCATCTTACCTAGAGAGAGATGCACATACGTACACCATTAACAGTTTGGGGTTTACATAATAAATACATCTCATTTGTACATCAAAGCCTGATACTGAACCTGCTAATCTTGGGTTTGTTGGGGCTTTTTTGTGTGAAAGCTCATGTTAGTCCTGTCAAGGAAAGCACTTGGCACAACAGACGTGCCTACCAGAAGAGCATTGATACAATGGTATGAGAAACCTAAGTGTCTTTCACTATAGCACATACCATGCAGTTAACTGGTACCGGTGGCTTAATTGCATCATGGGCTATAGTAATTTTGTTTTCAATTTTATGAATGAACAATTGGTGGTCAGTAGCCACTATAAATCTGGAGAGGCAGAACCAGAGAACCAAGAGAGTAATATCTACACAAGTGAAGGTGAAAATACGCTGCTGCCATGCAGTTAATCAATCAGGCAAGTCTTGACACACAGCGAAGAGAGCTTTCTGGATGGAAAGAGCACACTGTCTTTGGAGCAGTAACCAGAAAATGAGCCAGGATGAACAACTGTTGATTTCATTTTCAGCCCCAAATAATCTCCAAATCTTAGAGCACATCTAACAGTGAGAAGCCAGCTATACAGTCCTGTTCATGGTCTCCATGGGAAGCTAAGTATACAAAAAAAAGTTAGAAAGCCATTAATTTCACTTTATCTATAGATGTATGCACACCATCCGCCCTTCCTTCCTGGGAAGTGCGGGTCCAAAGTTTTATGATCTTTTCAGAAACTTTGCTGCTACAAGCAAGGCAGAAGTTGTTTAAGTCACAAAGGTAAAGTTTACTCAGGAAAAAAAAAATTAATCTGGATTACACACCCACTGTACTGTCCTCAGAAGTAAGGTGAGTGCACAGGTATTATAAATCTTCATTTGCCCTTCAAGCACATGCCTCCACTGCGCGCATGCACGCACACACACACACACACACACACAAAGTGAAGTTTTAGAATAGTTTTCTAATTACACTGGTCTACGGACAGAGGCAAAGCTCTTTCTGCAGCAGAAAAGATGAGGCAGAGAGTGAGGTATCTTTCATAAATTTAGAGCAGACTGCTAACCTCACCTCCTTGGTTAAGTACTGTCAGCGCTGGGGAGTGTCAGCAACACCTCAGTTCATTTCTAGGGGCACTCAATGACGCTCTACATTTTTATTAAGTCATTGAGAGATTTGGGTGATAATGAAAATTAAGAGCTACTTGACCCATGCAGCCCAACCCGCAGTGATACCCAGGACATCTTTGCTTTCAACTTAGTACACAGGTAAAAAACTGACCAATTATATTCTTGCCAGCAACACAAGGTAAAAAAATAAACAAAAAAGCCACACACAACTAAACAAACAAAACCCATAACAAAAACAAGCAATCAGCATTAAGTGATCAATGCTGAAAAAATAACATGAGCAAAGTAATCCCAACACATCAAAATCTGCTTTTAGATGCTGAAACATCAGCTCAGCCAAGACTTGTTGATAGCAACATTTTTCTCCACACTCAGGAGTTAGAAAAATCAGACTCTGTAATGGGCCATGTAGCTACAATGCTCAGCTATCCAAGGTACTCGTATTTACTATAAAAAAGCCGTATGTTTATTGTTTTCACTGTGAACTACATAATTTCTATGTAGAAATGTAAATGAATTACAACTATTTGTATTATTACAGCCCATTTTAAAATGATATGCAAACATTTCAGCAAGTATCGGCACATTTTTAGTACAACCTGATACAAACACAGGGTGTGGATGCAGTTATCATCCAACATTTATATAAAATAGTAAGCTTTAAACCAGAATGCTGATAGCAGCTCCAGGATGCTTTCTCCTTCATAGAATAATACAAGCACCACATAGATAACCCACGTATTACAAAGCACTTTAGGGTTTAGTGACTGGTCTGATCCCAATTCATAATGGAGTGTTCCTTTTCAATGTAGAATTTCCCTTGCAAAGAAAGCCCAAGTCCATCAAAATCACCACTGCTCCCCTACCCCATCCTCTCGGCTTTCAGAAAAGTACCACACATTATGCATAAAGCAGTTAGCAACAGCAAAGCTAACCTTTTAAACACATTTTCATACTGCAGTTTTCCCACTGAAGCTTATTTAAAATATCAGTGGGTGATCATCTAAGCAATAGCATTTTGTACATTAAACCATTTCAGCATAAGCATTGGAACGAGCCTATGGCTGAATGTCAAGGCAGCAGCCACAAGGCAGTTCACACCCACCCCCCCTCCAGTTTTCCACTGAAATACAACATTGGAAGTAGCACTAAATATATTTTCCCTTTCTCAATTACAGAAGAATAGGGCAGCAGCCACGTGCTCCTTGTAGTCTTATCACAGATTTACCCTGATAAAATTATCTGAGCATCTTTAGCGTTTCAAGTCTACCCTTGAGCCATAGGAAGATGGATTTAAGTCTCATTACCACATAAATATGTAAAACAGCTGCACAAAGGTGACGCAGTTCTAGAGAAAAATTGCATGATTTTGCTCCACACAAAATTGCAAGAAACCGTCTTGAGAAATTTAGCTTTCCCTTGGTTAACTTGACAATCAGACTACCCCACTGCATGAGCCAAGTTTGTGTCACTCTTCTGCCAGTGATGTTTTCCAGCAAAGTCCACTGCATTAAAACACACCTTTAAAGAAACAATGATATTGAATACACAAAAGTGACACAGTTTTTTCTCTCAAGTTGAACTACATACAGAAGTTAACTTTTAACATCAACGGTCCTAATATAAGAGCAAGTCATAGTTAATGCTCTTTCCCAAGGAAGCTCTTAGAAGCATTTAGTGATTCATTGAATCATTTCAAAGCTTCCCATTCACAATGGGGCAAGATATATGGCACTTACAATCATGAAATGTATTTAGTCCAACGGGAAATTACTCATACAAATGTTTCATTTAGACATACAGGATTTGACTTTGTTCTATAATGCCGTTAGATACCAACCACCCTTAAGAACGTGTTTACTGTCAGCAACAGAGCAGGTTTACATTTTACCCCACATTTTGAAAGGCAGCAATTCCAGACAAAGCTCAGCTTGGTTTTTGAGCATAACCATCCCAAATTATGGAAGTTGGAGGGGTTTCCCAAGGAGTAAGAAGCACAACACTATGTAAAATGGTAGCAGGAGCATCAGACTCCACTAAGAGGCAGTGGTGAGATGCACTACTCTAATGGCACCTCCTTTAACTCTGAATGACAGGGGTAAAGAGGAAGGAGCACTACAGCAGATGCAAAGGCCAAGCTAACTTCTGTAAGCAGCTCACATGCTGAAAGACAGCATAACCCAACAGTTTTGCACACAAACCACTTAAGCTCCAGCTCTACAGAGCAAACACAGTAGTACTGGATACAGTGAACCCTTTGTATACTATCAGGCATTTTCAGGATTCTTCTCAATGTTGTTACCAACTGTGAGTCCTTCAATGGGTAAAAGGCAGATGGCAGCACGCTCATCTTGTTGGAAAAGGGTGGAAAACCCAAATTCATTGCCCTAACAAAACACTGACTGAGTATTCTCCTCTTACATGCCTGGAAGCCTAGATTTCTTCACATCAAGTAAGGTCCAGAAAAAAAACTGGTATGGCTTCTTGTGCTGAAAAAGTGCATGATTCAACCAAAATTCACCATTAGCTAAACTACTTCAGATACCATCACAATCTCCCCATCCTCCCCCCCCCCCCAAAAAAAAAAAGTTGGGGGTTTTGTTTGTTTTTTAATAATTATCAAACTACAGTAATACCAACAGTAAGGCAAGGCCAACAAGTTTGTCAAATTCTACAATAAGAGGCAAGCTGGTTTTATTTCACTGTAAAGCTGGTGAGCTTTTAATGGACTGGTATCTTTGAGAATCTTTAACATAAGCTTTGCTCTTGTTAAGGTAGCAGCTACTGTTTAATTCAATAGTACAAACAAAAGAACTGGGCTCTTTGGTGTGATTCAAAGACAGTAGAAGCAGAAATAAGTAAGCACAAGTTATGTTATGCTGAGATGACTACCCCATAGCAGAAAAAAGCTCTGTTATGTACAAGGTTCCTTTTATCTCTATGGAGAACACCAATATTATGATGGGGATGCTCTATCATGCTGCACTTTTCTCTCAAACCATTCAGGAGTTCACCTGTTGTACAGTAACAGCTTGTTCTAGGCAAATAAGAACAGTGGACTCAAAGGGCACAAAACTGCAGCTAGTTTCTGCACTTCCGCAAGGATAGGTTCTTGGCACTTCCCTGGAAACAGTGAAAGCCTATTTTTGTTACAAATGTTTCACAATTCTCTAGTTCCTAAAATGCACAATAGGCTAATTTTATTTTTCGGGGGGGGGCGGGGCAGGGCAGGGGAGTATTTGAGGTATTTGCTGCTATGATATGAAGCTTACATATGCAGTAGTAAACAGACACTAAGCACTCTGTTTCTCTTTTATTTCAGGCAATGACAGTGGTAGAATTTAACCCTCATGTGGGATGAGGGCAGAGAGAATAATGACATCAATATAGTTTGTTTTCTACATAGTCAAATATATAAAAGTTTCATGAAACTCATCACTGGGACAGCCAGCATAGTAAGTCCATGAGTTGTCTATTCAGTTAGACCAAGCTTCTTCTTCAGAGATTCTGGCATTTCAGGTGGAGGTGGACGAGGAAGTCTGAAATAAACCTTCACAGAATCATAGATGAACCATTGTAGTGCAGTCAGGGTACCAATCATAATGATACGGGCAAACAGACCTTTCCATACACCTGTAGAGCAAAACATAAAGCATGAGTAGCCTAAGAAGTCAGGGGGGGAAAACAAAACAAAACAAATCCTCTCCCCAAAGGACCACAAACTCTCAATCCAAAATACATGACAGAAGAAATGTACCTTTGAATCCAAGCCTCTTAAGAACCTGTGACGCAGAACTGCCCTTTTCTTTGTTCAACACAGATACCACGGAGTCAGCAGGATGGGAAACAATTGCACAGAACACACCAGCTGAAAGAGTAATTTGATATTAGTTCTGTGGTGTTTTAGCTGTACCATTACTGCACACACTAAGTACTAACAACTGAAATCACACCTGCTACTAAAGGTCAAACATCCCAGTATCCTAAAAGGACAGAAGGTGCATATCTGTAATGTCATATAAATATTAGAAAACACATTGGTTCTGCTCTTGCACCACCTCTTCTGCTAAAACACTTTAAGTCTTTGGATACTAAAAATCCCCCTTTCATGCAGGTTTCTCTCCCCTTTCTTCAACTTTCCCCAGCATAGCAAAGATGCAAGTTTTTTCATTTCAATCGGCTGCAATGTCTAAACTCAGACATTAACACTGGTAGAGAGGAACAATTAAGAACATTGTCCTACTGCAGACCCATTTTCCAGTTACAGATTGAATACAGATTTTTCCCTTGTACATTTTAAAGTTACAAGTAAATCCTCCCATTCGCATTATATCTGTTTGATATTTTGAAAAGTGACAGGCTTCTAGAGTTGTGGCAGTCCATTAATGAAGTGCAGGACTTGAAGATTCCTTACCAATATATCCTGCAACAAATGTGACTACCAGCTGTTCTCCTTTGGTACATTCACTCCGTGGCTTGGGAACGACATACTTGTAGAGAGCTTCAACAGTGCGTTCAAAGCAGGCAAATTTCATCATCGTGTATGGAATCTGTCTCATCCACAGTGGAGCAACACCTTTGTAAAAACTTAACCAGAACAGAGACAAAAATCAGTTTCATTTTCTCACATATTTAGGGTACAGATCTGACTTGAATAAAATTAGTTACCTTATATTGCTATTGAGAATACAACTTCTAAATACTAACACTGGAAGGTTAAATATCTCAATACCTACAGAACAGAAATCTAAGTTCTATTAGTTTCCCAAGTACTAACTTAAAACAGCAACACAAACTAGAATTTACCTCATCCCTGTGCTGCCCAGATGGTTTTGTAGTCATTATTCAGATTACAACACATTGCAGTAAAGCAGCAGTGACACTACAAGTGAAGTAAGGCTCATGTCCGCATACCAGCCAAGTCCCGATAGTGATAAATGACTTGTATATTTACAGCCACTTCTATCAGAACAGAAAGCTAACATGCAGTTACATTACTCTTACATGCCAATGACTCAAGCATCTTTGACTGTACAACCAAAAAGTTGCCGAGTATCTCTGACTGGAACTGCTAGACACTGAAGTTATCAGCAGAACTCAGCACAAAGATACTCACAAAGATGGATCTAAGGAGCATGTGGAATTAACAGCCAGTTCAGCACACATTCCCTGAAGTATGCTGTTATCTTGAAATACAAAGGCCAAAAAGGATGAGCTAAAGCCACAGTTAGTTTTCGCAACAATTTTTCATTAGGCAAAAAAATACTCAACACCAAGAACCTGAATAAAAATAAAAACTAAAATGAAGAGATACTTACGCCCAGATGCCTTCTTCTCCAAACATCTTCGGTACAGCCTGTCGCAGAGTATTAGCATATCCAGGCTGTGTCTGAATACGAACTTTAGCAGCTTCCATTGGAGCCAGAGCAATGTCAGCAAAAAACTCCGCACTGGCAGATGCAGCTAAATACAGCGAAGTACGCCACAAATACGCATTTTCCTAAGGTGAATTAAAACACCCTTCATTAGTGAACCACTCCCTGTTACCAACACTGTTATGTTGCAGATGTACAGCCTCGTGTAAACCACTTAAGGCTCACCTCTCCCAGCATGTTGCCATATAGGATTTTGAAAACTTCATAGAAACCAAATTTACAAAGCCCCTGCATGGAATAGCCAATGAAGGTCGGAGCCCATCCTTTCGCCAAGCCACGAACACCATCTTCATTGATTGTCACTGAAAATCCATTGAAGATGCTCTTGTATTTTTGTGGATCAACCTAAACAGAACAGACATTTAATTGCTTGAGAGTGCTTACTATTTCCCTTCTCACACCCCCATCCAAAATACAGAATTCTTCAACTGGTCCTGTAGTTGGCTTCCTGAAGTTCACTAGACAGACACAACGTACCCACAAGGTTACACTAATGTACCTGTAACTGTTACTTGCTAGTCTTAAACCCTAACTTTGCAACCACTATGTGTTCCTCAGTACTCATGAACCACTGAACTGTCTGAATTCTGTGTTACATATACTCTTCAAATCAACAGTACAACTTTCTGTATCAAAATCACTATTCTGTGTAGTGCTGTAATGAAATTTTAAAGATTCTGATCTAAATGTAAACAACTTTTGTCAGCGATCTCATACACCCTACATGTCACACCTATGTACACTCACGTGTCACCACAAACCAAGCCTGATTGATTCGCATGATTCTTAACCAGAAAAGGTCATTTCTCTACTGTTAGTTTGATTCCTTCACGGTCAGACTAAGACAGAAAAAACAAAGCAGATCAAAGACCATTTATGAACTTTTACATTTGTACTTTGACTTCATGATAAAGGGTACATAATTACTTTCTGCACATCAAACCTGGGAGTGCAATGTCATTAATAAGAATTTTTTTTTAAAAAGACCAACTTAAATAGTTTTGTTTCATGTGAAAGGAAACCATTTAATATAAATTCTTTAACAGTCGTTCTGATCAACTTTAAGTCAATGACATTGTTATTTTTCAGATTTGACATCATCCAACATTTTCTCAGGAGGAGGATGATCTCAAATTAGAAGTTAACTAAAGCTTTTAGAAAGAGCAATGGGACATGCATGCTACTGCATGCACAGGACTGATACTTGTCTTGCAGTCTGGTAACCACCTACTTGAGAAATAGTTCACTTAAACATGTCAACTTGTAAAGATTCAAAACTTCAGAAAACTGACTATTTAACTGGGGACTGTAAAGTGAGACTATGTTAATGTCAGAACCATGCTTAAATTATGATCTATGTAAAATGCAACCTCCTCTTAAAAGACACAAGAAGGGAGGCAACAAGTTTCTTCTGAGAATCTAGGAAGAATGAGTGACATGATCTGTTCTGTACTGGATCTGTGAAGAGACAAATGCTGACATGTTTTACAAGGTCACACCTGGAACTCAGAAGGAACCCTTCTTCTACACCTTGCCCTAAATGCTGGAGAAGGAAGGGGAAGTATCACTGCCCTTACCACATAAGAAGCCCAGGTCAGGTAGCCCAAGCTGAGCAGACCTATCAAGCAGCTGAAGCCTGGGAAGTATAAGGCCTTGTGCCCCACTGCACATGCAGCACCATATAGCCCTCAGGCCTTCTGCCCATTAACCCAACTTGCAGTCAGATTAAGAACTGTTTGAGATGCTATAACCTCTCTACCCACAATTAATCTCCTCCTCAAGAAACTCAACATTAGGCATGGGTAAAGCTACCGATCTTGAGGTCCTTGACAATGGAAGAGTGCACTTAAGCTACACTATCAGAAATAAAACACATACTCAGCTACAGCTATCCTCCACTAGTAGAAACAGGGAATTCCTACATTAGCCTGGTCTCAACGCAAATCTGTAAAAAGCAGCATGTTGCCCACATCTGATGCACCCCGTGTTTGCCTAATGTGTTACTGAATTAATAGTTTGAGACCAGAACTTCAGGTGATCTCAAGTATGTGAAAAAGCCTCTCTATAATATAAAGAATGCTAAATAATGGTGTTCCAGAAAAGCACAATTTTAAAGAATATCACAGACAGTATTCCTAGTATGACCACAAGGTATGACTAATTCATAGTTCCCTCCTAATTTCAAGAACTGTATCATTACAAAATTGCCACTCTTATTATCAGGGTCAGCCTATGCAACAGGGAAGTCATTAGCTACTGTATTTCATGAAATTTAGAACCGTGATTTAATTTGCTTCATTCTTGGGGCACAGATTTGCCTGAATAAATCAATTAGTATGATTTTATCCATGGCTGCTCACTAGGTAATTTTAATTTATGATACCAGCTTCCACATTAAGTGCGATGTGACAATGTTCCTTTCAGCTCAATTAAGAACTGCTTCAAGGGAACTAGCCACAAGCACTTAAAATACCATTTCAAGTTCTAATGATTCTATTCAAAGTGGCATCACTGGAAAGTACCCAACCCATAAGCCATGCATTGATATTCACAATGTTAATGGATCAAATTAAACATGCATGTCACTCCAAACTAAAACCCCTAGATCTTTGAAACACAAAGGTACTATTTCCTTTCTCCAGGAGCACCGAATAGTGCTTGATAGCCTATCAGCCAGCAAGCAGTAACATTGTGGTGGGTGCCCATTAGCAAATATAGTCAAATGTGCCTTAAATGTGAAAGTAATTCATCCACATTATCCTAATTGCCCCTGCTTCTCTTGAAAGTGGGCTTTAAGTCTCACATCACTAGACTTGATAAATCAGCATTCTAGTTTACTCACTTCCAGTCACCCAGAAAAGACTACTGTAAACTCTTAGTAGGCTGGCTACATAGAGAACAAGTTTAAGAAATGTTTAAGTTAATACAAACCTGCATACGACATTTCACTAAATCCAGAGGTACAACAGCAGTGTGTGTCAGGCCACAACTTAGGACCCCACCAACGCCACAGAGAGCATAAAACTTGAGCGAGCCATATTCACAACTGTATTCTGCAGCAAAAAATAAAGACACACCATGCTTTTACATAAACTCCATGCACTGTTGGGACAGGGATGTCCAAGGGATAGTTTATGCCTCCAATTCATTAGTAGATTAAATACACCACACTAAACATGCTTTATCAATGTCATGACATATCAACATGCAGAACAAACCTGCATTCTGCATTTAACCAGGTCTAGAGGAACCAGTGCTGTATGTGTTGTTCCACAGCTAATAATCCCACCAAGGCCACAAAGCATAAAGAATCTGCCTGAGCCATATGCACAGCTGTATTCTATTTAATTGAAAAAAAATACATATATATGATCAATCATAAATGCTAACAAAGATTAGAAAATAAACAAAACTGACTTGAGTGCTACCTTCTCAGAAGTATTAAACTGAAATAATCTCCCACATTATTCAGCTGTAGTGTTATACTAAAAAATAACTCCCTTGCATTAATTTAACACCTTATGCACTGACAGGATTTGATTCTAAGCCTTCCAAAATGAGCTTGTTCCTTTAAAAAAAAAGCAAAGGAAAAAACAGTTAAGTTTTAGCTCACAGCACTCTTAAACCACAGAAATTAACCCCAGATGTTGCTAGTAGAAACTGTAACTCGAAGTTGAAATGTCCAACAATTTCTTCTATCAAAGAATTCAGCAGTAAGCATTTCTCTAGTATCCTAGAAACAAAGTTTTTTTAGTTAAATATTATGTGATAGTGTCACTTCTGTATTTAAGTAGAGATCACAGAAGTCTATGAAATTAGTGATTTTTTCTTTAATTTTATCTTATGCAGATCTATATTCATATATTTTTCAGATTCTTTATACAGTTTTTTTTTTTTCTTTCAAATACCCAATCTCAAAATTATATAGCTTCTGTTTAATGATACTGCAAAATGTTCTTAATCACACTCACTGCTCATAAACAAGGTTCACTCAAGACTCTTTCAGATAACATTTAATCAAGGGATACTTCATTTGCAGTGTTCCATACAGTACTGTGTATAAAACCATTCAGTCTTAAAATAACAAGTTATTCATTTTCACAAATTCCAATCGAACAAAGTTACTGAAGCTGAAAAACAAGGATCGGCTTCCCTCTTCCATTTTTTGAAGCTAGAGGGTGTGTAACCAGAAAACACTCAACTTGACAATTGACCGTACAAAATAAGGTAGCAGCACAGTGCTTAGCATTTTAAATACATAAAAGAAAATTAATATAGTGAATAAACAATAGAAAACAATACCCTATGTAGAAAATATTCCCCAGAGCAGAAAGGGATAATCTAGGTTCTTTTGCTAGTAGATCTACTGGTGTTACTGCAGTGTAACAAAATAGACATTGAAGTGTTGCACCAACTTAGTAAGAACTATCTGCAGAGAAACACTAATGAAAATCTTAAGACAGTAAAAACATTCAAAGCCTCTCTGCGCTGTCTTTTTTCTTCTGAAATAAATTCCTTTATGAAGACTAATAAAGAAATTAAAATTACATTTAATAGCATCACAGCGCACAAGTTAACACTAGCAGGCTTATCCAGACAATAACTTGGCTATTATAAGTGAACTTCTTACCCCAAACGTTCCAGATTTGATATTACATTTCTCACCTTACTCTTAAAAATTAAATCACTAAGACAATATAAACATATATACTTCTTTATTCTGAAAGAGCAAACATCAAACCACAGACACCGTGTTAAGCCTAAACTTCAAGAAATTGGCTAACAGAATAATGCACAACCTATAGGAGTTTCTTTTAAATGTGACACTCCTCCAGGCTGTAGTGCTGGTCTGGAACTTAAAATGTACTTCTAAAATAGCTTTGTTATGCTAGCAGATTTGCAGACAGCAGTAATATTCTATCTAAAGTTTGCCAGAATACCTGGTTAAACAAACACAAACAAGGCTTTCTGTGCAGATGCAATCAGAGATCAGACTCCAGGTCTACATTCCAGGGCAACTCTGTCTCACTGTATCTTGGGCCTGCAGCACAGCAGTACTGTAGTGGTTACCATGCTGCACAGATACCCAGAGTGTTTGTTCACATTCCTATTTTCACAACAATTTATGTTAGAAATCATACACTTCAAGTGTCAAGAGACAGCCATTTGCAGAATGGTAAATTAGAGCTTTAGGTATCTACTTCATTCCAATGCTAATCAGCCTGACCTGTCAGCTAGGTGTTCCAAGACCAGTAATTAAGAAAAGCAAGCCAGTATTAATCAGGCTTGAGCTCTTTACAGGTACCTAAGTTCATAGTAATATAGAAGTATTAGGAAAAAAGCCATAACAGAACCCAGACTTTCTATTTGAGGAGTCAGGGAGTCAGATTTCCCAAAAACTGTTACCTGAGAAGAGAATTAGCAGAAAAAATATTACAGAGGGCAAGAAAGTGATACTAACATACCTAGATACTGACTTCAAACACCCTAAAGCTACTCAAATATAATTCTATACACATTTTTTTTTTTAAATCTGACAGGTTAACAAGGACAAATTCCAAAGAGCTGATCATAAACTACTTTGTCCCTGGGCTGTGTTATGGTTGATGCCCTAAGCTCAACTCAAAAGGTCTTATGGTTTGTACTGACTTTGTGTGACCTTGCTTAAGCCCAGATATCTTCTGCTATGTGTTACTCTCCCAACACAAAGGCCAGAGAGCAACTGGTATGTGAAATAATGAACATAGCAAAAAAAGACTACAGACTAAGAAACTCTAGTCACCTTCAACCTTACAAACCGGATGAAGATTAAGCCAATACTTTTCAGAAATAAGTGCACCTACTGAATATATTTAGCATACTGAAAAGGTGTTTAGGGCTTTAGTTAACTAGCACCAAGATTATTACATTGAAAGCCAGACATACTTTCTTAAAAACATAATAAAAATCCCAACACCAAATTCGTGCTCTCTTTCATGTATTACACAGACATTCATGCAAAAGCACTAACATATTTCAATAATCACAGTAGTTCACAAAAGGCATCTTGTTGAAAGCACTTTATACTATTTTCTTTTTAATAAAGGCAGATGGATGCCTTTACGTTAGTAACAGCTTAAAAAAAAAATAGAAGTATCATCAAGGTCTGACCTTCAGAAGTCACAAGTCATCAAGAAATATACAGGAAGCACTTGCACTTTAGATTAAAGTAATTCACTGTATCTTAGACAGCAGAGCTATCTGGTGTATGCCCCACAACTGTAATAGAGAAAGGAAGGCATAAAGAAGTCAAACAGTACAGCTGCAGGTACCTCTAATGTATTTGGATGTTCAGATGTCCAGCTGTGAATCAACAGAGAAAGAGGCACACACACCAAAAAAAAAAAAAGGAAAAAAGGATGGGAAAGATGGTCTTCTCCACAGAAGAAAGTAGTACAGGCCTACAGCCTCAGACCCCAAGGCTGCAGGCCCAGCAGAGACGGAAAAAACCTCTTATACCGCAAAAGAGAGTATAGAGCAGGTTTTCTGAACTAGAACCTCCCTCTTTCCCTTCCCGGTCAGAGTGGAACCTTTCTTCCACTCAGCAAGCGCCGCACGGAGAGCGGAAGAGACTGCCAGCGCCTCCCCCGCCCGTGCCCTTCCTCGTCCTCCAAGCGGGCGCGAAGGCCCAGCCAGCTCCTCCCCAGTCAGGCCGAGCCCCGCGGAGCGCAAACCCTCCCTCCGCCACTCCGAGGGGCGCAGGCCTGCGCTAGCGGGGGTAGCTCGGGCACGGGCAGCTATACAGCCCACGGGCCTCGCCTCTGCCGCGACCTCTTCCTCCCGCTCTCACCTTCAGCGGCGGATGCGGCCGCCAAGCTCCGCCGCGTGGTAGGCGCCTCCGCCGGCTCCGCCGGCTCCGCGCGTTTTCTCACCCCATCCTGGACCAGCTGGAAGTGGGGTACATAGAAGGGATTGAGGCGAGCGAGGGGCGCGACGGACGAAAACATGGCGACCTGAGGTGGGCGAGAAGAACAGAGCGACGTGGGATGTCAGGCCTGTCTCAGGCCCGGCCAGATATTCCCACACTCTCGAGGCGGGCGGCTCGTCGAGCGGACGGGCATATCCACGACTCACCTCTTAAGATGGCGGCGGCGCGCAGACCGCTGCTCGGGCGGCTGCGGGGCGCAGAGGCTGACCGCGCGCCCGGCTCCGTCACTTTG
>VWZY01002780.1:501378-517550 GCA_013399075.1 Chloroceryle aenea | reverse complement strand
ATATAAATATATATATAAAAAACTTCCACCATCATGGCAAATACATACACTAACAGCACTGTAAGCTCGCACTGTTGCTTGAAAGGAAATGTTTCTCCTTATTCCTGACTACTTAAGCCCTTGCCCTGTTCCCTTTCACATGCTTGCAAGGGTGTTACTTTACTGAACAGACTCTGGAAATTGATCCAAGTTAAAACCAGGTCCCGTGGTTTCTTTTTCTGGATTAATTTTAACTCTAGATCAATTTCCTGGTCTAGATCTTTGCCCCAGTTGCAAAAATGGTTATGCTGCCATGAGGAGAGAGCAGTGCAAGGGTGGAATGAGCAGCCAGGGAAAGGAGACGGTAGGACAGGGCTTCTTTCTTTCTGCACTAGTAAATGTTTATGAACCAATAGCCTTCAGGATTTTATTTTGTCCTTTACTTTTTAGACACAATAGAATTACATATACACTAAGACTTTTAAACATTTAGCAACAAGATGTGAAATTGTGCTTAACTGTTTTAATGGTCCCCGTACCTACTCTACAGGAATACAGAAAACTTCTGTTACTGTATGGCTGTAATGCTAAGTGATAGGTAAATTGATCTTGTGTTTTGGATATGAAAAATAATGGGTGTTAATGATGTCAATTTGATGGCAGAATACTTTCTTTTAAAAATAAATGTCCTGCAACAAAAAACAAGCGGTTCTTCGCAGGCTAAATGATAAACTTTTTTTAATCATCAGTCATTAGAAGAGGTTTGTTGTTTTTTTTTAAAAAAGGGATTCTTCCAACAAAAATTAATAAATGCCACAGGAAAATTGCAGGCTTTGACTGTGTAGATAATGCATATGCAGGGCAAAGAATGCTGAAATTACAGTCTCAGTTGAAAACAGAGTTACAGGACATGGACAAGCAGGATACTTCAGCTTTACTGCTCATTTCTACAGTCAATGTTGACATATTTTCATGAAAAACTTCAAAGAGCGTGTCCATGTTTTTATGAGAGTTTAGACTTGAGGAACTTAACAAGTGGCCAAGGTGCATCTTGCACTCATGATGTAGAATACAGAAGCGATGGAGAGGTAATTTAGGTCTGTAGCCCCTGTTGTCTTTCCTAGCATGTCTAAGCAACTGGCTGTTTGGTAAGGAAGAGGTTTCTGAAGCAAAGCAGCTGCTGAGTCCAGTCTCAAATCCTGGGTTTTCAGCTTCTAGCTGTAATGCAAAGCTGAGCCCTCTTTCTTGTTCAAGCAGTGTTCCTCTCTGTGTCGCTCTATTGGACTATGGGTCACGTGACCAATTGCCTAATGATGCTACCTTTAAATTTGTTATTTCTTATATACCAAGTATTTACTGTAACGACCTTATATTATTTTCAAATGTCTTTGTCACTGAAATACATATTTTCATAGGAAAGCATTATGGCTAAAAGGGACAAAGAATATGCATGCAGAAAGTAAGCAAGAGTATGCATCCTCCCTCAAATAACTGACTAATTATGACCATACCTCCAGAACTGTAGAGAACATGGAAGGATGAGATGATAGCCTGCTGGCAAACTAGCCCCAAACCCTTCCTTGACATTTTCTATGGAGTGTAGTTGGCAGATGGCCCTAGATGCATATTTGTCTCATTATTGCACTATAAATGTGTGAGTATTCATCTCTCTTCCCCTTGGTTGGATGGAAGGATATATTTTGTCTCCTGAATATTTCAGGAGGTACTGTGGGCTTTTTCTCTGTTCTGCAGCATTCTTTTGTTTGGAAACAATGTTTTCTTCTTGCTTTTCATTGGAGTAGGAGCAGATACGCAGTCTTGTGGTGTGTTTTCTCTATATTACACTCTGTTTATTTCTTATATAGAATCCCTTTTGTAAAAAAGAGTTAGGTACATGCAACAGGTCTGGTTATGTTTTGTGTGAAATTGGAAGAATATTGTCATCCGTTCCACAAAACTGAAGTTTGAGACTTCTCTAAAATTTAGCAAAACAGAGCGCGCCCTTGTATCACATTTAAATTTAAGGATGCTTTTATAATCCTAACAAAAATAGAGAAAAATAACAAAGTTCTCAAGTATTGGCTTTTTTGACCACGTTGTAGTCATAGCATTTGTACACTAAATAGTCAAAAGGTACTGAAATTGTAAGGTTGTGCCATAAGGTTACACTTGGTGTAATAATGTTCAGCATATTATATATTGCTAGTAAAAAGAAAGCTCCGTTTGAGAAGTAATCTTAAGAGATTCACATTTTAGACTCTATTTGTAGAGATTAATTTTTTTTTTTTCTTTTGAGATTTAAAGATCACCCCACGTTGAATGAACGGTATTTGTTACTCCATTTACTTGGCCGAGGTGGCTTCAGTGAAGTATACAAGGTAAAGCATGTTGGGTCTGCTAAATATGATTTTTGAGCCTTGTACATTTTAATAAGGGGGGGGGAATCTAAATTAGGCAAAAGGATTGTAATGTAGTATACTCTTTAATCACTGGTTGAGCAAATTTCAGTTAACCCATGGAAGGGAGGTAGCATTAGAATAGATTTATCAATAGATTTGTGAATTTACATGCTAATATTTTTCGTCTTTCTACTTAGTGTTATTTATATCATCTTTGGTTGTAACTTTCCCATATTTGTTGGTTTCTTTTTTAGGCTTTTGATCTTTATGAACAAAGATATGCTGCTGTGAAGATTCACCAACTTAACAAAAGCTGGAGGGATGAAAAGAAAGAAAACTACCACAAGTAAATATTAATGACTTACGCTTCATATGTTAAATTGAATAGCATTTTATTGATTGTAGAAGGTTAATGTATTCATCTTCTTTTAGACATGCATGCAGAGAGTATAGAATACACAAAGAACTGGATCATCCCCGGATAGTTAAACTATATGACTACTTCTCCCTGGATACAGATACGTAAGTACCTCAAATGATACATTTTCTAGAACTGATCAAGAATTCTAGTGCTCTATATTAGATAAACAGAAATAGAGTATTTAAAGAAAAATAGTATGTTCTTGCTTTCAGCCAAAGAGTTTAGGGTTTCCTTAAGGGGAAATAAATAAAAAATACAGTAGTTGCAGAATTCTGTCTCAGCTGAATATTTCAGACCTTCTATAAAGTCATGACAACAGTGTTTGGCAACACCTGACTAGCAAACCCTACAGGATATCCCGAGGGTGAAAGGGACTTGCAGAGCTGTAATACTTTTGGGCAGAGCAAGGGCTGCTGCAGGGCAGCTCCAAAATGGTGCTGTAGCTTAGACAAGTTTCCAAGACTAAATCGCAGCAGGAGCATTATTAGCCGAAGTGGTAGCCCAAGGTCACTGGTCTGCCTCTTTGCATGAAATTGTGTCAGATCTTAAGGGACAGTGATTATATTTTTCTATTGAGATATGTGCCTACATAAATAATGGGGTTTTTGACTTCACCTCTCATCAAGGTGGATGCATTTTCTCTTTCAGCAGGTATGAATGTTCTGATTGATGTCGGCTTTCATAAGCTAACAGTTACATCACGTGTTCTGTTAACACTTTCATTCAAATAATTTTAGCATTCAGGCAGCCATCCTTAAACTTGCCACTATCAAACTAGGTTGTCATATCTCCGTTTCTGATTGTGGTATTTGATACATTATTTAATTCTCTATCTATGAATTCTACCCTAGGTTTTGCACAGTGCTAGAATACTGTGAAGGCAATGACTTGGATTTCTATCTCAAGCAGCATAAATTGATGTCGGAGAAGGAAGCTAGGTCCATTGTAATGCAAATAGTAAATGCACTACGGTATCTCAATGAGATCAAGCCCCCTATTATACACTATGATCTTAAACCAGGTAAATGAGGAATGTTATGAATGAAAATGTTTTGGGTTGTGTTTTGGTTTTTTTTTTTCAATCCTTTATTTTGTTAGTAATTCATGCCTGAAAATTTCAAAATCATCTGCTGTATGTCAGGCTTGTTGTAAACAACTGAAAAAAGTGTGTGCTCTTCTTTCTAGTTCTATTGCCAAAGTCATCTGTCTTTTCCTTGGAAAAATGTTTGTCAAAGCTTTTATACTTCATACTATTTTGAATTGAATTTGTAGGGAAAAAAAAAAATACATAGCACATAGATCCATGCATTGGTATTTAGCAGTTTAAACAGATGTGATCATTAATTGGCTCAGTACTGTCTAATCATTGTGGAATGCTGATGTGCAAATAATTTCTCCCTTATGTATTTCATAGCCTGTAAAGGATTGAAATGCGTAATCAAGCACTTTCAGCATCCCAGCATAAGCACATCAAAACAGGACTTCACAGCAGTTTTCTTTCCAATGAATAATAGGCATTGTCATAAACAATGTATTCTGTCTTGATTCTGTGGCCTTTGTTTTACCACCTTGCATGAATGATGCTTGTATTTGCCATGTACTTTAATCTGCTGCACTTCAAAGTGGGGGGTTTGTAATGTAACTCTTAGTAATAACCTGTTTGATTGCTGCTGTGTAATATATTGTTTATATAGACTTCTCTCATATTATGGAATTGTACAGAGTGTGTTCTTAATCTCATTCAGTTTTGTTTTCAGAGGAACTTCATCAAATAACTTCTACATCAAGAAATTACTTGTAAAACTTTTAGCACACAGAGTAAAATTGGTTGTATCGCAGCAATATCATGGCACAATTTTGTGGCCTTTGCAAGCCCTGAAATGTGTAGTGTAGGATTTGTTCTGGGCGGATAAATATGAAACTTTATAGTTGCAGGTACACTGCTATGTTTTAGTATTTCCTCACTATGTTTTGGTGTTTCCTCACTGTCCAGCCAGCTCCCAGCTGAGGGTGCCATTTCAGATGATGATGATAACCTAGAGATTTCCTGAGATTGCACTGAAATGTCATGTTACTCTAGACTTGAAGATATAAAGATGTGTGGCCACTTACCCCTCATTAAGTTAGATGTTCCTGAAAATTTAACCTGGTTTTGAAAATAAAGCATTCTGTTAGCTTTTTTTGAGATGTTTTTCTTTCTTTTTTTTCCCTGGGTAGGTAATATCCTTCTTGTAGATGGAACAGCATGTGGAGAAATAAAAATCACTGATTTTGGCCTGTCCAAAATAATGGATGATGATAGCTACGGCGTGGATGGAATGGATTTAACTTCACAGGGAGCAGGAACTTACTGGTAACGCTTGTTTCCATTTTACTGTTTAGACTCTGGGTCATTGATCAGGTTTCATAAATGCTGTCTTACAAAGCCACTTGTTATTTATTATTTATTTAATTTATGAATACAATTACTAACATGAATGACAAACATTTTTATGCGGTACTTTGAATGTTGATGTTCCCAAATGTTAGAAAGATAACAAGAAAGATAAGAGAGTGTGAGCGGGTGGTTTTTATTTTTTTTATATGTGTGTGTGTATATATATATAAAAAAAATGGGGAGATGATCACTGTGATTTAGAAACATTGTTTCCCTGAAGAAGCAGGTGTTTAATCTTTGGCTGCAGGTGGCTGAAGACATTTGACAGAGCTATGATGATTAAGTGTGGGTGCTTAGTCCTTAGAAATCTTAGAGCAAGGATAACCAGCAGGTAATGTCCTTAGGACAAAAGAGTATTTACTCTTCCATCCTAAAGGTTAATGACAGCTCAGCAGCTGTGATTTATTCTCTGTGTGCACTTGCATGCTTGTCCAGAAACCTGAAGTTTGAGAGCTGCCTACAGAATAGGAATGACAATAAGCATTTCACTGCTTACAGAAAAGCTGTTTCTAGAACTTGCTCTCTAAAGATGCAGCTTCTTCATGGCACAGTGGCTCTTTGAGCCTGGCTGCATGGCAGCTGTGTCAGGGTGGGTGGCATAGAAAGCCTGCCTGGATTGGCCAGGTTATTGTGAATTCATTTGCTCTTTCTCTCCTCATTCTGCCAGTAAGAAGATCATAGTAAGGAACTGAAACGTAACTCTATAAACAGAGAAGCCAGTGTCATTCCAATTTTCTATGCAGCGTTTGTCATATTCAGAAGTTACATGTAATGAAGTTATTGCCTTAAGATCTTTTTAGAAAACACACATACTTATGCGCAAATGCCAATGTACACATGCTTTGAGAAGACAATTATTCAAGTTGAAGCATTTTAGAAGTGTTAGACTTATGCTATTCTTCTTAATGCTTTACATATTTAAACAACAATTTAAATATTTATTGTAGGAATGTATCAACAAAAAAATTGGCCTTTGGATTTCATCTAAAATGCCATGAGCATTAGTTGTGCTGTAAACTAAGAGATCAGAAAAGAAGTTCTGTGACCATTACAGTTGCATGATGAATCTCTGTGTTTGCAATTCACACTGTCTCTGAGCCCAAAATCTTCCTTAAGGAGGGAAATACTTTGAGTATGAGATGGGGGATGAATCTTTTTAGAGCAGATTGCACAAACAATCTGTAGTGTAGTCCTGGAAGGGATTTTCTCAGTCACTGGGACCAGTTACCTGCCTTTCCATGCATTTAGGTCACATAATCTCTTTTGAAAACTTACAGACATTTGTATTAAATTTAGTTAGTGTTTTGTACCCAGTAATCTGATTTGAAGTGTGTTCTGTAACCTCAGTTCTCTGATCATGAGAAACCTAATCCTCTAATTTACAGACTATGTTTATTTGTGGCCAGTTTATACTTGTTTGTTCCTGTGCCAACACTGTCCTCCCTGAAGTAGGTTGTTTCACTTCCTAGTACTTCAGATATTTTAGTAGCTTTCTTTGCACTTGCATCACTTCAAGGTCATTTTTCTTAATTTTTATCATCAGAATTTTACATGAGTGTTCCAGAAGAGATTTTGTGCTGCTGTGTGAAATCCATATTTGTGTTGCATTCTTACCTTATTTTTCTGCTTATTTCTATTTTCACAAATATTTATTAAGAATTTCTTTTAAAGCTGCATATGCTGTTGATGAAAGGATGTCTGGTCTGCAGTTGGTCTAATAGTTTTTATGCCTTTTTCAGTTTTAGATACTACAGTCAGTAATACTTAACTGACCCCATATTGATATGCTTGGAAGGTTTTCTTTGTTTTTTTTTTAAAGGAGGTTCCATTTGACTGGCACTTCCGTAATTCAGGAATGGCACAGGAGCTTCCTCAACTTTCATCTCTAAGTATGACTTCCTGGAGATAATAGGAACAGAAATAGCAGTCGCCTTTTTCTACCATATACCCCTCTGGTTAATGTCATAATTCTTACTAAAAACTTAGGTAAAGGGTCTTTAAGCAATATCTACGTTCTCTTTGATTCCTAATTAGGACTTGCTATAAAATGCCCTATATGGCTTTCATCTTTTCTTCCCTGACAGATGGAGAAAGTTTGTATTTAAACTAGGATCCCAATTAAAAAGTCTTATTCACTGATTTAGGTAAAGAATGTTAGTATTTGTGCTTGTATGAAATGGACCCTCTATTTGACTGAGCATTCAAAAAGCTGTAATGTCAGTTTTGATGGATGTGCAAGGTGCTGGAATGTGAATCATAAGGCTACTTGTACAGTTATCAAAAGATCAGAGATGTGTATGTGAAGTGTTTGTATAATTTGATATTTGAACAAGTTCTAGTAATGCCACACATATACTTGCAAACACTTCAATGCATGTTTTGTTTTCCAGGTACTTGCCTCCAGAATGTTTTGTAGTTGGTAAAGAGCCACCAAAGATTTCTAATAAGGTTGATGTATGGTCAGTCGGAGTGATTTTTTTCCAATGCCTTTATGGTAGAAAGGTAAGGAAAATCTTGTTTGAAAATATTAGAGTTTTAATGTAAATGCCTGCTCCCAGGAGACTGTGAATTACAGTCATAAAGACATGAATCTATGTGAAAAATTACTTCTTACTTTTTGATGTATGCATTGATATTGCAAGAAATGTAGAAAATCTTGACTGAAACTTTTTTTATTTGCAGAATAGTTAGCAGTTTGTATTAACACTGCAAAAACCTACTAGAGCATAAATATTTATGAAACCAAAGTAATTTAATAACTCTCATGAAGAAAATTATGTGCTTATTTTTCAGCCATTTGGCCACAATCAATCACAGCAAGATATCTTACAAGAAAATACAATATTAAAAGCCACAGAAGTTCAGTTTCCTGTCAAACCTGTTGTAAGCAATGAAGCTAAGGTAACTTTTTCTTAGGATTCTGTGATCTCTGAGTAACAGTTAAAGCATACATCATAAAGGATTCAGCTGTAAAATTGCTGTTACCACTGTGGGACATAGTATAATAATAAGCAGACTTTTTCAGGGACTCTCAAAATCATGTACTTCAAAGCAAGGCAAAAAAAAAAAATCTAAAAATCTATAAATATATATGCATATAATATATATAATTGTATATTCCAGAAATGTTTAAGTGCTCTTCCAGTAGACTGCTTCAAAACTGGTCTGCTTTGCTTTTCCCCAGAGAACCTTAGGTGTCTCAGGCTGTCTCACTAGAATTTCTTATGAAATGCTTCTAACAAGCTCTTTGTGTAAATAGTAGATGTTCTTCTCTGCAGCCTGATTGGCTTGAAGAACTGTTTGACTACCAAATACCTGGAGGATGTGCCTGCTAACACACTTTCCCTTGAAAGCTCATACATAGTATATGTGTATTAACTCAAAGTGAAGTTTAGAAACGTAATTTCTTAAGATAAAGAATGTATGATATATTGGTGCTTAGGAAATAAGACTGCCAAATAGCTGATCTGCCCCAAAGGTGTGGATGGCAGTGTTTCCTGTATTTAAAAATCTGATTTTGAAAAATCTATAGTATCAAACAACTCCACTGACTGGCTATTCAGAAACTGATTAAGGTGGTTTCCCGAGTGCTTGCATCTGTGAGCAATCATGGCATTAATCCAGTTCTGTGAGTGTAGGAGAAAGCACTATATATGTTATATACTTGTAGAACTGTCCCAGTTTTTGAAAGACATATTCATGGCCAGATGCCGTAGAGATGTGCTTGTTAAAAAAAATGCCAAGGTAGTAGAATGCCTATCCAAGTTTCAGCAATGAATTAAACATACTTAGATTTGGGACACAAGCTGCAAAAAAGTTAGGAATGTTAAAATTTAGCTCCTAAAGATTAAAAGGAAAGGAAATCTATTTTTAGAGGCAGTAAGATCCCAAGAAAATAAGTCTTTTGGGTACATAAACCTACTGTTACAATTTATGGTATATTTCCATCAGATCTATTTTCTAATAGTAGTGTCAGTGAGTGAGTTGCAGTTAAGGTTATGAAAGATAGGTTAAGAATTGTAGTTTGTCCGGGGCTTTTTGTTTGGTGTACTTTTTTTTGTTTTCTGGCTTTGTTTTTTTCACCCCCATCTGGAGAAGTTGTCTCTTGAATGCAGTTGCCAAGTGCACAACATATGGCTGATAACATTACATTTGAACAATTTATATCCCTGTCTTTTAACTTTGTGTTTCTTTGTCATTCGTAGTTGTTAATTGTTTTGTTGGGGTTTTTTTAGAAGATGTCATGACAGAGTAGACAGTTCTGCAGAGAGAACTGGCAATGTATTTTACATTCTCTGTGTATTCCAATGTTCTATTTGTTTGCTTCAAAGACTAAAATAAACTTTCAGTGTTCTCCATACTTATTAACATTGTCACGATAGCTATAAGAGAGAGGGAGAAAATGCTCTCTGTTGGAAATGCTATAAAACAATTTCAAACTAACTTGTAAATTCAGACCATTTATGATGATTGTGTAGAACCCAAATTGTCTTTCAGATTTATAGGCCTGGCAGTTGGAAAAGGAACAGCCTGCAAACTGTAATTCTGATTTGGAAAGCACGGAGGTGAAATAAACATGGAACCTGAAATGACATTGTTAGTTTTCAGACTGTAGTTGTCCTTTGATTCTCCTCACTTTCCTGTTTTTTGCAGGAGGTTGTGTGTCTACAGTACCACAAAAGTGTGATGTATTTCAGAAACATTTTAGACAACAAACTGTTGCGTTGAGGATTTTGCAAGCAGCTCTTAACAATTAATTTGTTAGGAAAGATTTATTGTGAAGAATTTGATTAAAATCTATAATGTCCAAGAATGTGTGGATATATGTTAACAGACGTGCATGGTTTGAATTTTGTACCTTGTTCATACCGGATATGTAAATGATAGAACTAAATTCTAGCAGGATTCTTTGGAACTTGTATCATAGATTATTATTTTTTTCTTTCAATCTCCAGTTTTTAATTGGAGGAAAGAACAAACAGCTGAACAGATTTATCAAAGAAAAGATATGTAATTCTTTTAAATTAAGTTCTAAATTAAGTGATGATGTGCTAATCAGTTCTGTAGCAATAATAAGGATTTTCCAGCATTAAATCTTGAAGCCCAAGCTCTCGGGAGACCAAATGTTCTGTATATTCTAGACAGAAGACTTGACAGAAACTTTCGTACAAAATGATTGGCATACATTATATGAACCTAAATGTAGGATAGTGTAATGACTGAAGAAGAATCCTGAAGCTAGCTACAGATATTTCAGTTTTAGATATTTTTAAACAGATATTAAAGAATTGGGTTTTTTTTTTTCTGGTAAAGGAGGTTTAGCTAGGTAGTGATTTCTTAAATGGTCTATGGATTGTTTAATGCCTACTGAATATGGCAACCACCATTATCAACTTTTGTTTTGTTCTATTCAGTCATGGCACACTTGTTAACTCCTGCTTTCAAAGGTCATTGAAAGAGTTGAAATTCTGTCCCTGCGTCTTTCATCTACTCTTTATCTACTGCACAGTTGAATGGTTTTAGAAGCTCCGTGGACCTCCTTTCTGCATTCTCAATTCTTTGACATTTGCTTCTGTTTTTTACCAAGCCGCTCGGGGATAGCACATGCAAAATTCTAATTGTGTGATATGCTATATTTTGTTTTTAGACATAGTTCCTGAACTTGGAAATAACATGGGTTTTGAAGTGTGATTATTTGAAACAAACTAATTTGATGATTTTTAATTATTTCTGCTGAAACATTACTTTTTTCACTTGGTGGTAAAATGTTATGCTTGTCATTTGAATTGAATTGCATAAGAATAAGAATTTGTTGAGAATCTAGTTTATCCAGGAGGACATGCATATTTGCTTTTAAGCAGAGATCATGATTTGGAATAGTATTGTAACTTTGTACATTTCTTGTGCAGGCCTTTATCAGACGCTGTTTAGCATACCGAAAAGAGGATAGATTTGATGTCCACCAGCTGGCTAATGATCCTTATCTTCTCCCTCATATGAGGAGATCGAATTCTTCAGGAAACCTGCATATGACTGGGCTAGCAGCATCCCCGACACCACCTACTTCAAGCATTATTTCATACTGAAATTCCTCCAACTGAGGAATGGCATTATACCTTGGTGTAGTTTCCAGATGCAGATTTGAGCTTGAAAGTATTTGAGTGTTTTTACACAGGACAAGCTTGATAACTGTGTTTTCAGACTGAGGTCCCTCCACATAGTGTCACCATTTGTATGATTGGAGTGGATCACGGACTGTGAATAACCATACCCTTCTGAGAAATACCTTTAAGCATTGAAGGATGACACTGCCTGTTACACACTAGCAGGTGTACTGTGTTTAAGACTGAAAAAAAGGTTTTTAGGTTTTTTTGGGGAACATTGTAAATAATCTTTTTAATACTTAAAATACATTTGGTTGATACTGGAAAGCTCTAACATGAAGGGTAGTTTTTCATTATTTAAATAAAAAGGGGTAGTGAACAAATTGGAAAACATAGGAAAACTTCTGTTATAAACTAAACAAACTGCCATATTTCCAAGACATTGATCTTTTGAAACCAAAGTAAGGAATGTGAGACATGTAATTTTCTTTATCAGATTCCTCAGCTAAAATTGCAGTATTTTATTTGGCAACTCGGGCTTGTACCTCCAAAAATGTGGTGGTGTTTCACCAAATTTAGATTGGAAGGGTGATGTGGAATTCCTGGTACTTCTCAAATGGTTTGCTAATTTTGAAATCCACTTAATTTTCTAAAAATACTATACTTGCTGTGGTATTGAAACTTTTGAAACTTTCCAGGCTTCTTATAAAAACAAGCAACAGTATGAAACCAAATGCAAACAGGTCATGTATAATGTTCTATGCAGGAATAATGATAAATTCCCTTCTATTGTAAATTGTTGTACAGATGTCACATTTTTCATTTAAATTTCAGCAACTTACTCCTGTAAAAATGTTTAAAGTATGGCTTTTTCTAATTGGATATTGTATTTTTTTTAAGTCTCCTTCAAGGCGCTTCTAATTGCTGCTAAATGACGTTGCTTTTACTTTTGCAAAAGAATCAAATGACCTCCTTAAGGTGCAAGTCAACTGTACGTTATAGAGAGATTAAGAGTAATTCATTAACAATCAAGGCATGTAAACCAGGTCTGTGTTGGCAATATTACAGTACAGTTCCTTAAGTCAGTTTACTGCGTTCTCAACCTGCAGAGCGCATTGATACTAGGCATAGAAGTTGCTCATGGTTATTCTCTATATCTGGAAGTTCCTATCAACAAGGAAATGTTTCTTGTGGCTTGTACAGATATTTTAGAATGTGAAACATTTTCTAACTACCTTGTATGGTAGAAACTTATTTTTCAGAACAGTGTATCTTGCTCCCATTCACTATTCTTTTTACTATCCCATTCTTGATGCTGAATACCTATATGTAATTTGTCCATGTTGCAGAAAAAGGAGGCTGTATTACCACAGGTTTTCATTTAGTATTGTACAGTTAAAACTGTTGCTCTTGTTTCTGATGTTGCAAGCCGTTTCGTTTTCATTGTATATAAAGAAACATTAACTGTCTCTTTAAGATGCTGCTGAAATTGTAGAGAATGTAGCCAAAACAGTAATAAACAATGACAGTTGAAATTTCAAGGTTTTCCTTGCATTTTTTGTGTTTCAGTGAAGGGCAAATCAACTAGCCGAATCACAGAGCCACACTCGGCTACTTAAAGCAAATTCTCTTTAATTACAAACAAAAGGCCAATAATAGTGTAATGAATTCAAGTACCATTGAAGGTGAAAGGGGAGGATTCCATTAAGACATGTGTCATATTGAAGTAACCAAAACATCATTTCACTGAACAGACCTCACAGAAACAACTTCAAGTATTTCAATGAATTGTCCTAGAATTCTCTAACTGTAGAATAAAATTAGCTCACAGAAGAAAATGAGACTCAAATAGTGACTCTTTATGCTTTATATTGCACCAGAATAGTGGAACTACATCCTTGTCACCCTCTACAGCACAGGACTGAGCACAGGGTTCAAGGGGAATGTGCCATACCTGTAGGTTCACACTGGCTTTCATTCCTTCTTACACTGCATGTGTCATATCAGAAGTTAAACTGAAGAATGTTTTGTCTAAGGAAAAGTTGTAGGATTGTATTAACTGTATTTTTATTTATCTGGAATGTATTATGGCTACCCCTAATAAAGGAAAGCTTGGCAATATACTAGAGAACTACTTAAGTAACTGGCAATTTTACAGCTACCTAAAAATAAGGGGCTTTATGCAGTGCACTAATTACATACAGACTGTTTTTTCCTGTTGTTAGCATCTGGGAATAGACTATTGTGGCTGAATACATGGTATTCACTCCAGCTTCACAAATACACATTTCTGAAACCTAAAAATGCACTTTAAACAAAGTTGCATACAAGAAAAGAAAGGAAAGGAGAGTCACTGTCTCGTCTTTTGAATCAAAGTTGTGAGGTTTTTGCGACCAATACACAGTTGAGTTTGTGCTGATAAAAACTTGATAAAAGTTTTATATCCCCACAAGGAATTATTCTGCAGTCACAAGAAGACATCTGAGTTAGTGTGTACTTGATACTCAACAGTTTGTGCCGAGTATCAGCATATCCTGAGTATCAGGATGGAAGTACCCTTGAGGCTGAGTCTAGAAGTCTGAATTACTGCTGCTTGTGGAGGAATGAATGCTGATCTGCTCCTAGGTCACTCATGCCTCAGCTGTTTAGTCTGCACTTCATGCACATTTTACTAATTTCTTCACATCATCTATCACTAGATTTCCTAAGCTCTCTTCTGATTTAGCAGCAGGCAGAGAACAGTAATGAAGTTGAACTCCATCAGGCCATTTTTAATGAAGCTTGGAAATAAAAGGCTTTCTTTACTTAAAATTCATAAATACTTTTAAAATCTCTGCATTTACTGGAAGATGCTAAAATACTTCAAAACTGTATAATATAAAACACAGGTGATTGTAAGAGAATTTCTGCACTTTTAACTATGATTGTAGTGTACAGGTCATAGCAGTCAGAGCTAACAATGGTTGGCTTGTTCCTGGAAAACAACTGTTCTGTCACTTTTATCTACGTTTGCTTTGAAGTAAGGGTTTCAATATAGAACATTATTCACCCTTAACTTGGTCTACAGTAGTTGGTAGATCCCGTTTTCATGCAGGTGAGATAATAGTTTAATTTTCTTAAAAGTGCTTTTAACACAAGATGACTGGAAGGGCATCGCGTTGCTGGCTAGCTGCCCAAGTGCTATTGACTGTGCACCATGGCTGTGAGCAAACCGCTGCATAATTAGAGAGGCTTTCAAAAGTGCACAAAGTCACAGGCCCTCGGTATGCAAATCACGGGTGCACAAGAGGCCAAGCAGCTGCTGAGGCGTGCCCTGTGCCTCTAGGAGCTGGGGGCTGCGTATGACAGCCTGAGCAGGTGACTGGCTAAAACCTGTTTTAAAATAAGAAAATGTGCCCTGGGATTTGAGGCATCCTGGAAGCTCCTGCTCTAGCTTTGTGATTTCCTCATGCTCAGGAAGACAGCAGATCTGAGGCAGGGCCACCAGCCTGGCCAGGCCTGTCTTCCCCATCCTGCAGCTCTCCCAGACAGGCAGGACATGACACATCCTGTCTGGGGAGTAGATGCAGGTTCCCAACAGTGCTGCTTCAGCTCTGCTGGGGCTGAAGCTGCTCCTGTCACTGCACAGAAGAGCCCCAGCTGGGCAGGTGGTGGTAGCCACCCCTCCCCACTCACTGCCTTGTTTTCTACAGAGGGCAAGAACAAAGAGGGACACTTCTGGGTAGAAGGGGCCTCTCACCAGGAAGGGTGAGAGGCATCTCTGGAGCCCCCAGGACTTGCCGATCTCCAGAAGTGGCACATTGCATTGCGAAGGGGGACTGGGGAGCCCAGCCTGGTGGGGATGGCCTCAAAATTTGGAGGCAGAGTGGTAAGAGTCTCCCATCTCAATGGCTAAGGCTTGTAGGCCTTAAAATTGCTGTTGTAGTTTAACTATTTTTTTTTTCCTATGTATCAACTGCTGTCAGAGGACCCTAGTTTTGCAGATGAGGGGTGAATGGCAACATGGACTGGCACAGTTTCACTCCTATGGTCTCACACTGTGCCCACCTGCCCACCATGCTTGTCTGCTACCATGTCACCAGGGCACTGTCATTTTCACAATCCCAGTGTGATCCTGCCGTGGGCTTCGGGGTGTAAATACCTTTCCTGAGGACTGGAGCACACCTGGCTCCAGGCAGCCATGGATTGTGTTGTGTTTGTATGGAAAGGCAGACTAAATATTTTTGGAGACTGAATAATCCAGCAATTTAATGTCTTTGTGACCACAGATTGATTAAAGAAGTCTAATAACATAAATAGAGCTCTTGGAGTCATCAGCCTGGAGGCCTGGCATTACATACCTGCCACCAATGTGTTTTCAGGTGGCCTTTCCACAACAAACCAGATTCTACTTGGTCCTCAGTGCTTACTAGGCAAAGGTCCCTGAAAAACTCTCTAGTGTCAAACCTTTACTTATGAAGAATTCAAGAAGACAGCAAGATCATGCAGAAAGAAAATCAGGGATACAAAAGCGCAAATTGAAGTTAAATTGGCCACTTCTGTTAAGGATAACAAAAAGTCCTTCTATAAATACATTAATAACAAAAGGAGGGGCAAAGAAAACCTCCATTCTTTGATGGACTTTGAGGGAAACATAGTTAATAGAGATGAGGAGAAGGCTGAGGTACTTAACACCTACTTTGCCTCAGTTTTTACCAGTAAGACAGGTGGCCCTCAAGGCAACTGGCCTCTCGAGCTGGTAGACAGAGATAGGAAACCAAATAGCCCCCTTTTATTCCAGGAGGAAGTAGTTAGTGCCTTACTGAGTCATCTGGATCCCCATAAGTCTATGG
>VWZY01002780.1:465021-493503 GCA_013399075.1 Chloroceryle aenea | reverse complement strand
GGGACTGTTTAGTTTGAGAAAGAGGAGGCTGAGGGGAGACCTCATCACTCTCGACAACTGCCTGAAAGAACGTTATAGAGAGGTTGGTGCTGGTCTCTTCTCTCAGGTAATTAGCGATAGAACAAGAGGGAATGGCTTCAAGCTGAAACAGGGTAAGTCTAGACTAGACATAAAGGAAAAATTCTTCACAGAAAGAGTAGTTGGACACTGGAATAGGCTGCCCAGGTGGGTGGTTGAGTCACCATTCCTGGATGTGTTTAAGGGTCATTTAGATGTGATGCTGGGGGACATGGTTTAGGGGTGAACTTTGTAGAGTAGGGTTAATGGTTGGACTTGATGATCCCAAGGGTCTTTTCCAACCTGAATGATTCTATGGTTCTCTGATTTCCTGTAGAGTCCCTGGCAGAAGAGGGGCTTCCCCAGAGGCAGGCTTGCCCTCACAGTTGAGCTTTGCATGCTGGCTTTCTCTTGGGAGGAGCACCTCTCTTAATGGAGACAATTGTCTGGCTACCCTACCAGTATCCTCCAATGCCAGAGATTTTCTCCTTCCCTTCACAGTTGCACAAATAATTTCCTTCTCCAGGCATGATCCAGCAGAGTGTTGTATCCAGCTGAAGCGACAGTGGGAAATTCAGACACAATGTAATAAAGCAACTGGAATTTGTTTGTCATAAACCCCAAAGGCATGTTCTCATTAAAGCAATGGGTTGTATCCAGCAGTTATGCTCTTTCATGCTTGCATTACACCCCTCTAAACTGCCAGAGATTAGAGTTTGCTTTCAGCGTTGTCTGTGGGACTCTGCTCAGTTTGACAGGGATAAAACTTTTCAGTCAGGGCTTGGAACAAAAGAGCATCCCTCCACATGACAGTTATTAAGCCTGCCCTAGCGGGTGGCATGTTAGCTTCAGTCACTGACCAAAATCAGCTGTGTTAAGAAGACGGCATGGGGGTGAGGAGAGATTACCTCTCCTCACCTGACAGACTGCAAACAGCAGAGATGTTCTGCAGCAGGCGGCAAAACCACCAGAAGGAGATGTAGAAAACACAGACACATGCACACACCAACCATGAAACACCACCTCAGGTAGCTGGCTAGTTTAGTGTTTCTTTTGTGCCATCACACAAATACTTGACCTAGACAATGTTTTTTTTTAACACATGACAGAGATCTAAGACACAGCCCACATTGGGCTGGGCTATCTACTGAGGGATTATGAAGAACCAAAATTTCCAAGGAACAACAATGATCACAGAAGCCACCAGTGATGTGGGTGCTACCAGTATTTAAGTGGTGTCATTTCTGCATAACTATCTCTAGTGAATAGAAGTTACAAAAAAAACCCCACAAACCCAGCTTTTTCAACCATTCCCTGAATAAACTCATGTAGGAAGAACCCGGTGTTCTCATTACACCATATCCCATGGGCACAAAAGTGATTATTCCCATTGGTCCTGCATGAATTCAAGCATAGGAAGCTCATACCTAATATGGCATTTACATTCACTATCATTTGAACGCCCAAAACTGAGCCTACACTGATCAGATGCCTTTGTGCACTGTGACTAAGCACTTACATCTGGTCTTGGCAGATATGCACTAATCCAGGATGCAAATGTAAAATGTTTTCATAAGTGCAATAAACTTGCAGTTTTGAGGGCAGTAAAATTCTCCCTCAATCAATAGTCTTTATATGTGGTTAGATTAATTAATAGTATTTCTCAATCAAACAAAACCACTGATAAAGGATTAGCAAAGACTGGTGCCACGCTAGGCAGCATATTTGCACTCACTGTGCTTTTAGAAATGCTGATGATGTTTTGGAAATCTTTGTCTTCTTAGATGAGGCTTCTTAACACTGAATTTCTAACCAGGCTTTGAAGGGAAGATGGGTATTTGCTTCTCCCCTCAAAACTGCCCCATTCCCTCCTTTCAGCATTGGCTGGTGCAGAAATGCTGGTTTACACCCCACCTTTCTCAAAGGCAAGAGATTCCCTCATTGATGAGTTGGACAGGTACACTGTACACGGTCTAAGCGTAGGCTTCCTCTCAGTAAGCAGAGAACTGGCTCTGAGGGCATTTTCTCCAGGGCATGAGGGAGTGGGTCTCCTCTCTTTTTCAGTTGAACTCCTTGATGGAAGACCCAGATTTGGAAGGGTTTTCTAGAATCCTGCTGACATCTACTAGTAACTGAACTGCATAATATTTATTAACAGAATTGTAGTGATAAACTGGTAAAGAGGTTCAAGATAATCCCAAAGAGGGATGGGTTGGGTCAAGTGCTTGACTAAGAGAGAGGAGATAAATTCCTGCAGACTTTGATGTTTTGCATTGAAAGAGATAGACAGATAGATACATCTGCACATGCATAATGACAGTACGCTGCCTCTGCCGTGTTTAGAGTCCTGTAGCATTCACACAGACCCAGCACAGGAAGCTGAGAAGTCAGCTCAGACCTCCGGACTCTGACAGCAATGCAAAATATCAAACATAAGCCAGCAATTAACCAACATTTTTCACTTCTAAGGGGTGAAGTGTCAGCATCTTTTTTATTTATTCCTCAAACAGACAGAGCCTTAAAACAGTTAATCTTCTAGGTGAGAAGTATTAGATATGGAGAGGATTACAACAATGGAAGCAAACACTTGCCCTTGTGACTTCTTATGAACTATATTTAGAATTTAAATCCAAGCATAATTAAACAGTGCTAATGAGACAGAGGGACTTATCTTCATTTGGTGTATAATTGGTATCACTGATTTCCTCATTCATTTTTTCCTAGTTGTAAAGCCTTCTTGTTCCAGTGAGACTTGATGGTGAAAGTTACCCTGCAGAGAGAAAGTATCTGGCCTGGAGCTTAAATTCAGCTGGAAGCCTTTTAAGGGATGCAGCTTTCTCAATAGCATCATTAACTGACAGCAAAGACACTTGTGAATGTGTAGCCAGCAGCCAAGCAAGGCACTCTTTTTTGCAGTGTACCCTAAAAAATAAAAAAAAGCCATTTCACACAGTTTTACTAAGACTATAATGGGGAAGAAAAGCTCTCCCCTTACTTCCAGTAAGAGAAACAGAACAAATTAAGAGTTTTAATAGTTGTAAACATATAAACCACCACTATCAACTGAGGTTGAATTCCTTCCCCAGCTCACCCAGGAATGTGAAGCTTGCACTGGAATTTTTGGTGACACTTTGTGGTGGGCATACTGCGGCAGGTCCAGGTGGAATTTCATAATGATCTTGCTCAGCCTTAGTAGCTCTGAGCCCTGAACTGGAACAGCAGCCTCTGTTACAGCTCTGCTCCAATAGCTGATTTTATTGCTGAGAGAAGGACAATAGCTACCTGCAGCAGCAGGGGATGGGCATTTTTTTTAACCTAGTCAAAGCTAATAGAGAAGTGGGGGCAATAGGCAAAGTCAAGTTTACCAAAGTCCTGTTTTGCTTTTTTAGTTGTATCTTTGGTTGGAGCCAGGCTTTCTTTTATTCTGTACTACTGCCTCAAATGGCTAGAATTTTTTTGAGAGTTTTGTCCACATCTGTTGCTGCAAACTGCAGCAAAATCAGCTGTTTCCTAAGAGGTGGCACGGTAATGACTATGACACTGTACATCTCAGTGTCATTACGCATGCCAGGGTGTTTGTGCTCACCAGCTGACAAGGGTGCTCAGAAGCTACATTCTCTTGAGATGTCACTGTGTTCCACGTTTTACTGGGAGTGCTCGCAGCCAGCTAGAATATGTTCTCAGTGACTGCCTGTAGAATATTCTCCAAACCTCTTCCCTCTGAAGTGACCACTGCTAACTAAAGGCCCATCTACACACTGAGCCAAACCAGTTCAAAGAGGGGAGCACTACAGTGTGTATGAGCAGGCTCTGTTGGATGCAATGAGGGTAGAAAGGGATCAATCCCACAAAACAGCAAATGGTTTTCATCTTTCTCCAGTAATTCAGCACAGGCTTAGTCTTTGGGATGCTGAACACAAGACTTTGTTTTGTCCTTTCCTGGAAGGGATTTAAACACTTTCCTGCCAAGACTGTTATGCAGATTACTCTGAGACACAGGAATTACTAGAGTGGTTTGTCTAAAGTTCCTTTTGCTCATTTTCACTGGACCACTCAGGACTACATCACCTGTAGTAAATAACCTTGTCTCTTTTTGAGGCTGCCTCATTTGATCACTTAGGGCTCTGTTGCTGTTCTAGGAGGTGAGACTTGCAGCTGCCCTTCCCCTTCTTCACTGCCTAGATGACCTACTCAGGCAGCCCACTGGCTACTTAGTCAACAATACTGTGTTAGCTTTCCAGGGGAACAGCTCATTTTAGAAGCTGTTCCACACCCCCCAAAATATCTTCATCTGCTTACAGAGTTCACAGAAAGGCATGTGTGCTCATGCTGCCTTTTCACATTAATAGTCCAAGTGTCCAAGCACTTAACACTGACTTGTGGCTGAACAGCAATGAGCAATATCATTGGTAACCAGCAGAACTGAGCACAGCAGCAAGTACAGCTGCTCTACTTATGAGCAGTCCAGACCCACAGCAACTTGTCTGTTGAGGTCAGCTGAAAAGATGCGCTTTTTCAAAAGTGAGATTTCTCTCTGACTGAGCTGTGAAACAGAGGTCCTGCCTGGCTATGGCCGTGAAAAATCCCACAGCACTCAAAGTATCAGTGACTGAAGTCTTACTAAATTTGAAAAGTCTATCATTGTCTTCTGCTGCCTTAAACATAATTTTCAATTATATTCCTTTTAAACCATCTAGGCTTAACTGCTAGGGAGTCTCACTGTCAGGATTAAACAGATGTTTTAATTCCTGTCAAAGGTGGGTGAAATAATAATCACCAGCTCCGCCTCACTGGCTGCCATGTGGTCTGGAAAGGCACCATATGCCCAGTGCTTAGAGATTGCTGCAGACAGGAGGCTGAGGGCATTATTTATTATTTGCCTAATCAATTTAAATACTTTCTTTCAGAAAGCACATTTCTAATATTTATAAGAAGTGATATACAGGACTCATCAAACACCCTCCTCTAGTGAAGTGCACCTCCTGTCAGCCAATATTCCCCTTGCATGGCACACGGGGCTAGAAGCAAAGACCTTGCAGGTGTAACTGCACTTTGCTCATGAGCTGCTCTCAGCATGCCAATTGGTTGTAGAAGTTGTTCAAATTCAGCCCTGTGTGTGATAACAACAGTTTTCTATTAATCCTTTTGAAGAGCTCACCTTGAAGAGAGCTTGGTGCCTCTCCTGCATCAGGCAACATGTGCGAGTGCTAGTGAGTTGCTTGTTGCTAACCTGCCTCTTGAAAAGTGCTGCCATGCCATCACCATGACAGGATGCGGTGTCTTGGGTGTCAGGCACAGGACGATGTCTACAGATGCTCTCTCCCACCAGCTGACTTGTCATCCTCCCTTGGGCCAGCCCACATCTTCCACTGAAGCTGCAGAGCTCTGAGGTGGAATACAGGCTGTGGCTCAAGGGTTGCGAGCAGAGTTTGCAGAGGGCACCAGGCAGTGTGTGTGGCTGCTGGTATTTCTGCCACTTTCTTGGAAGATCCAGGAAGTAGTAGTGATAAAATAAAGTATGGGCATTTCCCATGGGATGATGGCAAATAAGGTGTCCTAGGCAAGAGGTGACAGTAGGCCCCGCCTCTGCCCTGTGAAGTAGCCAAGCAGAGTGCCAAATACAGTGATTAGTAAGAAGAAAGCCATCTGGCTTCTGTACTTCAAATCTCTCTTTCAGCATCTCTCTTCCAATACAGCATGAGAAATCTCCCTGTGCTTTTAGCAACCCAGTCTAGACTTTCCGAATTATACTATAAAGCCCCATCCAGAAATGACATGAAGAGTAAGGTAGAGAGAGGAAAAGGGAGCGGGAAGGATGATACAGAGGACAAGAATCTGAAATACCTTCAGGCCTTATCCTGAAATATTACCTCTGCAGCACAGGACACAGGAGCAGCAACAGAGACAGCAAGTTAGAGAAGGGGGTAGAAATGAGCTTACCGAGAGAGGGTGTCAAATTATTGGAGGCAGAAGTTTGTAGGCTTAAAGGTATACATTGTGAGGACGGGACTCAAGGCTGAATCAAGTACTTCTGCAGGTTAGTGAGAGACTCTGGAGCAGACCATGCTTATACTGAACTCCAGCAATCTGAATCTGCCAGGTAAGTGTGCACAAGCTGGCCTCCATAGGAGTGATGTATGACAGTTTCCAAGGAGCATTTGAAAAACTGTATTTCTAGGCTAAAAATATGCAGAAACACAGTGAAATCCAGAGAAATATGATTTTTGTTACCTTTTTTTGTAGTTAGGAATGAAAACAATCAAGAAAGGGGTTAGGAACAGTAAGTGCCTTTTCATTTTTAAACAGTCAGTACCCAGACAGCGAGTGTGGGTTTGGGGTTGGTTTTTTTATGTCTTTTGTCTGAGTAGGTGTGTTACTGGTAAGATGGGCAAGGAATTTGCTTCAAATAAAAATGTAACCTTGAAACAACAGGTAATTGTTTTATACATTCAGTCATTTCCAGTGCTCAGCATGTTATTTGGCAACACACGGACTGCCAGTTGGTTTCTACTTTCTTAGCAATTGCAGTTGCTCTCGAAAAGGATTTTATCCAAGGACTACTTATATGTATAAAACCATTTATTGTTAGACTTCTGAGCCTTAGTAAAGTAGTGTCTTTGCCTGAGACCATGTTGTTTCGCTTGTTTCATGTGAACACTAACTCACCTGAGGGCATAAAGTGTTGTGATATAGCTTCTCATATGTTCTTACAGTTCTAGCTTTTGGCATCATAGCTGATAAAAATGTGACTGATGCCTAAAAACTGTAAATACTGAACTTCTGTTTATAAATATTTCAGATTTTGTTTCCAAGTTCTAATGTTTCTTAAATAAGCTGCATTGTTTCTCTGAGCCAGCTTCAGGTCCCAGATTCTTTAAACTGTTTAAGCACAATCCAAGTGCATGGTATGTATGTGCACAACTCCAAGGAGTACTTAGAAATGTCAGACTGGGAGGTTTGAAATCTTTAGATTGTTTCTAAAGATGACTATTTTGAAGACTCAAAACACCAGAATTTCAGGGGAAATCAGCTTGAAGGATAAGGCTGAGATGGTAATAAGATGGTCACTGCTAAGTCTTAGATACTGAACTGTCTGTATGCTCTTTCTCCCCAGTGCAAAGAACTAGAAAATGTTTCTCTTAGATCAGGTGAGAATGTGTTGGCTGAAGATCTGTTATTTGTGACTATTGTTCATTTAGGAGGAAGAATGCTGAAAAGTGATGTTTGTTCATCAAAGCTGAAATGTCCAATTTGTATATCAGAAGGTCCCGGTAAGTTAACTCTCAGTGACCCTCATTGCATCCAGCACCCCTAGTCAGATGTAAAACTCACAGTTCTGCATTGCTTTTGCTAATATTCTGGTTTCCACCGCAGGATTTTGTTACATAACTAGCAAGCCTATGTTGACTACAGATTTTGTGGATTGAGTTCATCACTCACGATTCCTTTTTTTTTAGCTTCTGTTGGTGTATCATGTGGACTCAGCTCACCTAAGCTGCAAGGGCCATGAACAAAGTATGCAAATATGCAGCCACTTGCTGTCAGAGTAAACAGCTCTCAGCCAAGAGGACTGTTATTAAAAGGGTTGTTCTGTTGGCAGATGTGGCTTTCACTGTTGCCATGGGTTGCCCAAGGTGAGCGTGACCTCTGTGGTCTCTGAAGCTCTCTTGTGAGTGAGCTGAGCAATGCTGGAATGCAGCTTTTAAAACAGATTAACTGTGAACCCGACACAGGAAACTGCTCAGAGAGAGTAAAAATACTACATTGCACAAATACAGATGAAACATACCTTTAGATACCACGGGGTAAATGTTGTAAGGCCGAGAATGCGATTATTAGATAGGGCTGTAGTCATCTTGTCAGCGCAGAGTAACAGTGGTTGCAGCCTCCTCTTAAGACAAAATTCTGCCCTTCCAGGTGCATGGAAGGGCAACAGAGAGGCCGGCGTATGGCCAGTGGACAGAGATGGCACTGTAAAAGAATGAGTAAGGTAACAAAACCATGCACCCCACCTAACCCTTCCAGCCAGAGCAGGTCTCCACATGCCAGGTCAGTTACCTTTGAACTCTAAGTCTTGATGCAGTTTCACACACTAAGTACATCATAGCACGGTGCTGGTGTTGCACTTTGGTACTACCTTGCAACTGAGATAATGTGCAAAGGCTGTGCCTAAGAACCACCAGTCCTCCACCCAAGACAAATTCTGATTTGCTAGGTGCACTCTGGCACCGTAATGTATTACAAGGCCTAAGGATGAACATGAATTGTGGCTTCTGGAGAAGGAAATATTTTTTTTTACTTGCTCAGCTTACTAGCTCTCTAGGTATGATGTGAAAATCTCTTAAGTATTCTGTAAAGTGGCAGATTACTATGCTTTAACTCTTTAACCAGGGTTGCAGGACAGAACTGTTGGGAGATTCACCTGAGGTAAATGAAGCTTTCTGTTTCACTGGGGCAGTGGGTCGTTTGGCTTTGGATTTTTAAGATCTGTTCTCGCACCCTAAGTATTTCATTTTAAAACTGTGCTATGGTAGGTCTTGGCTCCGCCTTATACCACAAGTAAAATAAGTTTCTACTACAGATGTTACAGGCAAATCAGTTCAAAGATTTCTGCTTTCTGAGCTAAAATTACTAGTAGAAGGTGTGGCACAGCCTTTTGCACTACCATGAAGAACAGACAGAGCAAGACTATAAAGGGAACTACAAACACTTATAAATGAAGAAGTATTTTTTGCAGTCTGATTCCTGCCTATCATTACATGATTCAAAGCTAAAATGGACCTAGAGTCTGTCACAAGTGATGAACCAAAGAACCTGAGCTTGGTGCCAGCAGGGACTCTATGGTAGGGAGCGACTGTGAACACGTTTATCTGACTAGTACAGACAAAGCCCAAGTATAATTGAGGAAGAGAAGGCACCGCAATCAAACATCACTGATCCTTATCCTGTCCCTACAACTTAATTTCACAATCAGCACTTACATCACTGAGAGCCTAGAAATATTACCTAGGCCTCTCCTTCAGCATTACAGTATCTCAAACGAGTCCCTGCCTGTTAGGACCTGCTTTCTTCAAAACAAACTTTCACCCTGCCCCTGCTCGGCTGAAGTCAGCAAACTGACAGCAAAACTCTAGAATTTGGAAATAGCTTAAGCTCAGCCTATTTCTGCCTTCACATCGGGTGTTTTTAGTTAGCTNACCCCCCCACCCGGCTGCTGAGGCTCCTCGCGCGAATCCAGCAAAAATAAACCGTCGCGCGCCATCTGGTGGCTGCGCGCAGGCACTGCCCGGGAACCAACGGAGCTCCAGTTGCAGCAGAGAGTTAATGCTGGACGGGATCGATTCAAAAGATGTCTGGCAGGGGCTCAGAAACAGCCCGCTCAGCAAAGCTCTGAAACGTTCACCATTAACGCTTTGTCCACACTCCTGCCTTCCTCTTGCAGCCTGAGCGGCCCTTTCCTGGCACAGCAGCAGCAAGAGCTTCAACCTGCAGAAGGCACCTCTGCAGCACTTGCTCATGGTTTCGGGCTGTAGACAGCCCTGAACTCACAGCAAACACCCGTACCACCGAACACCACTGCCCCCAGAGCAGCCTCTGGTGGACCAGGAGGTTACCTTATTCCTTTTACACTGTCAGACACACATTAATCGTTCTCAATTACATGCAAGGTTGGGGATGTTCATGGTACATCTGTCTTCTTGTCTGCTGTTGGCACTTGGTAAAGAACTCCATGTGTCAATGTTTTAAATAAAGTTAGTACGGCCACTTGTAACTGTTTATTGACATATGAATACACACACTCATGGAAACAGGGCTACATGGGCTGTCAGCCCCTTAGTGTATCTTAAATCCTTATCCTTTCTTATTCTTTTTTATGGAAAAATAAAGTCATTAAGAAACCCTTGCTATTAGTGATTAAGGTGTGGTTTCATTACATGCAGTTAAGGGAATCAAAAAGCAAGGACAAAGTGCAATAGTACAACTTCAAGGTCTTTGCTTCTAGATTAAATGGTAAATTTTTCACTTCTCCAGGTTCCTAACTTTTTAGCTGGGAGATTACATCTTACACTGTGCACTAATCATCTCCAGATCTGAAATCATCATCTTGTTAGTAGAACTTCTGATGGCTATACTTAAATACTACCTTACTTTCATCCCCTGCTCTCATACCTATCAAAAGGCTGGATCTATAAAGTCAGCAACAAGGAACCTTAAAATAGCTAACAGAAGTGCATGACTTCAAACTGAGCATCTCATTTTGTCTGCTACTAGAGACCACTGCACAACACCTACAACAGTTGGCAGCTTGCTGATGGAAAGCAAGGAAACGTGCTAGTTAAACTTCACATGTCACTCCAAAGGACACCGTGCCAGACTGTAAACAAAAAACCTACCCCAGGATTCTAGTCCAAGGCATCAGCTTACAACCAGCAATTGCTCTGAATGTGGTACCTGACAACACTTCTGTTTCTGCCTTCTTGGGTTAGAGAACAGTGATGAGGACTCTAGCTGTGGAGGAGTGTAAGGAAGTTCCAGGAAAGACTGTTACACCTCTGAGGCTTTATGAAGCTCAGTACTAACACACTTTCTCTGTATACAGCAAAGAAAGGAGGGGACATCCTTATTCTCAAGCCAAGGTTTAATTCTGAGGTATGTGACACTGGATTTACAAAGTTAAATCAAAAATACATTCTGAGAAACAAAATGCCCTTAACAAGGCAGAGGGATTTAACGCTCCAAGCAGCTCAGAAAACTGCTCACTGTGGGAAAAAAAAAAAATTTGGGGTGTCTGACACAGGCTTTTGACACAACAGATGACAGGAAATGTGCAGCAGTGGGGTAGAAGACAAACAAATACTTAAGTGATAATGACGAGACAGGACAATGGGTATTAGATAAGGTTTCCACTTGAACCAATTCTTTGAGACATTATGATCATCAGCAGTTAGATGGAACTACTCTTCCAAAGAGCAATGGGGCCCATCACAATGCCAGAAGAGGTGATACAGCTGTTGAGACAGACTTCACCTCTGGTCTCTAGCTGATATGGGTAAAGTTTGCATACACTTGTAGGAACATGTATAAATGAAATCTCATTAGTATAGGACTGGAATAGTACAGAAGAGTTTTCCGCATCAACTGTACCTGATAGCAGGAATGAAGGCTATCACCTGGAGTACAGCACACACACAGCAGTTTATACAAGTGTATAATCTACAATTAATCTACAGCTTTCATCCTGAACATCAATTTAAACAGACAAGTATGAATCACATGCAGGCATATTTCATGAGTCATTGTTGCAACAGATATAACCACTAGTGCTGATCCCGCCTGCCATTATGAAGTCTGGCATTCCCTCTTGGATCCACTCCTCAGGAGGGAAGCCCTTTCATGGATCTGTGCTTGGAAGAGCTGAGCTAAAAACAGTTAAATAAAACTTTTAGCATTAAACAAATAAATGTGCTATTTTGTCACACAAAAGATAAAATTCTGGGAATTTATTGCTGTATGTATGCTTAATCCATTAATTTGTCTTACAGTAGTCATGAAGTGACAAATTGTGTGCTACATTTAACACTTCCTGTATTCCCTTCCAAATGCCATTTTACAGTGGGTGTATGAAACAACACAGCAGTTGTCACAAGACACGGCTTGAGCATCTCCCAAGAGCTTAAAATAAAGATTTGTGTACAAGCTGAATAACGAGATGTCAATTAACAGGTCACTCAGCAACTTTTAATATCTTTAGGTGGAAGCTTTGCAGTGTTAGAATATACAACTCAGACCAAACATTCTCATCCCCACTGTAGTAACAAGATACTTGCAAAGAACAAGAATGATGTTATGTAAATGTCACACACAAGAACTGCTTCATTTCTATCAGAAGCAAAAACTGCTAATTATAAGCAAGGATAGGCCTATTAGGCTAAGGCTGTAAGCCTGTATTAAAAACATATACCTCCAAGTTTGGCAGTGGAACTCCATTTACCACCCTGACTTTTTTATTTTTGGTTACATACAAGGACTCTTCCTCCCCTCCCACCACACACACCCTATAAACCCCCTTTGTTTTTATTATACCTCCATATTATTTACAGGACTCCTAAAGATTAAGTACAAACTAGTATGAAATTAATGATATCTTGCTCTTCAAATATGTATCCCACGGCTAAATAAATACCAAGCCAATCCAGAGTGACCTGGAGTTATGATTCAGAAGCTTGTACATCTGTGACTCCAGATGTTTTCTCATTAACTCGAGAGGATTCACTTGATCTGTCAACAACAGTTGCCTTAGGTGTTGGGGTAGCGCTATCCAAGGTGAGTGCAGAGGTCTGTTCTACATTTACAGTAGTGCCAGGGTCAACAGAAAAGCCTCCCGCTTGAGTAATGGAGGGAAGCAAATCTGTAGGCACTGTAGATGCCTCTGTGACCAAAGGAAGCAATGGAACACATTTGGGTGGCATTGATAGAGGTGTTATTCCCATTAGATTCAGAGGCGGCAAGGAGGGAAGGGATGGCAAACCTAAGGGAAACAAAATAAAAACAAATAAATAATAGGCAGTGAGCTGCTGCATACCACAGAAACATCTGGAGAGATTATGTTAGCTTAGATTTTTTTATGTTCTCAGTTACTCCTGAAGTAGAGGAAGCTTTCTGAACTTAGTGTCAGCAGGATAGCCACACAACACTGACTCAGCAGGCTAATTTCAAGGCTGACACTTTGCAGAATTGAAGAATCTGAATAAACTCAAGTTTGCTTTTACCTCCCCACAGGACTAAGTATTATTTTATACATTAATACTGATGATCACATTTTTATGGCATTCACTGAAACTGACAAAACCAAGAAGTTATTGAGAACCTTACTCCATATAAACTTCAAATTCTTTTTTCTTGCTCCATGTGCACCTTCACCAGTTTTGTTTTATTTAAAACCATAAATCTAGTATTAGGTTTTACTTTTGTCATTCAATCAGGGTGCTTTAATCTCCTGATTTAGGATACAAGGAAATGCCTCATTTTCTTCTACCCATAAAACTATATACTTTCATTCTTGGCATCTCTTTTGAGGTCATAAATCAGGTCATGTAAGATGAAACAACTAACTACAGACACAGATTTAGAATTAGTTTATCTAAATACATACTCCTTGTCTACCTAATCTAGGCACTACTGTCAACTCCCATCTCAGGCTAACATCCAATTTATCTTCTTCAGGACTCCACCACATAGTTCAAAATGAGAGCCAAGGATCGTCAAGAAGACACCTGCTATTACAACGTTTCAGTTTGCAGAAGCACATACCAGGCTGTGTGATTTCTGGAACAATGTGTGGTGCAGGTAAATTCAGTTTGGACAGATCAGTCAGGTTGGGAAGCCCTGCTGGCAATGGCATCAGACCTAGGAGAAGAATGGAAAGTTACAGTGAAACACTTAACTTTTATTTTTCCTAATTGTTTCTGAGGTCATCTTATAAAGTTATTTTCTATTGCTTTACATCTTGATTATCATTTTTACATATAAGAACACAAATTCACCTGAGTTTCAGCTTTCAGGTTGCTCAGTGAAAACACATACCTACTGCAGGAAGTCCAGACTAGCAAATACATAACCCCAACCTTTCAGATTTGGCTGAGGAAAGTAGAATCTTATTTCAAGGAATTAGTAGGCTTACACTCCACGTTCAGCCTTTAATAAAGGTAGTTATTTCACCACAGCACTGTATCAGATGCACTCCATTCATAATTTGAATGGCAGAAGACAGTAATAGGATAAAACACGTAGCATTTCTGATCTCTGATATTGATTACGCTATCATTTGGCTTTTCTACGTAGCTCCTAACAGAGTTAAACACAAAAATATTTAGAAAAGTCAAGACAAAGCAACTTCCAAAATTAGGAAGGACTGAAAAGAGAAGACAAACATATCATGCCCCCAACACACAGCCTTCCATCATTGTTTATGCTGTCCTGCTCCTGAATTTCCTGTCCTAGAAGAGCTGCATTTCTGGGATGAGTGCTCTATTCCTACTTTGTGTTTAGCTCAGAGGAGACCAATTCTGAAATAAACTGTTGATACTACAGTAAAAAAATGGAGAGAAGAAAAAACTTAAAGCAAGGGCACTGTACATGGATTTTTAATAAAAATTAGCCATCTTGACCTACCTGTGAAAGCATTAGCCCCAAAGGCTGACATAAACTTACTCAAAAGGGCTTTCAGCCCTTTTCAGCAACCTTGGTTGGATTTTTTTTTTTAAATCTGAAAAGAGCTAAACTTCACATAAATCCACTCAAATTTTAAAACATAACATATTTAATATTTACAATTTCACTAGTTTAGTCATACAAATTGCAAGAAATATTCTACAATCTTTTAAAAATGCAATTATACTATTCAGAGAACCAGATGAAAGGAAAATTTCTATTTGCAGATTTGGGGAAAGGGCACATAGGGGGCTGGGGAAGAAAAGGCCATCAACAGAAGCTGAACTCCTTAGTACTTTGCTATTTTCTTTTAGTAGCACAAGATTCAAGCTCTCTGCCCTTGTTTGCATGCCCTTAGTTCTACTACACATATTTGCTATGTTAGAGAGCATACTTCCAAGTACTGAATGAAGGGACAGAGTGTACCCTCAGTAAGTTTGCTGATGATACGGAACTGGGGGGAGCAGCTGATACACCACAAGGCTGTGCTGCCATCCAGCGAGATCTGGACAGACTGGGGAGCTGAGCAAAGGGGAACCAAATGAAGTTCAACAAGGGTAAGTGTAGAGTCCTACACCTGGGGAGGAGTAGCACCAAGCACCAGTACAGGTTAGGGGTAGACCTGCTGGAAAGCAGCTCCATGGAGAAGGACTTTGATGTTGCATGGATAAATTATTGTCCACCAGGAGTNTGGTTTGGACTCAATTTCCAGAGGTCCCTTCCAACACTTACCATTCTATGATTCTATTACTTAAAACTTTTGGACATATCTTTATCTACTCATATTTTAGTTTGTATTCTGTAAGACAACTCGTTCATAGTTTTGGAATGCACAGCAGAGTCCTATAGTAGTGCACCAATTACACAGCAAAATCCTATACAATCCTCATCTTACCCACTGTGAATAATGCTGGAATACTAGCGCTTGAAATATTCATTACTATCAGGAAATAAATGCACACTGCTTCATAGACAGAATGTTTCTTTTGTTATATCATTTTCAATCACTAAGAATTCAGAAACAGTAACTGCAACACACAGTTCTATATTGTTAGCCCTCTATTTATAATAGGAAGAATGATCATACTGAGTATTAAAAAGGAATTTCCTAAAATGGAGATTTTATGGGCAAATGACAAACTGGTGACTGTGAAGTTATTCGCAAAACTATTTTGCAATATCCAATTTATCAACTATGGAAAGTAACAATATATCAACTCAAGAAATGCTGCAAATAGCAAAGCTGATACTTGCCTGAGAAATCCCAAGTGCTGCACCTACTGGAAAGGGAGCCCTAACAGGCAAATAACTGTCAACTCAGTTCTCTATGCTACAGACATGCTGTGCACATACTCTTAAAAAAATAATAAAATTCTGAAGATGGTAGAAAATGTAAAGAGCTCTTAACACAAAACATGTAAGTTGTGTTTAGGTATATACCCTGAAGCCCTCTAAAAAGCAGTGGAAGAGACATCTCTCTTCCTCTGCTCTCTTAACATGTTTGTTTCAGAAATGCTTTAAGAAATTTTACCTACTCACCTGGTAATGTCGTTGCTGGGTTAACTGGTGGCACAGAGGTGAGGGACTGACTGACTTGGGGTGGTAATAATGGAACCGTTGGAACACCTGGTGGAGCATACAGGACAGCATTTATTTTAAGCATACAATTCTGCTCCCTTCCTCAAGGAGTACAAGTAAATAACTGCTTACAGGAGAATTACTATTTGCCTTAACCACAAAATGTTGATGAAGAAAAACAGTATTCTAAATAATATGCATCATATTTCTGACACTTCTTTTGGGAGCAAGTAGAACAGTTACAGTCCTCTAGTCTTTGATGGGGAGAAAAATCTGTGAAAATTTTATTCTCTTCTCCCTTCTATTAAATTGATAGAAACATACGTGAATGCATAAAAGTGGAAAAAACCCCAACATTGTTCTGGTTTAAGTTAAAACAGAACTAATTGTGTTCAATGATATTACTTTTCAGCTCAGTCCCTTCTGACTAAATACACTGTCCAAACTTAACAGAAAATTTCCACAGACAGCCTCTGCCTCAAGCAGTGATAGTGCTCGACCTTTAGTTACTACCAAGGACTGATGTGCAGACCAAGTCACTGCTACATCTTGCGTGCCATACTGGAGGGTGCAGGAGGTGAAAGGATGCACCTGAAGGAAGGAGCAGACAGGACAGGTGACACTACACTGACCAACAAGATATCCCTTGACATGTAGGTCATATTCAGTATAAAGCTGAGGAAGCATGATGGTCAATCCTCTTCTTAAATGACTGGCATCCAAGGAGGAGACTGTCCATTTGTCATAGTTAGAGGGGCTGAGACCAGTTTAGCATGATGTGATTAGAAGCAAAACTGTGTATTCTATACTCTCCATGTCACTGCTTACGGGTNCTGTTAAATTTAACTCGTTTTGTATTTCTGACTTGAGTCCCTCGCTGTTTTTTTGCCTTTTCAAACTGTTACACCATTCTGCCTTCAATCCCAATACATGTGTTCCTGAATCATCCAGCTCCCTTCTGTTGTTGAGTCCAGTCTAGGACTTCCCCAGTGCCTACTCCACAGCATCAGTAGCAACAGTGATTTAATTGCCACATGGGGGTTGAATTTGATACTAGTTTTGTATATATTTACTTTTATTATTATTTTTATTAAAGCTGTTTCATTTTTCTTTTCCAAACCACAAATCTCTCTCCCTTATTCCCTTCTCCTTTGGAAGGGATAGGATTTAACAGAGAGCATCTGTCAATCATCTGGTAACCAGCCCAGCTCTAAGCCTTGACACCCATGAATTTCCACACTAACCTGTACTGAGAACATTACTGACAGTAGTTGAAGGCGAACTAATAGAAAGTCCTGAAAGACTCTGTTCAAGGCCTGCTGACCCAGGGGGTAAGGCAGCTGAGGGATTAACTGATGACAGCTGAACCTTATTGAAAGGAAAAAAAAAAGAAAGTTACATCACTAGAGTTTATTTCCGCAAGAACTTAACAGAAGCAGAAAAGCAATATATCATCACAGTCCATTTTCACCAAACCAAAGAAGTGGCTAAAACTCACCTCTGTGAAGCCATCTTTGAGGGGACTGAGAGATGCACTAGGCAACTGTCCTGGGAGAGAAATTTTCTTTCCCTCTTCAAATGGGCGTGTAGGTATCCTGTGCAAATATCCATAACCAATGCCACATCCTAGGCTTTTAAAATATAAACATTTACAAGTCAATGATGTGACTTTACAACTACAGACTCCACAGCAAGCAACGCACAAACAAGCTTCAAGACAAGTTCTGTACAACCTTCCCGTTTCCGAACACTGCCTCATTTTCTGTGAATAATCAAATATGAGACAACTGAAAGGAAATTCTGTAGTGTTTGGCAATAAACATTTAACACAGAATTAATTTCAGTTATTTAAACCAAGCAGTTGTATCAGGTACACAGTTTGGAATTCAACTCACAGTTGTTATTCGCAGTCCTCTGTCCTGGCTATGGCACAATACTTTAAGAAATTACTACTACTGACTATGATTTACTACTACTACAAATGACTATTTGAAGCCTAACACAGAAAGCAACTGTTGCACTTTATGGATTTTTGCACTAGATATTTTACTGTGTAAATACACACCCCACAGTCCACAATTAGGAACTAAACCCGAATTTCAAGTAAATATATAATTTATTATAGCAGAAACATCTTTGATACAACAATACTCTTCTCCTCTCTTCATAGAGAAGAGCTAGTAGCAAGTAGCCTTTTAGGCTAGTGCTATAAGAAGGTTATCCCACCATCCTGTAACATACTGTCTCCTTACCTGCCTTCTCCACCCCAGGCAGAATTTGGAGTGATCACCACTTCCCGACAATTATCTGTGTCTGTGTTGTACACATAAAGTTTTAATGGCTTTGCTTCATGCCTTTCAATAAGGGAAAAGAGATCTTCAGACTGAAAAAAGGATAAAAATTAATAAGTGCCCTTTTTTTCCCCCCCTTATTTTATCATTTGACATTACAATGATCATCTTCTTAAGTCCTAACTTTCTGCAACAGAACCTATTACATGTTGCAGGTGTTCAAATACTGATGTTTTATCACAAGGCCAACCTTAAAAATGAGCTTTGCTAGTGCAACTCAGAACCCAGATTTCAGATCTGGTATTTAAAATATTAATATTAGAGTATAAAAACTATATGGCTTCTACATGGCTTCATGAAGATAGGTAAGAGCAGTTTTGATTTCCAGAATTGCACTGAAGCATAAAGAAGAGGCACCATGCCACAGCTCCTTCCTCTTTGAGTTAACTTACTTCCATTAACACTGAGCAGAGCCAGAACTGGGGATGTTTCAAACTAAACTGGTAAAATTTTGGGTTTTGTTTGTTTGTTTGTCCTTTTTTTGTGTTTGTTTGGGTTTTTGTTTGGGTTTTTGTTTGTTTTGTGGTTTTTTTTTGTGGTGGTGTCTTTTTTTTGTGTGTGGTTTTTTTTTGGTTGGTTGTTTTTTTTGTTTGGTTGGCTTGTGGTTTTGTTGTTGTTGTTTGGGGTTTTTTTTAAAATAAATCAAAATCTTATTCTATATACTTACCTCATTCATGATGGCATCTGCTCCAATGATATAGTCACTGTGAGGTCTAAGTCCAGCTAATGCAGCAGGGGAATTTGGTTCCACTTCCTAGTTTTAAGATGGAAAGTTACTATACACTGCATAACTCAGCATAGCAGAACAGTTAGATGTGCACTTCATACAAATTTTGAGTCCGACAAATTGGTCAAGTCCTCAGCACAGTAGAATAGTCACCAAACTAATGAAACAGTGGCTAGATGACAGTCTCTTTTGATACCATTATAAGAAACTTTGAGTATTGTACAAAACCACTGGTTCAAGCACAAGATTTGATAGTATACTCACAGACACACAGTTCTAGTTCAAAAGTCTTTCCAAACTGAAAAATTGGTGAAGAGAAAAACATACCAGTTTGACCTCATGGTGTGTCCACCTCCTTCTAAGTTACTTTCCAGTAAAAAGATAAAATGTTTAACAGTAAGAAAAATATTTGGAAGTCCATACGTACCAAAACATGCCATACGTTTTCATTGGCCCCGTCAAAGCTGCAGAAACGAATGCTCACGCCCAGCAGGCCCTGTCCGCCCCACATGTTGCTGGGTGTCACTGATGTTTCTCTCAGTTCCAGTGTTTTGCTACTGTACACAAGCATTTTTACAGGTTTTTCAACATTTGCTTTCAACAGGTCCTTGAGAGTGTCATTGTCTTTATTCTGCAAATGTTGAAACAAGAGCTTGGTTTAGAGTCAGCAGCAAGCATCCAGTTCTGCACCACCACTTCTGCATTTCAAAGAAGCTAGAAACACTGCACACTGTCAACAGCTATATTATATAACAAGCCTCTAGTCCCTCCACAATTCTAGAATACAACTCCAGTAAAAATCTGGGATTTCCAGGGAACAGGTCATGCTTTCCAAATACGAAAGCACTTTAATTAAACCTATGATGCAATGCGTCTTGCAGCTTTCCAGAGGCTTTCTTGAATCCAGCACTGGTGGAATAGCTTACCCAGAGTTGTTCTTTTCCACTGCTGTGATGGTTTGTTGTGTCACCACAGCTCTGCTTGAAAGCGTTCTTGATTCCTGCCCAGCTAACAGATTTGACAACAGCTCTTTCACTCAACCTGTTTTGACTGAAACAAGTTTGCAAGTTCTCACACAAGCAGTTTTACAGACAGAACTTGGGGGGGGGGCATCAACACAAGCAGCTAGTGGTAGATCAGTAAGTAGTACTATTTTCTGCTGGCACAGATGTTTGCAAAGAGCATGTCTGTCTGTATCCTTACTCTCCAGCTAAATTTTTGATAGTATTATAACTACAGGGTTATATATACAAGGAAATTAATTTCTCATGCCGTTAGGCTTCCTCATTTTAAACTAAGAAGTGTTTTATGTACATTTAAATAAAACAAATGCATTGGTTTACCTATTAAAATAAGATTCTCAACACCTTGCCTATATTCAGAATTATAAAATTGCAACACACTTACCAATCTTGAACCATTAATGGACACGATAAAATCAAAAAATGGCTCCAATCCAGCTCTATGCCCTGGTGAGTTTTCTTGTACCTAACAAAGTTAAACAAGAATTAAGCAAAAGTGTACCAATGCTGATTCATAGATTAGAATGATATTTCTAGTGCAAAGTGTAGTTCTAGAAGGTACTGATGTTTATATGTATGATTTTTAAATGTTCCAAGTATGGTCTTTTTCTGATAACAACAACAAAAAAGAAATCTCTCCCTTAAAAAAAATAAATAAATAAATTTAAAAGAACCCATAATTTATAAATTATTGAGGAATGACACAAGAGTAGTCACTCCCTGGAACAAGCCTAGCAGGTGCAGTAGATAAATTGTGGATATTGATTTCAATAAACAAGAACATGGTCAAAGGACACGTTCAATGAATTACAAAAAAGTTGCTTAAAAAGCATTAGCTTTACACAGAAGTACTAATGCTGGACCTTAATTTTCATTTTGCACTTTCTAGAGGCAAAGGAGTCATATCTGTGAAAGTACAGGTTGTTATCTCATGACTAAACATGACCTGTTGACACGACACACAGCGAACATCTGTACAACCAATGATTCATTAACATACCAACAAGCTGCAAGAAAAGGGACATGTGCAGCTTGGCAGCCATGGCAGCTCAAGTAATTCAACCACTCCACCAGGACAAGGCCAAAGTATTAGATACACATTTGGTTTTAATTCCAAATTGAGAGACATTTTGCTAGTGTTGGTATTTTTGGTACTACGCACATTGCTGACAGAAAAAAAAACTAACTCAAATATGGCTATCAGATTTTTTTCCTATAGTCTTCGTAGTAAAAGCTATCCTTCTTTATTTGTAAGCCAATTAATTGTACCCACTGGCCTTTTCTATGATGTGCTACATTGATCTTCCAAAAAGATCTAAACAGTGTGGTTTCCTACATTACATGTTATTTCATCTGATAGAACTGGTACAAATCTGCTAGCTTGTTCAACACTGCTCTGATTCTGCTGGAATTGACTTTTCTTACTATGACTTGTCTAGAACAAAATGTTAATATGGGGGGGAAGCTCGATTACTACTCAAACATTGTCTTAGAGTCTATTTATCAGAGGTGGAAAAATCTCAGAGTGCGTGTGGGTAGCTTTCTGTAACAGATGCCAGAAGCTTAGAACATTAATGTCATGTAACCTAAATATTAATGAAATAAAAAACAATCTGCAATTGGTAGTTCCAGAGTCACATCACACACACTGATTGCTAAGATTTGTAAAGCGGCAAAGAAGTATGAAACCAACATTATCTCAAAGTCACCGAGGTAGTAATAACATCCCCAAACACCACATTTATAATTGCTAACTAGAAATTGAAGGCTGTCTGCACAAGTGTTTCTTCAAGATGCCTGCACGCTCCTTGGAAAGCTTTTCCTACAACTGGGATACAGATATTCACCCTCTCTGCCAAGTATTAAGAGCTGTGGTTACATACAGTTAAACACCAAAGTAAACTGCAGTCCCACTAACTAGATCCAAACTCCTGCCTGCGTGTTCCTTAGTCTGCCACTTCAAGATTCTTCCTGTCAGGAGTAACACAAGATGAGATGGCAAACTGTATCGGGTGATAGGGTAAAAGTATAAGCGAAGTTCCATGTAGCATATGGTCTGATACTACCTGCACAGAAACTTCTGGGCACATTTTGGATGTTGCTTTGACATTAGTGGACTCTCCCCAGAGCTCATTTTTAACTTCAGATATTAAAACTTTCAGTACTGTAGAGCTACCTCAGAACAACCTCCACAAACAGAAATTTTAGCTTATAAAAAAAGCAACACAGAGGCTAAAATGCACTATATTAATTTCCTTCTCAACTGTAGAAAGTATGTACTTCCTAAGTTGAATACTTGGTCTTCCTGCTAAAGAAAGGTTAAAAAAGTTTCATGAAAGCAGAATTAAAGAACTCTGATTTCCTATGGACACACTCCAGAACTGCATTGTCAGGCTGGAAGGTTTTTTCTGTAAGTTGTTCAAAACATCCTCTCCTCTGATGTAGCTTTTCTAACAGCAAATGTAGGATGGGCTTGTGCAAGTTTGTTGCTCTTTCTTCAGTTTAAGGAAGTGACATGAAAATAATAGACTCTCTCTTTCTCATTCTACCACCTACTGCATGTGATATATAAAATCTTAATCTTGTGTTTTTAATAAGCCTGGCTTAAAAGCTTTATACCAAATGAAATCAGCAGATGGTTTCAGAAGTTATTGAAAAAATAAGAATTTTAAAACCAGAACAGGTATTTCTAAACCTCACCATTAAAGATCACTAAATCCATCAAACTGACACATTTATTTAAATAAGACATCAGATTATTACGACTGGATATGTCATGGCTTTGAAATTACAAAAGGTTAGACTTCGTTCATCCAGCAGGACAGCTGCAAAAACAGTCCTGACCTGGTTCACTCTTTGTATTCAGTGATTTTCTTCCATTTCCAAACAACCTTCTTAAAACCAAACAATAAAATGTCTAAACCCTGACACAACCTCTGATAGATTATATCCTGAACACTGAACAGTGTCCAGCATGGTAATCCTTTAAAATCAGAAGGAACACCTACAATAAATGAATTATGTATGTTAAGCATTCATCAATGTCAAGTTTGCTGATACCTGGGATGTATAGATTTGGTATTTTAAGTAAATTATTTATTTGCCCCAAACTGATGAAGGGACTGCAAGATTTTCCAAGCTGCAAATGATTAGTTCACAATAAGTATCTTCAGAGGTTGAACACTGTCTCCCAAATTCATCACAATCCTGAATGTCTCTGCATAGTTTGTTTCTAAGTGGGCATGTAAAAACCACCAGGAAGCTGTACCTAAAATAAATCAAGCTCTTACAGAGTTCCATCAATCATACATGCACCTGCATCTCTTCTATCATCACATTTCCTCATGCTGCCATTCACACATTTTGTTTAGTCACAAAAAGTTTCCTATTTTCCTAGCTTGTTTGGGCCCAACACCACTGATGGAGAAGCATTTTTATGACTGGTAGTCCCAGACATGCAAAACAGAAGTTCTGGGGTCATTCCACATGTGAAATCTCCTCCTTAAAGAAGCAAAACATACTCAGTCCTGCACAACAATCACACTGACCAGATACAGTTTTTATGTTACACCACCTTATTTTCAGGAATCTGCCTGCACAATTCATCACCACCGCGTAGTGCCAAATGCACAGCACAGCTCTCTACTCAAAGCTATGTGGGCACGGTTCTCTTTGGGAACTACAGCAATAAAGAATAAACAGGGACCTTAGGAAATAGAAGCACACAAAAACCTTCCTATTAACAATGAAAGTAAAGATTCCATGTATATGTACATAAACGCTAGGCCTCCTGAGCAATCTGGCTCTGTGCAGCTTTGCTGTATGGCCCAAGAAGGTATTCAGTAACTACCTTTTGTAATTGAATAAGGACTGAGAAATAATCAAGTATTTTTTATATTTACAACAGATGCCACTGCAGGCACAATACCATCCACAACAGCTTGGGAAACCTAATTCTCTCAAAGCCAGCTATTATTTCAGACATTGAGTTAACAACACTTGTGGGTAAATGCCATGACTTTCTAACAGTAGAGAAAAACAGTGGAACAGGCTACCCAGAGAAGCTGTGGGACTGCCAGCACCAGAGCTTTTAAAAAGCAAGTGAAGAAAACCTCTATCGAGAATGCTGAACATCAAAAGGCAGGAAAGGCTTTTACTACTCCTTCAGCCTCATACAATGCTGCAGGACTTCAGTTTCTCATCAGGATGACAGTAGGGCTGCTGAGCACACAGATTACACACATTATTTCACTTTCGTCTGTCAAAAATTAAACAGGGAAGAGGTTTCAAAGTCATGACACTAATTTTAATGTGTTACTAAAAAGACACTTTTTCTGTAAATACAGAAAGTTTCTTTGTTGTACATCTTCCCCAACACTACCACTCTGCCTACACACTATATATTGTACATTGCACATTATATAGTACGGCCACCCAGCAACACAATAGCCACAAATTTAAGCCTGGAGCAAGCAGTGCTACTGTAAATGGAATTAGGCATGGAAATCCTGATTTTCAGAGGCAGATGAAGGCTCTCACCATTTTTGAAAGTTGGGTAACTTACAATAGTATACACTTAAACTTTCAGAAGATCAGTTTCAAGGACTAAATATACAACTTTCAAGGAGCAGAAGCTCTGAAGCATCTTCCCCCCCCCCCAGTGGTTCCTAATACTTAATTACCAACAATATGCTCTCACACTTTTTTTTGTAGTTCTTTCACCCACTCTGTAATTGGCAATAAAGTGTCATTATATATAATATACAAGTAATTCCTGTTAGGTCTGATAGAATTTATTTTATTTCTGTCGGTTATTTTAACACATTATACAGTATAACTGTATTGAATTTCCTTATGAAATTCCAGTTTAAGAGAAAAAGTTTTGTAAGATTTTTGTACGAAAATAGATTCCCCACACATAGCATCAAATTTTATTTTAGCACAGAGAATTTAACGAGCTTTTAAAATGTGAGCCTCCCTTAAAAAGTCATCTCTTTATAGCAAGATATTTGTATCTACTACAACCAAAGGACTCAAAACTTCGAAATTTCAACTTTAGGCACCACTGTTCAGTAACTTTTAGGGAGAAAAAGCATGTAACACAGCAGCGTACAAATCTCCTGCAGATAAAAATTCTTACACAGAATCATAGATTCATTTAGGTTGGAAAACACTTTTAAGATCATAGAGCCCAACCATTAACCCAGCACTGCAAGTCCACCACTAAGCCACATCCCTCAGAACGTCCAAGGATGGTGACTCAACTGCTTCCCTGGGCAGCTGGTTCCAGTGCTTGACAACCCTTCTGGTGCAGCAATTTTTTTCCTAACGTCCAACCTAAACCTCCCCTGGTGCAACTTGAGGTCCTTTCCTCTTGTCCTATCACTTGTTATTTGGGAGAAGAGGCCAACCCCCACCTCACTACAACCTTCTTTCAGGCAGTTGTACAGTTCAATAAGATCTCCCCCGAGCCTCCCTTTCTCCAGGCTAAACAACCCCAGATCCCTCAACTGCTCCCAAGACTTGTTCTCTAGACCCTTCACCAGTTTCATTACCCTTCTTTTGACATGCTCCAGCACCTCAAGGTCTTTCTTGTAGTGAGGGCCCAAAACCACATGTAGTATTTGAGGTGCCGAGTACAGCGGTACAGTCACTTCCCTACTCCTCCTGGCCACACTATTTCTGATACAGGGCCAAGATTCTCTTCAGTTCAAAAGAATTGGAAACTTTCCCTCTTAAAAAAAAAAAAAAAAGGCTACATTTCGGTGTCTAGAAATCCCAGTAGTGCAACCCACAGTAACTTTTCCTGTCAAGTATGCACATGATGAAATTGCTTTCCTTTGACAGTCTTCAGTCTTGGAGCATTCCGACTTCCTGTTACATGTGCACTGATAATAAAGCTCTCAGAGAAAGCAATACTGCACTGAATACTGCGGGACCAACCCAAAAGACTTAAGTAATCTGCAAATTTTATGTCAGAAGTTAATGATGCTTGCTGCATATACTTCTGCTCCTCTTTGAAGCAAGCAGCATGAGAGACTTGCTAACAGTTTTGTCAGGAGGCAGTGTATACAGTCTAAAAGTCTCCATAAGAGACCTGTAACTTGCAACAGGTTTGCTAATTGTTCTGGAAACTTGTACATGGCTTCTATGGTTATTCTGGACAACTTTAACTCATTTGTTTCGTGGCCTTTTAACAGACATTTTTTGTAATGTGCCCTACCCTAACAAATTTTTTCAATAATTTTTCTTACACTTCTCTAGTTTTCCCACAACTAATGAAATCTTAAAAACAACCACTATATACTACAGAAGTTTGGTATTATCAAAGAAATCTGACTTTATCTGAAATAGACTTTTAACACTGAAAGACTACTACCATTTTCCTTTCACCAATTTCACTTATCTGATTAAAACATTTTGATCCAAAACCAAAAGTGTATTTGAGAATAAATTAGAAGAAAATAGCAGAATTGCTCAACCCTGAGTTCTACTACAGGTCAGGCCGGTCCAGAGCATTTCACAGGATCACAGAATATTCATATTTGGAAAGGACCTCCTAGATCACAGAGTCCAACCATACCTATAACAAAAAAAAAACCCACCTAAAAAAAACCCCAAACACCTAAATACCCTGATCAAACATGACTTAAAAAACATAAAACACAAAGTACACAAAATAACCCCCTACATGCCTGCCACTTCACATTTGTGCAGAGCTCCCCCGAGAGCGGGAGCCAAACACATTTGTCTGCAAACTTACTACAGAAGTCCAAAATTAGAAAAATTATAGAAGGAAATCTAGTCATTCATATGCCATGTGCAGTACAGTTTAAACACTCCAAATTATAACTGTGAAACTTCCATATTTTTCTCTGCTCTGCATCTACACTCCCAGCCACATATATGCACAGGCCTAATTCCTGTTAGACTGGGATTATGATGCAATTTAAAATGCCTCTCCATAGAAAAAAAACCAACAATTTTTTCTTTGTTGTGTCATCTTAAGGTATCATCAGGAATAAGGCAGTGAAAAATAAACATCAGACTGCAAGACATTCAATGCAAGTACGGTTGTCCCCTGAGAAATCAACTTCTTTAATGTGCGCCTACCAATTACAAAGACTGGCAATCAAACACTGCCACTTCAACTCATAGAAAAAACATTACAACCAAAAGGTGCCTAAATGAAAATAAAAGGTGCCAGGTTCAAGCAAGATTAGAAGAAAAAAAATATAAAAAATTATACTTCAAAAAAATGTATGTATCTCAATTTACTAACGTGCTTCAATCAAACAGTACGAACTGACAAATCCAACATAACTGGTATTCTAACTGGAGAATGCTAGCTGATTTTACAAGCCTCAAAAGTTAAAAGTGCATTATGTTTACACTATATTGTGCTACAATAAGTCTGCCACTTTTAACAAACTGCAAAAGTGGTGGGTTTTTTTTTATGGGGGGAAAGGAAAAGACAAAATGAATTGTCATAAATTAATAACAGTGGATTGTTATCACAGTATGTTAGGGGTTGGAAGGGACCTCCAAAAATCATGGAGTCCAACCCCCATTATTGCTTAACATATTATATATTAGTAATATTAAAATAAAAAAACATAAAGAACATTATGACTTTAGTTGGTATGGAAATTTTAACAAATGTTTGTATTTGATCAGAATGTCAATGTTTGCCTCTGAAAAGCATTACAACAGAACTTTTTAACACTCCTAAATGATCCTTGTTTTTTCACTGTAGTATTCCACATATAGTGGTAACTCACTGCTAGCATGCTAAACAAAGTAAGGAAGTACTAATTCATACAGGAGTCGATGTCTTATGCTCTTTCACGTCTAAAGCTTGCTCCAGTCAGAGAGGTGATCCAACAAAGTCTGAAAAACAGCCCAGCAGAGTGCCTATGCTAAGGGTCCTCACCCTCTAGTGGCAAAAGCATTATGGTCTGGGCAAGGCTACTAGCAACTCCAGAAAGTGTTACTGTGTCGCCCAACACATCAGATTCAGGGACACAACCCAAGTACATTCTGCTCACTGAATGTGAAACACATGCTAAAGAAAGGACTTCCAAAATGCTGCTCACAAGACCTTTAACACCCACCAAAATATTTGCTTCACACAAAAGCAAAATTTTGTGGCTGAAGCATTTACAAAAACTATGTAAATATGAAAAATAGCAACACTGACTTCATTATGAATGTAGCTTTGACAGACATGACGCCTGTCATTTAAATACCTTGTTCTAACATCTCTGGAACTCCTGTTGAGGAGTGAAGCACCTACAGTTCAGATCAAGGTAAAGCCCGACGTGTTATCCCAAGACCCGCACCTAAAGGGCTGCAGTTCCTAAGCTACAGTTGGAACGCTCGCTAACAGCATTTCCTAGAGAAGCAGAAGCTTTGCCCTCAAAGGCTGCCCAAAAAGCAGCATCACCTCCGACGTACCGACCCTCCCAGCCTGTTGCCAAACTGAAGGGCAGACAGCGCAACCTGACGGCGCAGTCCAGGCCACCCAGACCGATTC
>VWZY01002780.1:441820-464529 GCA_013399075.1 Chloroceryle aenea | reverse complement strand
GGCTGAGAAATGCTGCCCCGGAGCGGCCTCCTGCATTAGCCTCTCGCAGGGCGTCCCCTCGAAGGCATTAACGAGGTACCGGGTAGACTCTCCTGGCAGACGCGCGGTGTGTCGTGACAGAGATCCGCAATCCAGCTTGTTTGCGCGGGGAGAGCTCCTACCTGGTGAAATGCACCACACGTCCCGCATTCAAATCCAGCCCCGAGCCGACCTGATGCCACAGCACGGCTGGAGGAGGTGGACGGTAGTTTATCAGGGAGTGTGATGAAGTGTCTGAGGTTTAGACAATCTCTGTGAGAGCATCCCTCGTGCCTGGAAGGCCCCAGATCAAGCTTTTGCACAGCCTGTCCACACATACCCGTGCATCCTGGTCCTGGCACTACAGATCTCCAGAGAGAGGTGACCTCTTAAGGAGAGCTGCTGTCAGCAGTCATTTTCAGTAATGCATAAACAGCATTTGATATTGAACTGAAACACAGTGTTATAAAGATCCTCGACTGAGCACATAAAGGAAATTCAGATTAGTACACCTCACTTCATTTGGATTCATTTCTCTCTGTATTGTCATAGTGGTTTATTAGTTAGTATTAAAAGCCTCTCTGTACTGTGCTCGGGATTTACCGCAGTGCTGCCTGCAGAGATGACTGACCCCCTTCCCATCCTTGGCCACCTGACTGTGCCCAGGTGTTTTCACCAAAGCGAATGGATAGTGTTTCTCCAGGCACTGCTGGCAGGCATGGCCAGTTCTGCACTGCGCATGCATGCCAGTTCAAGCATGCTTGCATCCCTAAGCTGTGTCACTCCTCATCATTACAAGAAAAAAATCAACTCTAGGATACCCCGAGGCAGCAATACAAAGTAAGAAGGCAAAATGAATAATGCATAAATAAACTGTATCATACAAGATTTTCTACTCTCTTCCTACAATACAAGAAATTTGTTACAGTTAGCTGATAAAGTCACACAAAAAAGGCTAGAAACTATACTAGCTTAAATCTTATGCTTCCATACACATGCTATTTATATTCAGGAGGAGAATCCTAGCCATATTAATTTCTTTCTTGCTGTTAGAAGTTCATGATAGACAGCAGAATAACACTGCTGTGTGATCCAGGCACAGCAGCTGTGGTTCACCACCCTTTATCCAGATCTTCCTAAAGGATCTGTAGCTGGTGGCAAACTATCACCCACAATCATTCTTTCACTCTCTTCTGTGAGAGTGGCTTTTATATGGCACCTCTCCTTATGCTGCTAGGTAGGTGTTGTCAATTTTGTAGATTGCTTGTAGGTTTTCTGTGGCCATGAGGCAGATGCTAGCCAGATTATTTTCTCCTGGATGACTGGCTCTGTGATGCTGGCCACTCCTTTGTTGAGAACAAATCTAGGAGTGAAAACTCTCATTTCGTGAAGACTTCTCCAGGGTATATTCAGTTTCATTACATTGTCTTTGGACTGGAAGACCTTTGAATTACTATTGCTGTGTTAAGAAAAAAAAACCACAACTCAAGCACAACTGCAATGGGTTGCTTCTCTCCCCAGCCAAAGCCCCATAAATTCCAAAGCATTCTTAGACCACACAGTAAATTTCAGTGACAATTTTGTTTCCCCAGAGATTACGAAGAGTCAGTGGCTCTGGATCTGGTCAGCTTTTCATTAATGGCAGCCATCTCCTACTCAGGATTTATATTGGGTCAAGCTGTAATAATTGTTCATGTGCTTCACTGAAGACACTAAATCCTCAGTTTGGTGTGTTACACACCTCATCCTTAAAAGTTATCTCTCAGCAGAGGTTACTATAACATGAGTACTACATCATAGTGAAACACACTGTAAAATACCTCTTAGAGGCCCTCTCCCATGTCATTAAAGAACATAAAGAAGAGATTTGAACTTTCATTCCTTTGTGAAAGAAAAAAAAAAGAGACCAATATCCCAAACTCAATATACTTCTGTCTACCACCAGAATCAAAAAGAGTGTTTTGCCATTGAAAAGTTGTCATTTTGATGAATATGTGCTTAAAAATTCCTGATGTGAATACTAGTCTTTCATTCACTTCCATCTGGCCTCTAAACATGTAAACAGCCTTAAAGCTGGGATTGGCCAAATTGTAGAGTCCAAGTTTCATGAGCTTCACTTCTAATTATCCAATTCCCAGTAAGTGGCAAAGACAAAACCACCATATACAAGGTAGAAGGTGAAGAAAGCCTGTGTCACTGGCAATGACACACCAGTGGATGAATTCTTCTCCTGAAACCACTGAGAGGTGTGTGAGGGGATGAGGAGCAGATAAAGCACTCTGGCAATTTGCAGCAGCTATTGCATCCATCTGTTTATGAAAGGAAATTTAAATCATATCTATTCTTACTGTGGTTGTAAGAGTGAAATGTTAACAAAGGAGGAATGCTCTCCATGATTCCTGAAGGTTATAGTAGGGAAACAGGGTGACAGAGGTTTTGCAGTTCCATGAGCCTGCTCAGATATTACACCCTCTGAGTCAGTACCATTGCATCAGTAGTCAGTTTGTCTTACTGTAACACAACCAAAGAAATTCCACTTCCCTCCTCCTTACAAGATCGGTAAAAGTTTCATGCCTGCATATGGTGAACCCAGGAATGGGCAGCCATATTTTATTATTCTTAATCACTCCAGTCAACCCCTTCATAGAAATATGAACCTGGCCCCTCTCTGGAGACAGAACCTACATACATTGCTGAAACACCTGAGATGCTTTTTCTTAGGAATGTTTGCCTTACCACAGCATCTTAGCTTTCCATCAAAATGCCGTCACTCTTTTTGGGCTGGTTCTACCTAGGTGAAGATGTTCTCTGCAGATGTCCACTGATTCTTATTAAGGGCTGAACTTCACATCAGATTTATCTGAGGAAATATCTTTGAACTTGGTCCAATGTTCTGTGGCAAAAGGTGAGACCATAACAAAAAAAAGCCAAACCAAAAACAACTAACAAACTTTTAGAACACTCTTAGGTGAAAAAGACACAAAACTTAACAGGGAAATAGGGAAAAAGATTGTCTGAAAGTATCACTTAAGACCTAATAACAACAAACTCCATTTGCAGAAATTAAGAAATATAACCTACCTGTTCCTTTCTGTGTGTATCTCAGCAGCTGCATTTTAAAAGTAATTAAAGTCAATGAGCTGTGCTTTGTGGTAGAATCATGAAAACTTAATTGGCATAATTAGTTGTGAGATAGCAAGTTCATCTTCCTGGATAATAACATGTCATCATTTGATAAGAATAATAATGAATTTAATAAATAAATTAGGGCCCTTCTAACATTAATAAAATAATGAAGTAGAAGGCACACATGTGCAGGTGATGAATTATTAGTTTGGAGACTGCATACAATTGTCTGAGTAAGATGGATGGGGAAGTGGCCTTCTTGAACCTGTCAGCTTTAGCTGTTGGCTAAAGTCCATCTTGCAATAAATGAAACAGCCACCCTGCCCTTTGCAGAGAACATATTGCAAACACTTTCAGATGGGGCCAGTAACGCTCTACAGAAAAGGATGCACAGCAGCTGAAGAAAAGCAGCTGCCTTTTTTTTTTTTTCTTTTCCCCTCTTTAAACCCCTCTGTATTATTGGTGCTGGACAAATAGGAATAAAGGCGGACAGAGAAATCCAGGCATGTAAGGAAGCTACTGAAATACAGTGTACAAATCAGCAGGTTTGACCCAAATCATTTAGAGGCTAAGACAGGCAGAAAATGATGATTTATTGCAGAAATGGCCTTGGCTCAAACTTAGACAAATACACCAGAACAAATGCTTCTGAGGCATTATTAAGAAGCAGTAAATAGAATCATTTTAATTAATGGGTGCCTTTAAAACAAAATTAAGTAAATACTGCCAGAGTTATGGAAGGACTGCATCTCCAGTGGATCAAGCAGTAAAAGTTACTGTCCCAGTAAGCAAACACTGAAGGACATAGTTTTAGGCAGAATAGAGCAGCAGTGTCCAGTGACTGAGAAGAGTATGGATCATAAGATAGCTCTTGGTCATAACATGTTTTATTACAGATTCTCAGAATCATAGAATGGCTTGAGTTGGAAGGGACTTTAGAGATCATCTAGTTCTCACCACCCCTGCCATGGGCATGGACACCTCCCACTAGAGCAGGTTGCTCAAAGCCTCATCCAGCCTGGTCTTAAATATTTCTAGAGGTGAGCTGTCCACAACTTCTCTGGGCAACCTGTTGTAGTGTTTCAATCCATCTATGACTTCATTCACTCCTGCTCTTAATGTATTGTCCAAGATGAGGTATTGCAAGCCAGAATATCTACTTGTTGAGTTCAGACCCATCAGAGCAAGACTGGGGTTGGAAGGAGCCATTGAATCAGATGAATGACTCACTTGTTAGCAGTGCCCAATGAGATTTTTTTCTCCTTTGCAAGCATACAGGGAACAAACTCTGGCTACTAGGAAGGCATCCACCTGGCTGTGCACCCTCAGTGCTTAGAACTTCATGTTAGTAGAAGGCATAAAACACAGATCTTTCAGCTCTACAAACAAAATAGCTTGCACAAATGGCTGATAAAAGCCTGCTGACATCTAGAAGCCTTACACCCATCCATTTGGCTGTACTCACATACCCTTCCCACAGTCTCACTTTAAAAGCAGCAGGTGTTTTGGAACTGAGGCTATCTAATAAAAAAAGTAAGGTGGTGATGATGATCAGCATGTGGGCAAATATGAGAGGTATGAGACTGAACCTGTTCTTGACCTGCTGCTGGGAACAGCTGTGAAAAGAGCAGACCACATCTGCAACATAAAGAGAAGTTAGCAGTTAAGTACTTTGAATGGAAGCCAAGCACTAGTGAGCCTCAGATGAAATAACCCCCCAAAACTCAGCAGGCTATAATTAAATACTATGGTCTGATGCTCTAAAAGTTAATTAAATACAGGATTAATGTGGTGCTTTTGTAAAGCTGGTTTTATGGCCATTAGTTGCTGTGCAGCTGAAAAGGGAATGAAATGCAAGGGAGGAAGACACTAGCTAGACAGGTTGCTCTCAGGAATAGTTTTCCCAGTAAAAATGCTGCAGGGCTGTTTTTCCCCTGATGTTCCACAAGGCACAGAAAGACCACACTGAACTCAGAAAGCCTAGTCTTGACTGCTTGACATTTTTTACCACTATAAAAAGCCATCAATTTTCATTGTGTTACCACTGATTTACACTAATGCACAAGGGTGGGCAAGCAGTTTCAGTGAGATAATTAGGAATTACTTTTATACAGCAGAGAAAACGCTGGAGCTAATAAGCCTTCAACTGAAAACTCTAACTTGATAATATTGCAACATGCAGCAGCTTCCTAATGTCAGTGGGCAGCAAGGGCCACAATGTCAGCAGGATCAGACCTAGCATGCTGCACCTCTGTAAGGGGAGTGCTTTAGGTGGCAGATAGCTGGCAGGATTGCTCCCTGATTTTACCCCAGAGCTCCTGGCATGGGTACTTATTAGAGATGTAGTCGGTCTTACCATGCCCTGGTTATTATCAGGAACAGTTCCTCTGGCTACTGTAATTCGCACTGAGGACTGCAGATCAGAGGGAGAGAGATTGTGAAGGTAATCTACAGCCTTCTTCCCCAAGTGCATTGAGAACCAGAACCAAGGCTTTTGTTTCAGAAACCAGAAACTCAGCAAAACAAATTTGTGGAGGTGTTATTAAGAGAACACAGGAAATAAGTAAAGTTTTCATTACTTTATCTTGTAGAAGTGATTGACTTGACTATAATACCAGTTAACTCTGCCTCTCTTCCCAAAGATCTTGGAGACCCAGTAGCTCCAAGTTAGACACGGGTAAGTAGTTTTCACATAAATCTGTAAGGGGTACACGTTTAACAGTTAAAGGTATTTTAACCATAGGTGTCTGACAAAATGGCTTTTTACACAATATTTACTTTCTTCCTATGGCCACAGTGGTTCACCTGAGACTCTAGGACTGTAGATGAAAAGCCAAAATAGACATTGTATGTTCCTACAAAGCTTTGAAAATGTGTGCCTGAATATAGGAGTGGGCTTAGTGAAATCAATGTCCTCTACCTCCAGAAGATACTCCTTTAAACTTGCAATCCTTACTTTGGCTTGTTGTCCCATTTCACATAACTATCAGACCCTGATATTTTGCCTGAGGATAGTGTTAAGCATTTTTACAGAGTGCATGACTAAGAGCAAGCATAATAGAGGAGAACAACCTTTAGAAACATGTATTCACAATAGAAGATGCATTAGTGAATGGTTAAGAGAGGGCACAGAGTTAATGACAAATGTCAGAATGTTTCAAAGATTTGTTTGATTATTAACTAGGAAATAGCACAATGTACATGAAATTACAGACAATAGATTTTCTTCACTGTTAAAAAAGAAAAGAAGCCTCTTTAAATTATATAGGGCTGAAAACAAGGTTCATAATAGAAACACTGATAGAATCTTAATTATAGAAGCAATTGCACAGACTAAGGTCTGGCCACCCAATTGAGGAATTAGAATGCAAGTATTTAAGAGGCTTAATAGGGCTGCTACTATTCAGCTGTAGATAGCAGCTGGCTTTGGGAGTACTGTAGCTAGGGATGCTGCAGAAGTAGGGTTTATAATGGAGGATAAATTAAGTAATTTCCAACCACTTAATTACGTGATATTTAGATGCATTGTCAGTCATTTTTGACCCAAATGGTTAGCTTAAAATCTGGAGGTTTAGAAATTTACTAGAGTAAGAGACGGGTGATAGTCAAGCATTTGCTACTGCAATCCTTTTATTTACTAAGGACATGTTAAATCCTGTTTTCTTAAATTTAATAAATCAAAGAAGATAAATGTTTTTTCTCACAGAATCCCTACTGCAGTGTGTCTTGGGTGTCCAGTACTTTGTACAGTGATATGTACTGTTTCAGATATAGTTCTGTAAAGTGCTTTAAATTCTTTTATCATAAATTAAGAAGTCAGCTACACTTTGTTTTACCTAGAGTTGTTCCACAGCCCTTTATCTAGAGTTCAGACTGAGACATAAATGACAGATATTGGTGTACATTAAAAAAAAAACAAAACAAAACAAAACAAAACAAAACAAAACAAAACAAACAAACAAACAAACAAAAAAACCAAAAAAGGCCTATTTCTGAGTTTCCCAAGTGAGATTGTATGGTTTAAGATAGAACAGCAGTGAGACAGAAAAGCAAATATACACCTTGACTGTATTATCCAACTGCGTGTTCTCCTGAGGGATGTTTAGAACAGCTGTTGATGAAGACTCTCCTGGAAGAAAGCAGTACTGGAGAAAGGCTTATGTTAAAAAGACTTGCATTTATAAATGGATCATATATTAAATCCTTTAGCATCCCATACTGAAGAGTGATCCTTTTATTGTACCTCCCACAAAGGTTGAAAACATGGCCCTTCTTGGAAGAAAGTCCAGATCTTTTCTACAGGCCTTATAGAGGCATTGTAAACACGCTAAACATTAAGAAAATAATTGCTCTTGACTCGACAGATTTGAACAGCCAAAATGCCAAATACAATTCCTGAGTATTGGGGATAAAAGAAATTCCAGTGTTGGTTTCATCCACAGAATTTCATCTTATAGCTTTGTCCTTTATATATTTGACTGTCATTGTATAGGAGCAGTTCTAAGAGCCATAAGAAACAGGAACTGCGTATGTACCAAGGTACAATTACCAGAGTTGCCTCTCCTAGAAACCCTCACATTTTCTTCTGTATCCCTAAATACAGAACAGTGACCTTCTGAAACCAACCAGTCTATAAACTCTGTTTCATGCTACAGATGTGCTATTACTGGGCTTCTACTACTTTATCTTGCCTGTGAGAGGTGAACAGGGTGAGAGAAGAAATCCAAAGGTCCTAGAAGGCCCTTCTTTACAAAAAGTAGGAATAAAACAAATGCTATCATTGGGAATTGGAGATAAACAGGACAAATACTGCACTCAGGCTCTGACACAGGGATGATCTGACCCCATAGGCTACTTAGGTTATTCACAATATTCCTCTTTTCATGCAGCTCCAGCTCTCTGACAGCTCGCCTACATGCATTCATTAGTCACAGAAGGGCACATTCCTCCATCTTTTGGACAACTACTAACTAAACACCATTACCTTCTTTTTATCTATGCTTGAAATAATACATTGGTAGCTCAGAGAAAGCAAACTGCTTTAGCCTCAGGAAAGGATCTTTTTAGTCTTTGTTGTATTTTGAGTTGTTTTCATCCCTGATGTGTTCTGTGAAAGCTTCCACTACTGTGTATTTCTTAAGCTATTTTTGATCCTCCCCTTCAGAAAAAAAAACAAAAACCAAAACCAATCAACCAACATTCAACTCCATCTCCTTTATCTTTTCTTGCCCCGACAAGTCTTTTGTGATTTATTTTCTTCTGCCTCAATAGCTGATAACTTCCTTTCCTTGAAGCCTCAGGAAGTATTCTTTTATCTTCCACAACAAGGAAATATATTTTTGAGCAAAAGTAGAATCTAAGTTTTTGCTGTTATTTATCACATCACTGAGACAGCAGGATGCATCTGCTGGAACCTTGTGAACATTATTTATTTTGATATTAGATTTGAAAGTTTGAATATAATCAAATAAAACAGTAAAAGTATAATACATGTCCTGGGACTAACAATTCTGGCAATCCTCAAATAACCAAGTTAAAATAATAGTAAGAATACTACTTGATATCATTATGCTGTAGGTAGAGTTCGTTACAGCCAGAGGGGTCCTATCTATTAAAGACTGGAGGGAACAAACAAAACTGGTTAAGAAAGAGAAAGCTTGTGATCTCTGTTCCTATGAGCCTAGCCATAGAACAGTGTCATCCCAATGCAGTACCTTACATTTCTCGACAAAAAATTGACTCTGTGTCCTTTCATGTGTACTAATGAGAGCAGCTAGAGGCTGGAGATAAGGTAAATCTTTCCTCCACTGGCTGAGAGATCATACCACTATTTCCAAAGAGGAAATGTTACAGGACTTGATGGGTGAATTAGCAAAACCAGTGAGTTTTAGAAAAATAAAACATGTCACAAGTTAATTGCACAGCTACCTTGGTACGTTAAACGAAAGTATATCTCATGACAAGATGCACCATCCCTGGATAAGCATCTATTTCACCTGGTTTTCCATTTCATTGCAGACAGATGGAGCTCTCTACTTCCTGCAGTGTCCTGAAGGCAGCAGCTCAACACAACCATGGGTTGAGCTTAAGAATCAAATGAGCAGTTTGTCATCTGAAATCACCACACTGAAAGCTGAATGACACACAACAAGAATGCTTTTTTGCATGCTGGTCCCTTCCAACCCCTAGGATTCTGTGATTCTGTGATTGATTCACTGGTCCTCCCTAATGCCATCTGCTTAAATGCTTTTCTCAGCAAGCACAAAGTTTGGGAGACAGGAGCTGGTGGATCCAACTGGGTCCCACTGGGATGTGCTGGAATATGTTGGGGTTTTTTTGCCATGAGATTTGTAGGTGTCAATGCAATCAACAGGACTGGTGATTTAATGTAATGTATCAACTGAAACGACCCCACCAGTTTCTGGAGCTGCCTGTCTATTCCTGCTATCACTGTCTCTCCTCTTGCTGATCCGAGCAGACTTACTGGAGCAGAGAGTCTTGATCTTGCAAGGACCAGAGTACCTCTTTGAATGCAGAGACAGGATTTTATGTTATAACGGACTGCGAAGAATGTGGTGTTATTCATAACAATGATTGAATCAACCTTCCTACTTGTAGGGGTAGCATTTTTCCATGTGTTAGTGAAAACTGATGAACCAAGTACTAACTAGAACTTTCAAAGATGTTTCTGGAAGATGTTTTATCTGTTTTCAGGAAGACAGATACCACACACACCAAATCTACTTCTTTTAGTATGTTGTCTTAATATGGTGTCAGACCCAGTGTACTACAGGATGTTCCATGTGGCTTTTAAATCCCATCGCAAACATGTATGTTGTCCTAAGTCCAGGCACTGCTAGAACAGATTTGGACTGAGAAGCCAAGAAGGAAGTGGCAAAGCAACACCAATGATAAAAACATTTAAATAGCTGAAGAAAATTGAGTACAGAATATCATTTGTGATTTTTTTCCTACTTAAGTTATCATGAAGGGGGAAAAATGCAGTCACCATAGTCTAACAAACAGAAGCACAGAGGAAATTGCTATAGCCAGGAAATGAGCAGGGGAAAGGCTGTTTACCCGCTGGTTTCATTGGAAGCCACAGAACTGCTTAGAACAAAGGGTGCTGCAAATGTCAGAAATTGCAGGCTAAGGTTCAGGTCCAGCAGGAGCTGAAGGAGTCAGAGGATCACAGTCATAGACCTACCTGGGAGCAATTCTCAGATGGAGGTCTCGATATATGTGGGTCTCTGTCCTCACCCAGACACCTGTATGCACAGTTTTCCTTCCCTGGCCTTTCCACTAATTGCCTTCTCTCCAACTACTGCTTCTCTTTAATAGCTACTGAAAGACCAGTGGAAAACACAAAATCTACTGACTGGGGGCTTTACATAAACTTTAGAGTTGGCTTCTTTTCATATATGTTATAATATTTAATATCATTAATATATATACTTTATATATATATAATATTTAGTATTAAAGGCAGTTAAACTATTTCCATTACAAATCTCCCTTTTATATAAACCATTTTTTTGTGTTATAATATACAAGATTTGCAGGAGGGTTCTGTCTTATTTCAGTTTTACCTTGGTTTTCCTCCTGGCACATTCTCTAGTAGAATTGGCTACTCCTTTTTGCTCAGGCTTTTCACTAAAATTCAACATAATTCCAGAAGGATGAAGCTACTGTTTATTTCTTTTTATATGAGGTTCTAAACTACCTCCCCATTTCTGCTGCTAGGTCTTAATCAGTTAGAGTGCCATCAACCTAACTGCATAAATTAGGAATGTAATTTGTTGATGATTTTCTGGTTTGGTGGTGGTGGGTGGTTGGTTTTTTTTTAATAGCAATCCTACTAAATCGCAGGAATTACAGTCAACTGCAAAACAGTTGCAACTATTTTGGAACAAGCTAAAAGCAATTCAACAGCTGCACCTTCTAAAATGTTACTACAAATAATACAGGCTCAAAATACTAGCTACAATTATGATGTGGCTTATAGAGCATAGGTAACTATGAATTACATGACAAATATCTTCAATTTATAAGGTAGTTTAAAAGTTATTTGTAGCATGCAGCATATGACAAAAGAAAACAAAAACAAATGATGGCTAATCTTTCTAACATTTTATGGATTTTATACATATATGTTTTAGATCTATTATTTTACATTGGTTTTTTTGCTTCTTACAGAATAACTGATCAAGATATTTGGTTTGACAGAGAGACATATGTATATACACACAGTCCTCCATGAGAAGATTCTGCATAACTTGCTATATAAAAGCTTTATCAACAGCAATTGAGTTATTAAAAAAAAAGCTACAGTGTGAGTGTGACTTGGTTTTGGTGGACAAGAACTTATCACATCTCATTTCCCATTCACAATTAGCCATAAAAGCCTGATTTTATAGTGTAATAGGGAAATGGGTCTTCATTTTTCTAAATCCTTGGTATTCCTTGTTGCAACTGCTGAATAGCTGCCCAGATTGCTGAACGTGTATTTCAGAGAGCACATCAGACTCTAAGTAGAGACAGAATGATCTGTTAGCTCTTATTCCTTGCTTCTACAAGTCATTACAACAGTTTTCCATACAGTATATTTTGCACAGCTTTGCTTTGCTGTTTCAAATTATTTTAGTAATGGAACTTGAGTTATTTAGCCTAGGTAACCAACACACAATTTGATAGACATCCACATTATTAGAAAATTAACCTACTTTAAGATAGGTAAATTTAAGTGAACGAAGTGAGTAGGAGAAAGCTTTACCTCTCTACACAATTCCTCTTTGCATGCTTTGCTGAGTGATATAGATGGTAAAAAGTACTTCTAGTGCCTATGGATATAATGAAAAAATACAACTGCTAGAAAAATCTTGTGTATTTAAAATTATATTAATAAGTAGCTAGGGACAGGTAGGTATTCACATACATTTCAATGTCAAATGCATTCCTAAAAAAACCCCATGCCATAAGCTGGTATCTATTTCAAACTAAATGCAATGAGTGCCACTTAGTGTCAATTCTGTTATGAACTTACTTCTGTCTTCTTCTGATGTTTTACCAGTCTGTAAATTATTCAGCCTAAAGCATGTTGTATATTTGCTTTTTGCCTGCTGGGCAATATTACTATTTTGAAATTGGCTCTGTGTGACTCTTTTTTTTTGGTGTACCACCACAAATCATTTTGTCTCTCTTCGCCCTTTCATTTGTACTTAAGAACCCTACAAAAGTCAGGGTGTCTGAGTTAGTTTTGTTTTCTTGTGTTAGAACAACCTCCCAATTGACTCTTCCATTCAAAGATGTGTGTAAAAGGCAGGTTTGGTTGCCTAGCAGAGAAGTTTTACATCTATACTCTTGTATACTCTCTCTCTCCACATACATTTGAAAGGATCTGCTGATGTATTCACTGGAAGGATGAGCAATATGCAATGCTGAGAAGATGGATTAACAAAGCATTATTTACTTTTTAGATTTTGCGTATTTTTCTGTAAGTGAAGAATAACTTGTTGTTGCAATCCCAGAGAGGTACGCTTGTACATGAATTATGCTCATTTAGAAATTATCTAGTTAGGTAGACAGATTAATTAGTAGTTCACTACATAAACCCCAAACTGAGGGCATGCTCCCAAATAAGGGATATTTGTTTGTGAAGCTCTTTTAATTATTTGTTTTTCCTAAAAGATGAGTTATATACATTTTTCTGAGTATCCAACCTAGTCTCTATGGTGTAATCAAATGATTTCAGTTCCTTCTTTTGACCACTTTGCTTAATGGAAACAGTTCTGGACTAAGCACAGAGTAAATGAAAGAGTATTCAAATCCCCCCTGAGAACTTCCATTCCACCTCTGGACTGCTTCCAGTACACCAGTAATTGTACAATTATCACAGCATTATATAGAGAAAAACAACATGAGTTCTGAAGTCATTCGACAATAGCTAAGCATAATTATTTACATTACTGTCACAGTATTTCTGGGAGGAAAAAAAACTCCACAACATAAAAATAGGCTTTTGGGGAAGGCAAATTGTAGCAATTACTGGCCTAGTAGCTCTTTTTAGAGTAATGATGATGTATTCAAAAAGAAGAAATTTTGCTGGGCTTTCTTTCAGCTGCAATGCTAGCTCTCATTCTGCAATCTGTGTGTACTCACTTAAGCAAGCAGAGGGAGCTGTCTGATGGCAATTAAAATTCTCACTGCTAGGGAACAAGGTCACTAATTAGCAATCTGTGACTTATATCTTGCAAAAAGACAAGTCTCATCTTTGGGATGACAAGAGAACATGCACTGCATTATACTATAAGATAGATCTTGATGTTAATTTATACCTCCAGAAAATTACTTTCACTAGGACTGAGTAAAAAATATGAAAACTACTCACTGACATGGGGTATTTAAAGCAGGGAAACTAAACCTGATTCTATTATAGTGGTGGTGGGGGGAATCTTCCTGAAAAATACACAGAAAAGTTGAAACTCCTGAATGACTCAAAACAGTATAAAGAAATATAATAGCTCCTCTAAATACAACATAATTAAGTAATATACTTGTAAAAAGTGTGACTAAGTTTAAGTGAACACACCAAATTATTAGACTAGCGTACCCATCATCCAATTAAAAGAGTGAGTTATTGAAAGTCCTAGTTACAATGATTTAGAAAAAGTTGTGGTTTTCCACAAATAAAAAATCCTGCTGTAATCAAAACAAGTATGGTTCTTTGGTTCAGCACCATCAAACCTAGCAGAGGGAGATGTCACCCCCTTGCCCAGTGAGGCTGAACTCCTTGAGATAATCAAGAGCCATGCTGGTGTGTTTAGTGGTTAACCATGCTGGACATGTGACAGAAGAGTGAATTAGCTGAAAGAGACAGTTGGTAAGGGCCTTTTCTTCAAAGGATGCTCATAGCCAGGCACTATGAGGAGCCATAAAAAGCTCAAGGTAATGGAAAGAGAGTTCATCACATGCAGCCTAGTGGTCAGTCTGGCACTATGCCCACAAGCACAAACATCATTCTTACCCTGCAGGAAGCCTTCCCAAAAGTAAAAGAAGCAGCTTAATTGGGATTCATGGTCTTTTTTTGCTGGGGCCTATGGAAAGTCCGAATTAATAAGGCAGTATGTTGAACCATGAACATAATATTATAGTAAGTACAATCTTTAGGAGACATAAAAAACATGGGCCAACATGACACTAAGTTTTTAAAGATACTTTTACCTGTCCAGTTTAAAGTTTGCATTCAAGTTTTTATTTTTTTGAAGATCAGTATACTTGTTTTATACACTGGCATTATCCAAATTCTTGCTGCTGTCACATCAAGTGTGTATGGCTTCAAATCAGTTCTCATTGTGGTCACAGCTGATACGCTTCTGTAAGTGAAAATAATTGCACTCACATTTGTTGATTTTGCTTGCAGTGATGTTTTTCTAGACTTTCTTGAAATGTTAAACTTAATTTTTCTCCATTTCCTGTCATCTGCTATGATCTTACATATTTTTTCTTACACTGTTGTGGCACAGCACTCTTCCACATAAAACAATGCCAAGAATTTTCACATAGTAATTTCTGCTTCAAACCAACCATTCTCAGATAAACTGGACTGGTGTCCTGTTAAAAGACATATTTAAGAATTTCCCATGATAGAGATTTAATAATTCATATAAATACACAAAACATAAACACAAACTTTCAAATGTAAGGGAAAATATTTTGCTAATTCCTTTGTGATATATCTGTTTGATGTTACACTTCTAGAACCTTTGTAGGTATCCTGAAAAGTCCTACACAAAACTGTAAACATCATGCAAGACTTAATTTTTTTTCTGATTCACAGTATGTACATGCACGTATCCTCGTGTTTTATATCAAGAAATAGAAACACACTCACAAATGCACATATAAAGTAGAGTCATCCAGTCTGAAATAATTATATTCAGATGTTGAACAGATTGCCTAATAAACAGCAGAAATAAATCAAGGTGTATATTATTTTATCTTCTATTTTTTCTGTTATAATCATTACTAAAAAATGCTCTAATTTTCCTCAGTAGATAGATCTATTTGAACAGAGAACTAGTTTGAGTTTTTTTCTTTCTTCACCAGGTCTACTTAAAAACTTCTTTTATTCTAACCAAAATTTTAATTCTGCCTTGTCCAGAAGCTTGATTTTTCCAGACGCTTTAATGAAACCTAAATCATTCCATGTTGTACAGCTATCCTTCCTTTTTAACATTTGTTTTCAGTAAATGCTTGCATCATCTTGTTTCTTCTTCACTAGGTCAGTTGAATTACTTGAGTGATTAGTACTCCCAATTCATGCATCATCACCCTAAGTATATCACGATTTGCTAATTATAAAATACTAAAGAAGAAATTCAAGCAGATGTAATCCCACTGACTGCAGCAAGCCCTACCTACCTACAAATAGTCTTGTTGTGGTCCTAACATTTTAATATATTACCTATATTGAAGCTGAACATCTTTAATACTCGCACAATACAATCATCTCCCGTAAATTTTAGTATTTTACATTCTGGTATTTGCATTCTACACTAATGGACGTAGTAAGTTTCTTTGCAGCATGTATTTCCCTCATGCCTAGTTTGTTACATAAAATTCTTTAACTTGGAAAGAAAACTGATCTTAAGAAAACTCATTCTACTCAAAGGATGCTCATCCTACCCTAAAGCAATCAAAATAAAATATTTTACATACTGTTCAAAAGCACTGACAGTTCTATGGATAATGCATAAAGCAATAATTAACCAGAATCTTTCTATATAATTTATAAAGTCATTTTATACTGTTATGAATTCAAAATATACTCTTATTTTTCAATATACTTGGTATATAAAAAAATAAAAATAAAAATTCACCTAATAGAATGGCAGGTTACCCCAACATGTCATCTACAATCCAAATTTTCAATCACCTTTTTCATGTTATACATGATAGATATCAAGTATATATCATACCTAGATAAAGACATACTGTGTGCCAACAGTGTTGCCACAAAAGCTTTAACTCATACTGTTTTACAGAGGGAAAGACTTGTATTTTGTAATTATTATGCTTCACTCAGCTTCAATTAGGAAAAAAAGTATTTCCCTGAAGTTGTTAGTCTTGTAAATTTTACATTTCAACTGCTTTGTGCTCAGTTTCTGGTGTACTTTGGAACATCTATGATTCTATATGAAATACACTGAATTTATTTGATGTTACTGCATTATGTATAGCCTTTTTTAGCAAATATAAGAATTTAATTGTTTTTTTCCTACCTCAGAGTCTCATTCTGTTGTTTTATTAGGAAGTGGTCTTTCATTTCCAAGAATGGGAAGGATTGATTCATACAGTCTGCAACAATTCTCCCATCAGCTTCTGAGGTGGTAAGATTAGGCTTCCCTTGTACACCTTTACAAAATTATTCTTATAAAACATATTTACTTTACTCACAAAATAAAGCTACTCACCTCTCACTTATTTCTGTTCCAAGGAAACATTTTTGATGTAAAAGACTGTGCATTATGATGCTTAATACAAAAGTGGCTGAACAAAAAAACCCACTTCTGACTCGGGTAAGAGTACTCACAGATTTTCTGCTATGCAAACTTGAAATGCTTTTACAATCAGGCTCTAAGTGTCCTGTAGTACGGATGTATTGCATAGTATCGTATAATCATGAGGTCTCCTCTTGCCATCTCTGTATCATTTCTTGCCAGACAACCACAGAGGTGCTGAAACATAACACTACTCAAAGCACCTTTAGACCTGGTCCCATCCTGATTTTTTTTTCCGTATGGTTTCACTCAAGTAGATTTTTGACTGCATAAATGCATCCTGGTGTGCACAGATTCAAATGTGCTTAATAAACAAACACTGAGATCAAACAGGGTCATTGCGAAGTGTGCAAAGTTAAGCATTCCTGGGAGTAAGACCTGCATTACAAGGTGCAAGTTTTATATCCACAGATTGAATAGCAGAGCTTTTACCACAAGGGTTTGATTATATTCCTTTTACCCATTCCAAAGTTCTTGCTTACTTTCTTGGGTCCTGTGTATAAACTGAATTAAGAATTTCAGAAACCACACAAAACAGAAAGATTTTTATTCTCTATTTTTTTGCATGTCTACACAGTACTAATGTCTCAACAACCCTATTCAAACTGATCAATGTTCAGAGTTTGTGGTTCTTCCTCAGCTGGTACTAGCTCACATTCAATTCACAATTTTAAACAGTAGCATTAGCATTTGCCTTACTGTTTTTAATGTGTGGGTTAGTGCTGGATGGCTTCTGTCTCATATTCTTAAGGAAACTAAAAAGACCACAAAAATTCTATGAGACAAATCAGACAGTTTTAAGATTGACTTTTATTGAAAAATTTAAACTGCATTTCGTATCTTTTTTTATAATTTCAACATTTCTTAAACCACAAAACAGAGATTCTGTTTAAAAAATCTCTTCATATTTGTTACCATTCAAAAACCAGATTATGAATTAATCAATGATGATTTTAAAATCCTGGGCTATTCCCAAGGCCCCTGGTTCCATCTGTCTGCCACAAATGGTATCATCTATTTTCTCTAAAAAGTACCTTTAATAATACAATCAAAATCTTTCTCATTGAAAATCAACAGCTGGTGTTGATTTTTATCCAATGATCAGTCTTTTCCAAATAAATTACATCAGTTAATAAGCACTGCAGCTGCATGTTCAACTAAGATCTTACCTGTTGTTTATTTGATCTAATTTCACCCCCACAAAATTACAGCAATTGTCCATGTGATTTTAAAGGCAAAATTGCTACCTTAGAGTATATTTTAAACCTCAGAAAAATGAAATTACTCACCTGAAATTGCAATGCTTTGAACTAGTCAACACTTCTGTATATCCATACTTCCTGATCTCTCACACTCAATAGTGTATGAATTAAAAAGCAGGAAAATTCCAGGTAAACTTTTGTCTGAGAAGCTGTAACATATTACTCAGATGAAAATTACCTACTGAGAAGAAAACATAGATGAATTTTCTCACTGATGACTATAACTGCTCTGTTAAGATCAGCTAACCAAGTTAGAAATTAACATGAGCCCTGTGCCTGTGGAATCAGGTTCATGTAATAAGAAAACACTCCAGAATCTGATATTAGAATTAAAAGCTTTGCAAAAATCTAATTGCAGGTATCATCTGTGTCAAGATACAACACTGGAGAAAGGCAAGATAAAATGCAGAGAGTAGGAAGATAAATTTATCCCTGTCTTTAGAGAAAACACCTCTGTGTTAACTAGCTCACTTCTGAAACAGGCAGGAGCTCCATCATTCCTACCTAACTGCAAACCATCAATGGCAGTAGGTAGAACCTCAGATGCCTTTGACCTCCAAATCACAAGACAAAGCAGAAATTTTAGTGAGCAAAGCATTGCATATGTGCTGAAGAGATCTAGATCTATTTCTGACTACATCTGAGGCTTACTGTATGAATGCCAGTAAGCCATATTATGGTCATTCCTATAGTTTCATGATCCCTTATATGAAGATGACTCTCTTTACTTTGTTTATATGCTTTGAGCAGATATAACATTTCAAAAACAATAAATTATTAGAATATTGAGACTATGATCTGGATACAAGGTCCAGGAGGTTAAAATATTAAGATTAGAGGATTAAAGGTAAATTGGGGTATTTAATAATACAGTTGCTGAAATATCTTGACTAGGGAGATGGACAAAGTCATAAATTCCCACCTAAGAACTGGTTGAAGAAATCACAAGGATCATGGCGCTGCTTGTGTGGAAGACATAAAATCCCCTAGTGAAGCTAAGTCAGCAGTTACACGTCTTTGCATTGATTACACTAGTTCATTCTGTTTCTCAAAATCAGGAAGGACTGATGAACATCTTGCAATCTTCTGTAGCTGCCTTTTGAATAAAGTATAACTGTGACAGAAGGCAGAAGCCTGTAAATCAAAATGTTACATGTACTTGCTCTTCAAAACAAACTTATTTCTGTACTCTAAGAACAGTTCTCAGTGAGAAGCCCTCTTGTTTTGATTAACAGTTTTTATCTATAAAGAATGTAATTTAATATTATGAAAGTTGGTACGGAAGTCAATGTTCACACTGATTACTTCTGGAGTGCAGGCCTCAAGTCATACAACATCAAGAAATGTTGAGTATCGAAGACATGGTAAAATATCAGGGTTATAATTGAGGAAGACTGAGGTTTAAGATCAAGGAGGCAAGAAATCAACTACACTCTCTTGAGGAAAATAACCTAATGAAAGAAATACTGTACTGGTGAGAGTACTGGGGGGTTTCATGGCATAAAAGTATGTAGATAATCTTTTGAAATTTATAGTCATAAATCTAAAAAGAGAGTGACAAATTTATAATAATTTTTAGATTCAGCTGAAATTATTTCAAGTTTTAGAGAAGGTTATGGAAGAAGAAGGATAAGCTACAGTTCTTTGAGAAGCTGGAAAGGCTGTGCTATATGATATGGCATTTACCATGACAGGTTCTTCCTTCTCCCTTCTCTGATGCAGCCAAAGATGTGAGACAGTATCCTTAGAAGACAGCCAGTGGGACCTGCAGGATGGAAATCTCTCCTGGCTGTAGCTGTCCTTCCACAGAACTGAAGGGGATCAGAGGCTGCAAAAACTGCATAGCATGACTGTATTTCATGGAATGTTTCTAAAATAATTTGATTTTATTACTGTTTTGGAAAAAAAAAAAAGAAAAAAAAAAGAGAAAAAAACCCACAACACAATTAATACTGACATACATAGAAGACAGACATAGAATCACATATGACAAGATTTGAAATTAGCATATTCCATTTATCACCATGACAGTAACTCAGTAGACAGAGGATTATTGAATCTTCATTTTGTTCCGCTACTCTGCTTCCATTATGGAATTTTCCACTCAGTAGTATTGATTACCTAATGATTAAAAGTGAACAAGCTGCAGATTACTCTGGTGTCTATACTTTGAACAGTGGAGCCAGCTGAAATTTTTATGACAAGCCATCTGTATTTAAAGATTGTGAGATTATTTTGGGGTTTATTTATTGTATAAGCTTCAAACGCATAGTGAATTCCACTTCACTAAAAGAATGGTGCTGGTTAAAACTCCCACAGCATTTAGTTAAAATGGTCATAGCGATTAGTCCTGAAATACAACTCAAAAACAGGGGCCTTGGTTAGCAACCAATGTTCACTAGAAAAGCATCCAGAACACTGAACAGACAGTCTAACATTACAATAAATAAAACTGAAAATTCTAATAGATTAAAGGGATCTCATCATTTGACAGTCTATACACAATGTTAGAATTCCTTATATTCAGTAAAATTATCTGTAAGTTAATTTTTTAAGGGCACTAGGATTGAAATGAAAGTGTCAACTAATATTTTTGTATTCTTTTTTCTTTGGCTCACAAAGACACTAAAATACCATAAACATTATTTAGAACTTCAATAATATATAAATAGGATACATTACAAATGGAAGAAAATACAAGACAACTCTTCAGCATGGTAAATCTCTGCATATAAATAAGCAAGTATTTCATATACCTACAATTAAACAGTTATCTTGCTGTAAAACTATTACATTTAAATCCTTTTACACAAAGTCATTTAACAGTAATATACACAATCTACACAAATTAACCTCTAAAAATACAGCAATAATATACCTGTTACAAGGACTCTGCTACTATTATCCCCTGATGTGACACTGAAGGGGAAATACAACTATTTTACTCAAAGGTGCTGTTAGAGATTGTTGTTTTGTACGTAAGAGAAGCACCAACAATAAGATTTAATAGTGTTATACATTTTCTTTAGCTCTTACGAATCTACATTTTAGAAATGTTTCTACATGTCTATTTTTACCTGGCAGAAAAATCTGTAGCACATTATCCACGTCATTAGTTGAAGGAAAAGTTAATTTTCTTAAAGTGGAAAACATGCTGTGGCTTAGATCTAAGTTTATAACCACTTTGTGTGTGTATATATATGTATGTGTATATATATATTATTATATATATTTATTTATACTGTACATATATACTGTTCAGAGTTCTTAATTTGCTATTTTAGTACTTACTAATTTCCTGCTGACTACAATAAACAAGACCAATGAAAGAGCCAATAGTACTTCAACTTCAAGATAATACATTTTCCCTCAATAATATGATCTACCAATACATATATGTTTCAGTAGCCTATTGTTGTTTTGTTTAAGAATGTTACAGAAAGAGCATTTCCTTAAAACATGTTCTGCAGAACTGGGTTAAAAAAATAGCCAGTGCTGGAAAACAGTGAATTAGAGAAATATATAATTCAACCATTGTACTACAGCTCCTGCCCCAATCTCTCTATTTCCTCAATGAGGAAGTCAATGTCAGACTTAGTTGCTGCTGGGTTTGAGATGACCATTCGGAAGAAGTTAACCTTATCTCCCTGAGGCTGATATCCAACCATGGTAGTACCTGACTCCATCATCAGTGCTTTGATTTTTGGTGCCACCTATATCATGTTAAAAAAAAAAAAAGGAAAAAAAAAAAAAAAAAGGAAAAAAAAATTTTTTAAAAAAGCCTTTTTTTTTTTTTAACAAGTTTTTTTGNAAGTTAAAAAAAAAAAAAGAAAAAAAAAAAAAAGAGAGAGAAGAATAATTTTTTTAAAAAGTCCTTTTTTTTATGTCACAACGTTTCTTAGTTTGGAAAAAAAAATAAATGGACAGATCAGAAAGGCATTATTTTATATATAAAATACTTGTAGCAGAAAAAAAGCTTTTAAAACTAAGTATGTAGGACTGGATGTTTAAAGAAAAATTGACAATAATGTTCATATTTTTGATTAATAGACTAGTAGTATCCTAGAATATTCACAACATACTAATTTCATATATTAAATGTACATGTCATGTCTTCATGATGAAGATTTTGTCATGAAAAAACATTTTCTGTCTTTTTATGAAAACCTACTCCAATACCACTTTTCTGAAGGTTACAGATGTTATCCATAAAAATATGATGTATTCTCAAAGTCATTTTCTGGTGGAGGAACCATGATGGAAAGTTTTTAACAAGATCTATGTCATAAAAAATGTTTTCTGCTAGCACAAGACATGGAAACCTTCCTGTAGCTTTGCAGCCCTGTGCGTTTAGTGCACTCTCTCTTTGTCATTTTAATTTACAAGGAATAATGTTCTAACTGTCTTACTATTCGGTATTTGCTAAGCCCAGTTCTTCCATACTGACCTTCTTTCTCCTGCTCTACTCTACCAGCCAAGGTCAGATGTCTGTCTCTTTTACTGTTTTGAAGGATGTTTCATAATGTCCTTTAACATTTAACACTGTCAGTTCAAACATTTTATCCTTACCAGTCTTACCTATCCTCACCTTTTCTCTCTTTTTTCTGGCTATTTCTTTATCTAACGTCACTGGATTGACCCAGGAATTTCTATTCTCTTCCCCCAGTGTGACGCAAAGATAAGATCCTCTACAAAACCTCTAAAACCTCCCAGCCCAGGTTTGCCCATTCTTCTCCTTTCACTA
>VWZY01002780.1:424668-441779 GCA_013399075.1 Chloroceryle aenea | reverse complement strand
AAAAAAAGTCAATTCTGACAACTATAAAATCGTTCTTTTGTCTCCTGAATTTATTTAATTCTACTTCTGTCTGTCTAAAATGCTACTACAAAATTAATGTATTTCATGTCCCTCAAATCCAAAATAACAAGGTACTTTTCCTGGTGGTGCATCTATGATGCCTTCATTTCTTCAAATAAATGTGTCCCCAACTCCCCAAAATGATATTCACTTTCAGTGAAATTCATTAATGAATGACTAACCAAATGCATTTAAAATCAGATTAAAAACCTAAGAAGGGCACTTTTGGGAACACAGAAGTAATACAAAAAACTGAGTATAATCTGTATCTGGTTCTATTGGGGAAATGTGACTTCAGCCTTAGTATAAATAGGGGACAAAGGTGAACAAATATCAAGGTTTTAACAAGCAATTGGAGAACTGACAACCCAGAATTTGTTACAGATGTCATTGCACAGATATATTTTTCTTAATAAACTGAATACTTCGGGTTGAAAAAATAATCTATATTTTTGCATTTAAAACAAAGCACATACCCTGTGTAACTTTTCTCTTCTCTCATCACAGTCTGGCATGCCCCTGAGACTTGGTGGAATATACCAAAAGCACACATTTGTATGCTCTGGCTGCAAAAAGAACCAAATGCACATACATCAATAAACAAAATAATTCAGATCAATCACACACTAAAGGCTAGTCAGTAGCATATTTTACTGCAGACATGGAAGACAAAATATGGTATTCACTTTTCTAGTTCTAAATTTTAAACCAAAATGGTTTTCAGTACTGCTTGTTTCATCTGCTCTCTTAGATTCCCTACACATTGTCCTATTTACAATGTTTTAGGGTGCTAATGAAGTACAAATGCTTTTCACCTTCATGCAGTTTTATGAGGAACTTTTTTTCCAGGACTGTAGCAAGGGCAACCCAATTTTCCTTTTTCTTAGAAAATGGAGAGATTTCGTTACCCTGTTAACCAAGATCTTATACAGTAGCACTAGCAACAGAACATACAGCAAAAATAGCAGATTCTCGGTTACATATATTATAATGTGGAATCTCAGCATGAGTAGATTGTATTAAGGTAGTCTTCATGCCCTAAACTGAGAAAGTCCTCTGCAGAAGAGAAGGAGAGGAGATAAATTTGACATTCATGGTACAAAACCACATGTATTTGGCAAAAAACCCCAAACCTTCCCAGATGCCAATAAGCAGGTAGCTCCTGAGAAAACAGAGTGCTTTTGCACAGCTAGCTTGAAGAACTGTGAAAAGTGTGAAAACTGATTTCAAAATTTCATACATACTTGGCTCCTACACTCAGGTTAAATCAAAGAAAACTTACCTCCCCTTCAAAAACCATCTCAAATTCTTCTCTGTTTTTGATTTTAGTGTAGAGATACTCTGCCAACTCCAGGCATTTGTTTATCTGATTTTCAAATCCTACTGTACCCTGTTTAAATAAAAAAGTAAATATTAATTTTATGGTCATTTTTCCTCCTTGATGCACATCTCTTCAAACAGGCTTCCCTCTTAAATGTTTTCAGTCAGTAAGCAATTAGCAGTATCATTTCTTGTAATTTAAAAGCAAAATTAATCAACACCACAAAAGTGGCTGAACATGACCTAACTGTAATCACTATTTGATGATGGTCTCATTTTAATAGAATTTATTGTGAAAATAACAAGGGCTTTTGATATTTTGGGTAGACTGGGTTTAGCTGCCTTTTTTTTTTTCTTCCCCCCAAAATACTATGCATATGAAGTCTTGGCTTCCCACGTCTTGCTGACAGACTAGGAACATGGACTGGAACTCACTTAAACAGGTAAGAGTTGGGTAGTAATTTATTTCCTCTGAACAGTTTGCTAGAAATTTGCATTTAAAAAAGTCATCGAACAAAAGCCTCCAATATATTTGCTAAAAGTCATTTGCCTACCCACTGATCTTTTGTCATACGTGATTTGTTTTGAAAGATCATAATCCCCCCCCAAAAAGTAGATAAATGTAGATAAGAAAAAGTTGTGGTTTCGTTTTTAAGTACACTTTGTACATGAATGAAGAAGAAAGATAAGTACAATGTTAAATTATTGCATATTTGGGGTGAGTTCTTTGTACTGCAAAAAACAACTGAAGATAAAGTCACAAGAATATTTCTGGATCTAGGTTGTATAATTCTACTATGAGGACAAGAGTATGACCATCAATGGTGCCTAATGTTGAAAGAAAAATTTCCAAAGCTCCTAATATTTTGTTTTCTTGACATTTTTGTAATATACTCATGCAGTCTGCTAGAAACAGGTTCTATCCAATATCTCAAAAGAACTCTGGACCAAGAAATCAGAATCTATCTCAAAACTAAACAAAAATCCAGAGTAAATAATTTGTGGAGAAATTTAAATTCCAGATATACAGATCAACTTAACATTTTAAACTATGTATTTTTTATAAAGAATCACATCCATAAATATCCTACTTCTTAATTGAAATATGACCCATATCCATTAGGGTTTCTACTGTATTTTTTTTCTTTATTGTGAAATGCTCTACGTCTTTAGTGAGATCATTTTCACAGGTAAATATAACAGCAGAGGTAGAAAGAACATGCTAGTTTTACCAAAATGTGTTCAGCTGATATTTAGAAAAACATTCATTCTGTGCTTTGACTGTGCCTGTAATCAGCACTTGGCATTTAGAGCCATAAACAACCCACTTCAAAAGTTGCTAACAGTCCAATTCTAATGTTCATAAGCAGTTTCACATTACTGGAGTACCAAAATGAATTATTTTGGAGGAATAACTGAGTCTAAACTGAAATGTACTTAGCCTGATAGTCAAGCCTATGCTGATTACTAAAGTAATTGGATCACATATTTTGTGAAGTGCCATGTTTCTTTTTCTTGTGTACTTTTTAAAATAAACAATGAGAACTCTACAACCTGTTTTAAAGTAACTGTATATTTAAAGTTCTGTTACTTTCTTCCCTCTGTCTTCAATATTGACAACTTTCAGTATTTCAATATGAAAAGGTCTTTTATCATCATGGGTTATTTACCACTGCTGTCTAATTCCCACCCGAAAGTGAAAACTGGTTTATGATTGTACATTTTGCTATTAGATTTAATCTCAGTTTTATAAAAAAGATAAGACTACAGACAGGTTACCCAACTGAACTCCCATTTTGTCACCAGAGGAGCAAGAATAGTAATAAGATGGCCATGGTTAAAGAAAGAAAAATGAAATGTGTTTTCTTCACTGCATGGGTCCTCACCTTGTGAACAAGTAAGCCTGTATATAAGCCCATGCTTAAATTCAGCAATCCAGGCATACCACAGTAGTACCAGGGAATCAACTGCTAAATAACCACTTGGGCAATGCTTCTTAAGAAGAGTTTTCCAAGTTGCTTATAGAACCTATGTATTGAAACTGATGCTCAAAGGACCCATGTAAGTCATTAAGTCTACTTTACTCTGACAGATCAAGTAATCTGTCATAAAATACATAATCACAACAAAAGACCATTTCAATGTCCTACCCTCATTAGTTTTAATTCAGAACTCATCTAGTGACTTAAACCTTTCTTCTCATTTCTATCTGAATTTACTGATGGCTAACATCATTCTACAATTCAAATGCTGCTTTTCTGACTTCATACTATTACCTGTGTGTTTACAGATTGTAATTACATGAACATGAGACTTATAAATTAATTAAACACATTTCTGACTTTTGAGCTGAACTTTTATCATTTACCTTTGCCTTCCACATCAACCAGAATTTGAAAATGTCCACATGTCGACCACACTGTATTGCCTTATCTCCAGTGTCATAGGATACATCATACTGTTTGTCTTGCTGGAAGAGATAGCCTGCACACATTTGATTGCAGCCTTGAAGTATACCCTATAATGAAAAGCATGCACTTATATGATGACACATGTGCATACGAAACTGTACACATTAATAACATATAAAAAGTATTTCAAATATGTGCATAAGAATTTGCCAAATTATAAAATGCAGACCTTGTTTTGTAAACCTGAGCCACAGAAATAATTTTATAACTGAAGGTGGTTCTCTTAGAAGTCCCTGAGTGCTCATGTGGTTTTACACACCCACACTTAAAAAAATATTCTCAGCTTAATATGGATTCTTAGTTTTCACTACTCACTTTGCCCACTTCATGTTGTAAGCCTATGTCACAACTTAAATTTTTAATGTGTTAAATAACATACTAGAATAAAGCTGTGATCTCTCATTGCAGCAGATGGATACAGAAAATGAAGGGGGAAAAAAAAGTAATTGAGGCTTCAACTTCATATATTATCCAGCCTGATGAAACTTAACATTAATGATAAATAGAAGTACAAATTACCTAAACCAGGTATTTTTTCTTAAAATACCTATGGTCCACAGACCAATAGAAACCTGTGGATCACTGGTAAACAGCTCTGAAGGAAACACAGAGGAGTAAATTCTGTGCTTGGCAGAAGTCTTACACATGTGACATTTATAAAATGGTTTGCATTTAGAGTTCCTTTAGAGTTCATTACTGGTTCTCTGAAGCAGCTTGAAGATGCTGATCTATCTGATAAATACAAGCACACCTATCAAAGCTCTCATAAAGATTTTTTTTAAATGCCAAAATCTTGCAATATTTGGCACGGTAAACACGCACGCCACTAAGTAATGGCTACTGCTTCCCTCCAATAGATGTCATAGTGTTTTATAAAGAGAAATAACTGTAGCAGTCTTCAGTATAGAACATGAGTCACCTGGAAGACCAAAGGCAGGCATACGGCTGGAACCCACAACTCCTTCATCCCAGTTCTACAAACAGGGACCTCTTCTTCAACCTACCTCTTCTAGTAGCACTTGACATGCCAGGAATTAGTGGACAACAGAATTAATTGTATTGGCAGATATGACTTTTTTTAATCATCTAAGAGAGATATATATTTCTTAAAAGAGTTAAGACACTGCTTTTGCTTTCACTGATGACAGTGAAAGATCTATAGCTTTAACAAAAAAAGCCAAATCAAGCCACACACACACAAAACCAAACCAAAACAACAACAACTAAACCAAAAACAAAACAAATAAATAAGTTTTGAAATTAAATGGATTTTGCACTATCCTATGAAAAAGTAGGGTTGGATTTTTTTTTTTAAACCTGCTTAATTATTAAATACATGGCAGACCTTCTCCCGGACAAGAATGGCAGAACATTGTAACAAAACTCCCATCATCTTGTGTGGATTCCAAGTGACTGAGTTGGCTCTGAAAAAAAATTACACATTCAGATGGGTCTGGAAAACAGAAACTTAACCTGAAGCTGTCACCTTTTTTTCTGCTTTCAGATGGAAATGTATTGAGTTTTGACCACAATGATTTCACTATGATGATTATTACTGTTTCAAGTATCTTCTTTCCCAGCTATACTGTCGAGGAAATTAATTTCTTGTGTGTTAACACAATGTTAACAATGTCAGACTTCTGTCTAGTTTATATTATTACCAATATCAACTAATTAGTGTCAAACTGTGCTGATTAGATGATATACTAACTTCATTCCCAGAAAACTCCACTTCAGAAATAGAACTAATAAAACTAACAAAACCAGTTTGACAGGTTATATCAATTCAAGGTTTATGACTGGGGGAGGGGAGTATCAAAGAATCAAGGGAGTCATATTAATTCTGGAAGAATACAGTTCTTTACTGAACAGGTGCTGGAAAAGCCAAAAGCACAGGAAAAGACACTTCTCATGCTTATCTGCTTTTCCAGTTAGAGCCATAACAGACCTTATCTGTACTAGCTTGTCAAGCCCATGGGCTGCTAAAAGGCTATAAAGCTTTACATCACAATCCTACCATTCTGTATGTAAAGTTTAAAACTTTTCACATGTAAACACAGGTGGATGCACAAGATCACATACTTTACTAGCTGAAGAGATGAGATGTTCTACATTTTAAAATACTATCCTAGACAGTTTAATGATGACGCTAAAATAAATGTGACAACATTGCACATCAACTTCCTCACCCATAGTAATTAATTGCCAAATGTCTCCTTGATTCACCATGCATTCCAGAGAAGTGTATAATCATATTTTGCAGACTATGCATGTGTTCTTACAATGTGATCGAAAGAAAATTCTAAGGTATTTCCTCCTCTTCTATACCCTGCTCCCAGAGGACACGGACACAACCACAGTTCCTCTGTTTTGAGCAACACAATGACTCATTCACCCCAGTCTGAAGACCACTAACTTCATAAAGATTCCAGATACAATTTCAGCCTCTGTCTGCACTAGGGTAGACCATAGCCAGAAGTACAGCACAGTCTGTGCTGTAGCTGGGGAGCTCACCATCCCTCCCAAATCTCCTGCTTAGACAGTGCAAACCAACAAGTATATAGCTCAGACTTAGGAGGCATTTACCTTTTAAAGCACTTCACTGATAGTTCAGATGGAGTAGTCATGAAATGGGAATTTATACAACAGCTCATTTCCTTCTGAGAGCACTATGGTTTCAGTTTAGCACATTTATTTAACTTTCAGGCTTGCAAACAAAGACAATTTCAAGGTTCCTCAAGAAGCATTAAGTTTAATTTAACATGAAGACATCACTTTCCACCCTGTGCAGCCAGCCAGCTGGAGACTGTCCTATGACAGGCAAAGCCAGCTCTGTACGTGGCAGCATGCCAGTCCTTGCATGCCTGTGTCTCTGGGCAGGTCAAGTCTGGCCTGAATGTTAGCAACAGACCCCAGCTGGAGCCCATGGCAGGCAATTACGCAGTACACAGGAGCCCTACCCCATGTTTGAGGATCCGTACAGCCAACTAGAAAATAAATAATATGATGCTTCCGGGCCTGCTGCTTTCTGTATTTGCTGATTAATTGAGGGTGTTAATTAGCACCTCCAGGTTGACCTCAAGTCAAATGAGGTGTGCCAAACTACAGTGACCAAACCCATGTATCTTAAGGAAACTACTTTACAATGCTGACCCCATATTAGATGTGTATTCATAACATGAGTGACTAGAAATGGGACTGGGCAGATGCTGGTATGATTCTGCTACTTCAGAGTACTCCAGCCACACTACACACTGCTGTCCCTGTGACATGGTTTTCCTGCGGTTCCTTCTGTGCATTATTCTTTATCTCACAGCTGTTCTTCACTTGCTGTATGAGAAGCCCAACACTAGGAAAGTTTTTTTTCCCTAAGGAAGAGCATCACTCACTGCTTGCATTTTATACCTTTACACAGTGCCCAAATTCAGCTTGGTTGACTCAAAGAACCAAATTGGTGCTAATTTGAGAGTACATGGGTAGAGCTTGTATCAAATATTTTTTTTTGCTTCCCTGGAAGATGATATCTGCTGGACACTTACCTTTCACTCAGCTATACATTGTTTTCTTTTGTAATATTGTCTCAGTCTTTCTAGTCTGAACCTTTTCTGTCTTGCTTGGATTTGTTTAATTTATTATTTAGACTCCTTAATGCAGCATATTATTTTTTTCATGAATTAGTGAAGTGTCATGCACCTTATGAAAGTACTAAATAACAATATTACAAATAAGCACTGTAAAGTACCTTTCTATTCCATTCAATTTGTGACGATGCTTTCGGGACATTAAGAGTCCACCTCCCCAGGCAGCCTGGAAGAGATTGGATAAATAAATAAATAGAACACTCATTGTTTTGAAAAAGCCTAACATATTTTAATTTACACCAGATCTAATAATAAATATTTTAATTCAAGACAAAAATATGTGAACAAAAATCCACTTTTGCCTGAACTTTATTTAGTTACTTACGTCTACGTGGAGCCAGAGGTTATATTTTTCACATATATCTGCAATCTCCTGTATTGGATCAAAGGCTCCATATACTGTTGTGCCTGCAGTTGCATTTACAAAAAGAGGAATGTATCCCTATAATAAAAATAAAAAAAATTAAATACAAAACCTAACCTCTTTCAGAAAAAAAATAAAAAATAAAAAAGGAAGTATGTGAAAATCATTTTAAAAACATTGCTATCCCATTTTCCAAACTAAAAATACTTTTCTTCCTATGTGAAGGTACATATAAGCAACAGTGAAAACTAACAAACTGTATACATGGTAGGAGCAAACTCTGCTTTTATTGTACTGAGACTTCACAAAATTAACTAGTCCAAAGGTAAAGAATATTATTTTGTCTCATCTCTTTCAGTAGGGAAATTCAAATGTTCCAGCAGAAGACTGACAATAGTCAAGAAGAGAATTTTACGGCAGTATAAACGAAAATAAATTAAATATGATTTGTAAATTGTTATCTGAAGGCTTGAAGTTGCTCCTTCAGTTTTTATCTACTAAGAGACAGAACAAAGCAATTTAAAGCAAAAGCAATAAATGTGAAACTATCAGATCAAAGTGAGGCAATTTTGAATTAGATGAAATAAATGTGAACTGCAATTCATTGTGTCCAAATGTAGAGAATTTTAAAAAACAACAAAAAATAATAATCTTGGGTGGTGTTACTATGGTGGGTTTATAAGAAATTAATGGATTTTTCATTGCCTTGATTGAAGAAACAACAACAAATGACTCAAAAAATTAAATTCTCCGGCTATATTTACTAACCTTGCAACTTCACACTTCAACAGATTTTTTTATGGTTTTGGCTAAAGTTTAAAGTTTAGATAAAAGTAGGTTTCATTTCATGATTTTATATGTTTTTCCCCCCATATATTTCCAAACAGAAAGTTATTTTTTAAAGTCATAGATTACCAATATGGTTCAAGAGCTTAAAATGCTTTGGTTTTAAACAGTAAATAGAAATCTTAGCAAGACATATAGATAATTCCCTAAACAATACATGAAGGTACAGTTAAGCAGCGGAAAATATTATTATAGCATTTATATCATTATAATGTTTTCTTTTAATGTTAACCCCCAACCTTCAGAGGAAGAGGTAATTTTAGCAAGCCAAGCAGCTAAACATTAATTTTTAAAAACACTAACCTTTTGTTTTGCTTCCAAAATTTTTGCCTCCAAATCAGCTGGTATTATTTTGCCTCTGTAATTATTGTAGAAACAGAAAGAAAAGAAAATTAAAGAGTGCATATGGAAATAGTAGCTACAGTTGAAATAATTTAATAGGCTTTTCTCAACAGGCCATTAGCAGCTTGACGCACTGTACTGAACCAGTCCTTAAGCACAATACAACAAATTTAACAGATGAGCACATTTAATATTTCAAAACTTTGGCTTTCATCCTACCTTTCATTGCATTTTATCAAAATCACATTGTCTGTTCCAAATCCAAGTGCAGCTCCAGCTTTCTTTATTGAGTAGTGACTCTGCAGTAAAACATATGCATATTTAATGGAGTAGTTGTTTAATGATGAAGCATCTTCACAACACGTGTCAATAAATTAAGAATTAGCAGTGTATTAAGCTCACGTGTTCCGAGGTGAAGAGAACCAATTTAGGGACTGCAGCCATGCCTTTGGTTTTGACTTCAGGGAAATACTTGTAGCGTGCAGCCATTATGCTGTACATGTTGGAGATAGCTCCTCCTGTGACAAATAAATGGAAGGAATGTAAGATCATGATGATGAGAAAAAAATGCATATTAGACCAAAGACATACAAGTCTCATTTGCATTATGTGGTGAAAGTGGCAGTGAACTATGAGAAAAATAAATATCTGAGATGCAGTGGTCATCTGTCTAAACAGCACAGGGACAGACCCTCTAGAAAGTCATACTGTTAGTCAGAATTTCCTGTCCATCACCTCTTTCAGTTACTAACATTTTGTAACACATTCCTAAAATGTTCAGCTTTCATTGTGCTGCTTTTGCAAGACTACTTCTTGTGAGCAAGAGTAAAAGGTACTTATCAAATTGTCTGAGACTGAAGAAATGTTGCCTACTGGGTGGATTTATTCCATCTCATTGTAGATGGAGAAGTAAACGCCTTAAAGGTAATCTGAAGCCAAGCTAGTTATTCCAAGCTTTTGTATAGTCAGTTAAGGGAAAGAGGCACCTTTCACTCAGTTAAGGGAAAGAGACACCTTGAAGGCTAGTCTACTTTTGACACTTACTTTTGAAGAATGTGAATTGAGGGAAAGCACCTATTTCTCTTGGCTTACTGATAAAAAGACCAGGAAAATTTGCTCTGTTCTATGGTAAGAGACCTCAAGATTCAGTAAGATGAATCTCATTCCTGAAGTCTAGAATATCTTCTTCCTTGACTATTTCTTCATCGACAAGAACACCAAGATTGGTATTTTTCTAGCACATGGGAATGAAAACCAAGCAAGTGTGCATTCCCAGAGTTTATGTGAACTGTTCCAAAAGGAGGTGGAATTGTCCCTCATCCTCTGAAATGGTGTCTCCCCACATCGAATCCAGAAATCTGGAGTTCTGATGGTTGCCCACATGGTCCACACATGGGGCCAGAACCTCCACCTGGTTTAGCAGTCTTTTATGCCACTGCTGACTGCCTTTGTATCCTCTTCATGGGAAGACACCTTGCCTTGGTCTTTATACAGGAATCATACTTGTGAATTCAGTCAGATGACATCCCAGATAATGTGTCCCCGACATAACAGTCATCTTCTGACTGTGAGCCCAAATCCTCACTGACAATCAAAAAAGTCAGTACATGACTCTCAAGAGCAGAAATTGTGGTTCCTCAGCACCTCCAGAAATTAAATGCAATAACAGGGTATTTAAATGCATAACTATAGCAGCGCTTGCAGACAAGTTTTAAAATATTGACCAGCCATGATACATAGCCATACTCAAAGATTTTTTTTTTTTCACCAATTCCCTTGTGGTCTGTTTAAACAAAGCATTCCTCCTTCTAAATATCTGATGTACTGTTCTGTGTTGCAGATATTGTGGGTATTCAGACAAAGTTTATTGTTTATTTTAACTTCTAAAGTTTTCATCAAACCACCAAAACAGAGAGGAAAGACTTACCAGGTGAAAATATTCCATCACCATCTTTATTTGACCATCCAATAATCTCTCTCATCTTTCGAAGTGTTATTTGTTCCATGAGGACAAAAACAGGGGCAATTTCATAGGTAAACCTGCATGAATAAATAAATAAATACCCATCAAACCCAAACAAACAAATTTAAATAAAGATTCCAAAACCACACAGTAAGTTCCCCATATATCATTATTTGTGAAAATACTTCAGATTCCTAAGAGTTTTCCTGTAAATTGAGGTTCTGATATTCCAACCTTTATCCAAGCAAATATCCTCAGGAAGACAATACTGCAAATACTGGTCAGTAAAAACTGCAGTGTTAGGTCTTTTGCAACTTTCTATATAACCAGTAAAAGACCTAATGCTTATCATAGTATTGCTACTGGCTGCTGTATAAAATTGTACTGTAAAACATTTGTTTCCCAAAGTGCAAATTCCATGCTTGTGGAGTAACATTGCCAAATCCTTATGAAAAAAGTGAACTTCACTGACCTAAACACAACCATAATGCGAAGTATTGAGCTAGAGCTTCAAAGTCTAAATCCAACTAATTATGGGAATTTATTCTGTTGATGATCTCCAAGGACAACTTATTTCTACAATACCATGCGATCAATAACTGCCAAGAGTAATTATAAATGATGATTTTCTAATTACCGCTTATCAAAAACAAGTCAGCAGTCAGTTATTGTATCCACTTAATGAGGGTAAAAAACATTGCAAAGTCTCGTATGCCCTGATGTCACAGAGAGATATGTGAATGGAAAGTGACAGCCATACAGCCATCATTTTGGATGATCAAGGGTACATGGATAAATTGCTACTGCTGTAAACAAACTCTGCTTGCTGGGGGCGGGGAACAAAACAAAACAAACAAAACAAAAACAGAAAAAAAAGGGGGGGGTAAAAGGAAGCAGAAAGAAACTAAACAGTCAGCCTGTGATTTCCAAAGATATCTATAAGAATATGGCACCCTGACACTTTGCATCTGACTGATGTCCTCCACTTGAATAATTTCACCGAAATGTGTTGTCCCTCTAATACTAAACTGACATTTTTGAGAATGGGTATAGCAGCCTTTAAGGTGACTCGTGATAAGAAGAAGGGAACATGTGTCTATTTACAGCTGCACTGGTTAAAGCATTAATTTTTTTCTTTGATCTTTATGGATCCTTAGTGCAGGATAGAAACACCAGAACTATTTTTTAGAACATTCCTTTCCAGATTAAATAGGTTTTGTAATTGAATTGTTACAATTGCTATTTTCAGAAGCCAAAACACTGCTTATTTTGTTACCACCCTGAGAACTGCCAGAGACAGACAGGAGAACACTGATCCAAAGTTTGGGTGCTGCCAATATTTACAGAAAGACAAAATTAATTATTCAGTGTCTGCTAACTGTGGGATGTTTTTTGTTTTGTTTTTAAGCACCCCAAGGCTAGGATATATTCCAATTTTTATTTAGGCAGAATAACCAACTGAAGTCAAGAGGAACTCACCAGTGTATAGATCACAGTAGTCTAATACAAGATACGTGTAAGTCAGTGTGATTCTTTTTCACCAATTTAAACACATTTTGATTTGTGTCCTAAGACATTGCACACTGATCCCTATAGAGTTCCCAGAAGACTTAAAGGCTTGGACAAAAAATATATAATGTTAAGCAAGTTTTTTTGTTTATAAAGTATGAGTGTTCACAAGGGGAATTGTAAATATACTCAAATCCAAGTAAAATAGGGTTTGTTTATTTATCATGTAATTATTTTCTGAGTCTCCAAAAACTGACAAAGGAATAAAAGAAGACTGCAGATGATTATAAATGAACAGGCCAACCCATCTCCTGACAAAAAGTGATGAGTAGATCTTTTTCTTTTTTTTGTACTTCAGGTAACAGTGGACATAAAGACAACTTTCAGATAGCATCATTGCTTTCTAACCTAGGATGGCTGCTTCATGGTAGAGCAACTACCTTCTGATACAGTTCCCTAGAGATGGATGCATAACAGCATCTTCTGAAATTTCCACCCTGAAGGTCTTATGATTAGTGACTGAGCTATGAATAGCACATTGGTACATTATTTCCAAGTCAATGTGGGAAGCTTATTATGTCTAATTTAAATGTCACTGTGAAGGTAATATATTAAAATTTCTTAATGACAATTCAAATTTTTAAGACTACTGATGTTTTGATTACTCTGAACTCATTTGCAAAAGAAAACACACATTTTTAAACTGTTCACAGATATTTAAAGTATTGTTTATAGGTAGAAAAGAAAAAAATGGCAAATGGAAAGCATTCCCCACCATAACCCAGTGTGACTGTTGCCTGTGTGTTACATGCTTCTGTAGATGAAATAGGTTATGAGAGTTTCTAGTAAAGGTCAGAACCTGCTCTTCTGTGCTGGAACACTGCTCAAAACATACATCCCCCAGAACTCGCAGAGACCATTTGGCTATTTTTAGTAACCTTCTCTGTCAGTTCTTTGAACCTTGTACAAACATCTTGCTTTAACCTTACTTGCAATTACAGTGTTATCTGAAAGCCTATCATATCGACCTCAGTTTGCTGAAAAACTGTGCAATGTATTATTTTGCACTTGCTAAGCTGTATGCAAGCAAATAGATACTCAATTTTCATGCTTGCAGAGACATGTTTTTGAGATATGTTCTTGTTTAAAGTGAAAAAAGTGACACTCTGAAGCATGGTTTTTGTCATAAAACCAGTATTTAAGCAATTTTTTCTTTTAGAAATGTAATCAGACTTGTTTTCACTTTTAATTGTGGTGTAAAAAAAAACCAAAACAAATAAACAAACAAATACCACACTTTAAAGTACTTTTGCAATACTTGTTATAGAATTAAAATACCTATTGATGAGTTTTCTTCGTAGTCAGCTTTGAAATATGAATGCCTCATACCAATTTTTAGCAAACAATGAACTAACTGAGAAGACAATTATTAGAAAAAGCTGGCTAGTTTTGTCTGGAGCACCTTGCATTTGTTTATTTATTGCTAATGTCACCAAACAGCTACCTCTTGTAATCTAAATAGAGACACTAGTAATCATCTATAATTAATGAACCACATACACATTGAGAGGCTACTAAAAATATTGTTCATTCTCCAATCTGCAGATACATTTCTGTGTTCTGCCAATTAGCAAGAAAATACCTGAAACAGAGGTAGCTTTATAGTTAAAACAGATCCACTACGGGACTAAATCAGAGCAGTCTCTTACTTGCCAAGTACTTGAACTCCCATCACATTTTTTTAGCGTAGAGAAACCAATATGTAAATAAAAACTGTCTAGAAGATTTTTAGGTTTGGTGGTCTGTGTTTTTTTTTTTCTTTAATTACACTCTTTGTAGCAAAAATTCAACACAATACATTGACATTTAGCTTTCATTTATTTTGAGGTCAGGAAAAATTGATATGTGCTAAAAGTAAAATTTTACTTTTTTTATACTTCCATTTATTTATTTAGACCCTACTTTAATAAATCTTAGACTGAATAAATCTTTATCATAAAATTAATCTTCAGTGTTACATTTCCAATCATTCTCAAGCCACCCAGAAGCCACTTCTTTATCAGCACATGAACAAGAGAAGATGGTGCCACAAGCCTACTACCTCTGAAGTCCACAGGAGAAGAGAGTAAGATTTTAAATGGTTTGCATTCTAGTGTTAATGTAGGGATAGCTACAGAATTTCTCAGTTTAGAGACAAAGCTTTAAAAAACAAGAGAAGACAAAACAAAAGAAAGAAATCAGGAAAATATAAAGAAGGTGGGACCAAAAGAAGAAAAATAATTTAATATTCTTATATTAGAATCATCGTGTTATACTCACCATGTGCTCTGTGATATATACATTTCAATTTATCAGTAATGTAAATATTCATATTTATATAACTATTTTCCATGTATTACTGCTACATGAAGAAAAATATGAGACCCTTTTATTGAAGATGCAGCAATCGTAATTTAAAGGAAAAAAAAACCCAAAAAACAAAACACCAAACACGTCTGCGACAGCACGTGTCTGCCATGATAGATGGCAGCCCTTGTAAGCACCAGTCACAGACGCCGACAACAGGACGCTGCTTACATGTTTGTATTAGCAGTCGATGTCAGCCACTCCCCAGCCAAGCCAATAATGTCCAGTCCCGTGGACAGCTGATTGAAAAAGCGAGGGTGACCTGGAAAGAGAATTGATAGCAACTTAGAACGACTCCACCAGTATCTCTCAGGTGTGAATTTTAAACCACCCAACTCTTCGGACACAAACGACAGTTCTTCACTCCTAACACACTTGCAGCAAAGTTTTCAAAGCAAGTCCTGCTTGCCTATGGAGAGACCGTTAACCAGCATTCACAGATGTCTTGTTACAAACTTGAAAAACTGCTTTAGAAGGAGGTCCTGTATAAAATCATTACCGGTTAAATGAAAATAGAGAACCTCATCTGCGATAGAGCCTGTAAACCACCCCCGCAACCCGTGCTAGCCCATTTCTAGATGCCTCCCCCACCCTCTGCTCCGCTGTGCTGTGAACTCGGGGCGGGGGATGCTTGGCGGTAACAACCTGCAGGTGCGGGGGTCGTTTACATTTGAATGGGAAATGAAAAGAAGCTTCATCCGCTTGTAAAGAGGCTGTAGAGAGACAGCAGGGGTGCGGGGAAGCCAGTCGCTGGCTGGACTGCACACGGGGTTCCGGCAGCAAACGTGCCCCTTCGACGGGACCCGTCGCAGCAGGGCGCCGAGAGCCCCCCAAGAGCTGCTCGGCACGGGCATTTTCCCGACGTGCTTTACTAGCTAGGATTCCCCCCATAAACAAAGGCTTTGCTGTCCAACTGAAGTCAATCATATTCCTGTATTTCAGCTAAAGCTGTTTTAACAGCTTCTATAAGCAGTAAGCCCGACTATTGAAGGTCTACTTTTCTAGCACGAAGAGATTAAATTCCTAACGAATTATAAAGGACTTCGGGGGCAGGTGAAGGGTGTCATGATTTAGCCTTTATTCCTGCTCTCTTCGGAAAGGACACACAGATTAACAGCCTGGGGTCAGCTCAGCCCGAGAGGGGGGTGGTCAACGCTCGACGCCCGGAGAAAACCTGTCATGTTACATTTGGCTCAACACCGGGAACATCATCATTTTTTGACATAAAGAAATAAACGCTGTTCCGCTCCGAGCGGTGGCAGCAGGGACCTTTTGGAGGCCTGAGCCTGGCGGCGCTGCCGCCTCTCAGCACGTCCTGCAGAAGAGGGAGCCTGACGCGGAATCTGGGGCACACGGAGGCGAGGAGACCGAGATGTTCTTGCCCCGAGGAGCCAAGCGCCCAGACTTAACGCACAGAAATATCGCCACGGCTTAGCTATTTGCTTTGCAAGTGGGCATTTCCCTCCCTTGCCCTCTTTTAAGAGACATTTCGCTGATCTCCTAAAGTCATCAGGGAGCCTGCCGTCTCAGGTTTGACGGGAACTTTGCCTTGAGAAAAGAACGTGGGTTCGGTGGGGGGGAGCAGAAAGCCAGAACATGTGCCCCGGGTCTCCACACGGTTCGAGCAGCTCTTCATTAAATCTGTACCCGGTATCGCTTTGAACAAAGTTTGTGTCTGATCGGATACCTGCACCCCGGATCCCGGAGACAGATCCCGATGGTCCTGTCAAAGTTCCAGGGGAGGTCGGGCTGAGAGGAAAGCTTGCTCGACATCCCGTGGCAATGGATAGCAAAATAACGGCGCAAGCACACAGACCTCAGTGAGTGGCTTTACTGCTGGCCACCTGTTCAACAACCCACGGGTTTCGGAGCGAAATACACTACTCTGATTAAGGACACAAAATCAAAATACGTCCTTGTCACTCTTGAATAAATCAAACAACCACGTAAATGGAAACAAAAACAAAAACAACCCCAAAAAACACCAAACAAACAAAGCAGGAAACTAAGCACCGCGTTTGTCGTCAAGATTTTGTTTCTCCAACGCAGTGCATTGGGTTTGCAGAGCTGCATAAATACAGAGTGCAGAACGCAACGCCCTGTCCCTTAGGAGCCGTAAGTCGCAGATGCCCAGCCAGAGGCTACCAAACGCCTGTTCCGTGGGGGTACCTCCGCCAGCCATGGCAGCA
>VWZY01002780.1:391628-412098 GCA_013399075.1 Chloroceryle aenea | reverse complement strand
GCTGCGCTGCCTGAGCCCGTCTTGGCCGTTTTCTCTTTCCACGTGTCAGTCCCTTCCCTGGGACTATTGTCTCCGTGCACTGCAGGCACAGGTTACAGAGAATCTCTAAGTAGGGTGGAGCCCCAAAAGACTTGTTTTTTACTTTCAACCCAGACACTTAATGAGGATGTGAAACACGCAGGAAAAAACACTGACCCATAGTATCAGCAAAGCAGCACGATGTAGATGTGTAATTCCCTTAATTGAAGCTTGTAACCAACGCAGGTTAGAACTCACGTAAAAAAGCCAGACAGGTGGGTATTTTCTAAGCTCACCTCCATCCACTAACTGGACATGCTAAAATATGAATCTTGAGTACTCTGGGTGGGCACAGGAATGCAAGTGATGCAATAAATATCTTTAACAACAGAGACCAGTCAATCATAGAATCATAGAATCATAGAATAGGCTGGGTTGGAAGGGACCTCAGAGATCATCGAGTCCAACCCTTGATCAATTACCGCCACAGTCACTAGACCATGGCACTGAGTGCCACAATGATTATACAGTATTTATAACTGTGGGAATATATTAGAAAACATACTGTTGAGCTGAGGAAACTTGTTTATTATTTGTATTGCAGCATGTGGGTTTGAAGAGTCATTGTGTTAGGAGCTTCATAAAGTATTTTAATAGCTTGGAGTGCCTCCTGCCTATGCTACAAGGAGTTCACAATGTAACTTAGTGTGCAAATAGGAAAGCAAATGGGAGGAAGGCACTGTGACATAATGTTTCCTGTTTCTTCATATTCTGAACTACAGCCAAGTTATACCAAGTTATACATGCATTTATCTGCAGGCAGGGCAGTAAATTGGCCTTCTGTGATTGTGGGTTTTCCCTCCATGAGTGTTCTCTCTCTGTTGCCTTTTAACTGCCATTTTGTTTGGATTGTGAATATTTTAGTTGTTCGGGATCAGGTATGCCCTTTCCTTACGCATGTATGCAACAACATGTACACCAAATATCTGTGATGTTCCTGAAATTAGTTCTGCATTTTTGTCTTTGCACACTATGATTGATTGATTTATTTTAAATCCCACAGTTAAATATTTGTAATCCAATATATTATTACAAAACATATTTATTGCATCAAGTATCTCTTTTTTCCCCACCATGGTGAAGAATATGGATCTGTACTCCTATTCTACATGTATCTTTTACTGTTTTATAAAAGATGTATTGAAGGTGAGCGATGTGTTTTCTTCGGGTTTTATGGTCAGTCAGTCAGCCACTGATGTACCCAACTGTCCCATATTTAAGGATCATGTCTATCACTTGAATTTCAAAGACAGCTCAAGATGAGCTGCCAGCTAGAACATTCGGCACTGCTGTGAGGAAGGGCATTTAGAAAAATCTAATCTGAAGCACATTGTTTTACATACTTTGTGGCTTCTTGTTTCAGGATGTCCCCTTCCTGATCCATGCTGGCACATGTTGCTGTCCGTTTTGATCTGCTTCATCTGAAAAACATCACAAAGAACAACCCACATCCTGAAACAATAGCAGCAGCAAATCTCAACTCTTGATACCCCCAAGCAAACATGGAAGTAAGCAAAGAACCCACTTAACTTTCATAAAAAAAATAAAACTCAGAAGAAAACCTTATTTGTCTAGACAGATCAAACAAAATTACTTCAGTTGGGGAACTGTGACTGCATCATGAAAAAATAACAAAAGTGATAGTACACCCAGTAAACCCATTCACTACCAATTTTAAGGAATTGCAACTGTTTACTCTGTGTTTGCAATAAAATTTTTGTCCCGCCTTCCTCAATAACCCTGTAGAGCCAAGACAGCTAATGCCTGGATTTTCCCCTTGTGGTATGTTGTTATAATTGTTACATGTCTCACTCAATTATATATTTTTATCCCATAGGAGGGCATCAGTTTACAATGAGAACATTCATTTCAATAATGCTGCAGCAGGAGATAAAGCAGTTTGGCTCTCCAATCTCAGAAAGAAATTGGAGAGCTGGACTCTGGGATTTTTTTAATATATGATTTGAGTTAAACATATTTCAAAAATAACCCTCAGCAAACAAGAAATGAGATTTTCTGTTACTGTTAAAAAACATTTCTTAAATCATAACTCAATCTAAGGTAGGGACTTTTCTAAGCCTCAAAAGTTTCCAGGATCATTACAGTTACAAGCCTAACTAATCTTTTTGTTTGTTTGTTTTGGTTTTTCAGCATCATACTTGAAACCCTTCATCCTTTTGGGTTTTTAGCTACAATATTACAAAAATTGAAATAAAAACTTTTTCCTAAAAGGAAGGTTAAGCACACCTGATTGAAGGTAGTTTAAGCAGAAAAACAGTATCTAAATTTTATAACAACATGTAAACATATCACCCTGTTTGTGTTTCTGTGCTATGAACAGCCACAAAAATGGACAATCTGCACACTGTACTCTGAGAAGTTAGATACAGAGTTTGTGAAAATAGATGGGCTGGTAAGAAGAAACTTCTTTCTCTCTGTTTGACTGAGTAGTTCATATTTCCTCATCTGTGCAGATTTCCTTAGCACTCTCACAATGAACAGGTTCCTATTTTCAGGTATTGGAGGAGAATACGAGCTTTAAGCAAAGCCATCAGCTGTTACACACACCTTTCTTTTCAGTATTAGTATGGAAGATTATGAGAGCATTGAGGGGCAATTTTAAGGAAAAAACACCTCTCCTAGATCAACAGACAGCTGATTCAAACTGAAGGCATCAGCTCCCAGGCAGAAAATCAGATTAGAATTGTCATATTACAGACACATAGTCAGATCTGTTTATGTAACAAGTTTGTTTCTGTCTTCTGCTTTGGCCCTTCAAAACTCCTCTGCAAACCCACATTTACCTAATGCTCTTGAGTCCTCTTGCTGGCATTTTGATAGAAGCATCGGAATAAGATGACCACAGGAAAAACAGAGCCACTGTCACACGAGGTGGTGTCAGCAACTCAGCACTGGAACAAGAGATGTAACTCAGCTGTGTCATCTTTAATAGCTTGTATTCATTAACAACAAAGTTTTGTTAAGCTTATGCACGTCAGAGCATTGCTTTGAACTATGAATCAAACATAACCTCTCTGTAGTCTTAAGTGATACTTAATGTCTGCAAGGGGGTAGGTATCTGGGAAGGGATTCAAGAAAGCACAATGGAGAGTGCTTTGTTTTCTGACAGCCTGTTCTCTACAGAACAGGTAATGAGGCTGCTTGCACTCTTCTCTGACTACAATGAGAGAACACAAACCTGGGACTTCACTTCTCAGCATTCTTCTACTCATCATCTTTTCTCTTCAGAGATTAATAGTCTCTTTAAATAGAAGTCTAAACTAAACTACACTGAAGGTATGGTCAGCTAGCAAACATTTTGCAAGATTTGACAGATATCCAGGCTCACATTATTCATGCCAAACAGAACAGCTTAGAGTTGTAGTTCCACGGGCCTCCTTCTTCAGAGAAGATTCTGTACAAAAGTTTTAGGGATCTGAATACTGAAAGAAGACCAACCCATAGCTCTTCCAGGTTGTAAGAGAGTCCAGAATTTCCCCCTCTGGTATCTCAAATCCCTGGAATCTGATTTGTATATTGGTGTAAATTAGCCCTCAGTGCCTTCAGATATTAACATGCCCATCACTTGCTGAAGGCAGGCTATACAAAACACTGCAACAGGTAGTCTGCAGTTAGCAAGACCAGTATGACTGCATTCTGCTTACCATTTTTTAAAATTATGTTTACAAAATTACTGTATTTATTTGCAAGTGATTAGGGTCTTTCTTAAAATACATACAGCATGGAATCTAGGTGAGTAAAGGATAACTGCCAAGTGTTTAAAGAAATTATTTTTCAAGTACAGGCATTACAGTTTGTTCTGCTACTTTAAAATGTTTGTTGGTCAACAGAGAGTTTGATAATGCAAATTTAAAACAAAACAAATAACACAGAAGACACAAAGTCCTTTCAGAAACTATTTAAACATTTTCAACCACTCAAAAGATCAAGAAACAAGAGTTTACTAATAAGGTTTTAAAAAAGCTCACATTCACCAGAGTGTGAAAATTAACCCTATGTTTTACAGTTATAAATATAACTTGTACTATTAGACATGAATCTCATGAAATGAGATTCAAGATTAAGAAGTAGACACTGCAAAGCCAAGCCCTGTTAAGAGTCACAAGTATTTGATAAGCTTATTCTGTCATATTTACCCAAACAGACCTGCATTAGGGATTACTGAAATTAAGAGTTACCATAGAAGCTAAAGGCAATAAGAAACCAAAGGAAGTTTTGTTATATAGGCATATCTACCCAAGCATGATCATATTAACCAATTATTTATCCAAGACATTAGCTTAGTCTCATTATCACTTGAGCATTTATATTTTGTATGAAAAAGAACATGCAAAGCATTCACTCAACACTTAGACACATCATTGGTAAACACACTTTTTTTTTCTCCTACACTGAGAAAAAAAGTAAAGTATACCCTCAAAATTATAGCATCAAATGGCTACTATATAGTCTTAAACATTAATATCAGACCTTAGAATTTCTGTAGTGAAAAGCAATACAAAACTTTAATGTTCTCATGTGTTTAATAAAATGTTTATTGTATCTTTTCTTCTGCCTACCCCAGAACAGCATGTTAGAAATGTTTGGTTTTCATTAGTTGACTTTACTAAAAGTGCTTACAGTAAGTCCAATTCACCATCCCCATATAACTTAAGGTTTTGTACTGTTAAAATCTTACTATGTTTTAAAAAATAAACTGTAAATACAATGAGTTGGGTATGAGCCATACCTGCAGTAGCATGGCTTAATCGAATGTGTTTTTTTCCACAATTTTAAAGCAAGAGAGTTGCACTGTTCAGTTAGATGCATACTTTTTTTTTTTTTATGGGCATGCCAGCCAATTTATATTCAAACTCTTAAAAACATGTAACTTATTATCTACTTCTTTCAGCAGTGTAACATGGTTCACTTAGTCCTCTCCATGTGGACACCAACTGATTTGAGGTAATACATATGGCAGACATCCCACATAGATGTCTGCATTAAAAATGGCAGAAGATATTAGCACAAAATATAAACCATCTTGAGTTTATATATGCAATCTATACTCGAGATACTCTACTACAAAGGAATTTGACTCTCAAGAGCATATCCAAATAATTTTAAAGTTTTAATGCCAGTCCAGAAAAACCAGCAAATTTATAAAGTAGAAAGAATGACTCCCAGTCTATGACTTTTTTCCCTTGTCATTTATAGAAGCATGAATATGAATTCCTTTAGGTCTTAAGCAAATTCTTCTCTCTTAGAAAAATCTCCAAATGAAAACTCAAGCTATTGGATCTGAATGATGTGGACACTAAAATGAATACTAGTAATTCAGGATCACAACCTCAAAGAGGTTGATCATTTTCATTCCTTTCAGTTTAACTAAGGAAGGAGCTCCACTTTTCTCTGGAAAGCAGCTGGTTTACTTGTATTTTATCAATTTCTAGAAACTAAACTTCTGTTTTTTCTACAGGCTAGCTGTGACCAGAGAAACAGCTGTCTATCTGTGGTAAATTTACTCAACAGTCTCAGTCTTATAAGCTCTTTATGAAGAACAAACTCACCAAGAGTGTGAATTCAAACTTCTCAAACTGCCTATGAATATTTCACTCCACAGCAACAGCTACCATCGCTATCCGTAGTTCGTGCCATCACAGTCTGTAACTTTTATAACTGTTAAGAATAAATGAATACAAAATTAGTAAAAGTCACAGTCTTACCAGTTATGCATATTTTCTGATCAATTTTACAACTGGCACTTACTCAACAGTGCTATATAATTGATCTCCAGATCTGGAGAAGAGACTTTCACTGAAGCGGTACATTTTTACTAAGACTTCAGGTAAGGCTGTTGAAATATTCTTAACAGTTGTTTCCTTAAAGTCAAGGCTATAAAAATCACAACAATTTTTGATCAAGCAGTGTTTTTACTTTAAGACATCATTTTTGTAACTCAGAACTACATCATCATTTTGCAGAATAGGGAGTTTCATATAATCACAGTGGAAGATTTGTTTTCCCCTGTTCAGGTGGTGCAAAGAAATGTAGCAAGTCTATTTCTCCTAAAACACTATGTTTTACTCAACTGACAATCGGTATCACGGTTTCCATCTGACTTGCTGCTCCAGTGGGAAAATACATTGTCAATTACTTTGGCATACATTAAGTTCATATGTATCATCACATTATAGAACAAGGCAATTTTTGCAGGTATAAGTTTGAATATATTACAGGGAGTACAAAAATTCTAAGACATGATATTTATGTTAGTAAAGACTACTGAAATGCGTAAGAAAAAAGATTAAAGAACATACTTCAACATGCCTGTTGGAGAACCGTAATCGTCAACTGAAAAACTGTAGAATTTCTAAACTAATTTTCCTTTGTGTTATTGGTCCTTTCATCACTTGTTTCCTCATCATCTTCGCTCTCCCCACTGACAAATTGCTCTGCCTCTTCTGCCACAAAAATACACAAGATCATTCACTGCTGTCCCATATTTTATTTTAAAAAGTTAAAAAGTAGGGCAGTTAGTTAAATGTATTTTAAATAAAATAAATAAATACTGGTTAATCCTTTCTAGCAAGTGAAGAAAGCCCTGTAATGATTGTGTGGCAGACTGTAGTTAAAATTATGAAGTCAGCTTCTATCCTTATATGTGCTATGATCACTTTGCACTTGGAATTGGCTCAAAATAGCTCTAAACCTAGCACTGCTGGTCACCAGAAAAATCACTCGTTTATGGGAGAATGCTCTGATGAATTAAGCCACTGTTTAAGCTTCTTTGTTGTTCCTGTTTTTTGTAGTTACACAGCAAGAGAATCGAAGAATCCCCTCTCTCTCTACCCCTGCCCTGGGTGTCCTATATCCTAATTGATACAGGACTAGGAAGTCTTCATCACAATTAAATGGTGTAAGCTAAAGTTAATATGTGAGAGAAGACGACACACATCCAAAACAGGCTTGGGAGTATCCAAAGATGAATTAAACTCATCTTTGTAATTCTTCCTTCTCATAATACAGAACTCAGAGGACTTCTTGAGGTTTAGCATCTTTCAGCCTAATACCCATTTCATGACAAACCCAGCTAACATTTTGGCAGAAGTCAATTGCTTTGGTCTCAGGTAACAGCTTGGAGCATCATCAGATGTCTTTTTATGAATCTACCTAGGGTACTTCAAAATCAATTTTCCTTTCCTAATTTTTACATATCTCTGCTGGAATTTTCCTGCCCAAATGCTAAAATAGTTTTCTTGAGTGCTCCTCTTTCACTTCAGTGCAGGGTGAGCCAAACTATTTTAAGGACTTTATTGATGCCTTGGACTAAGCTAGCTCATATTATGTTGAGAGAGATGATGGGAGCTCACCTGGTCTATTCTACCTGTTCTGACTTTAGAAGACTTTTTCTAAATTTGTAAGAAGATTTCTGATTCTTTTGTTCCTCCCTTAATACACTGTAAAATGAATACTGGCAAATGAGAATTATCAACCAGAAAATGTTTACTCTGGCATTTTTTAATAGACCCAAGCACCCTACTTAAGATGCAGAAAATCCAGATGCAATAAGCATTTTCTCAATTACTGTCTTTTAGACATAAAGTCAGGTTCCCATGTGTACAGTGATTCTTAATGTTTACCTGTGAAAGGCAAGAATGCCTCTACAATGAATAATGGATCTGCGATTCTCAAACTTACCCATCAACACCTTTTCTTCAAGAAGTGGAAAAACTGCTTGGCCTCAGTATTTGCTGGTCCATTAAATTACATCAGTGAAAAACTTTACATATATGCATATCAGAAATGGATATTCATAACATGAAGAATATCAAGTTTACTGTTACAACATGTCCTCCTGGGTAGTATCATCATTCTAAGTAAGGGTCTGCAATGCAAAAAAAAAAAGAAGGGGAAAAAAATGCTAATGGCATTAACAATTTCAGGCAAAACATGAATTCTAGAATTAGAATGAAAAGATGACAAATGACATTTAAGAGCAACAAGATCTTTAATAAAGATTGTAATTTATATAATCATTATATCTTAAATAAGAATAACAAACACAGAAAAGTCAGACATCAGGTCAAACCTGAAAGCAATGTAAAAATAGCATGATATGAAAAAGTTTTAATATTAGGCTGCATACCACATGCACACAGGTATCATAAAGTGAGCAAACCAAATCAAATAAAAAATAATGCACATGGAAGAATTCTGAGGTGAAAACTGCCCTAATTAAATCCTTCAAGATTCAGTTAGCCAGTGGCTGTGCAATAGTAAAATCTTGCAAGATAATACATAATTGACTTTTCTTGTTATAGCAGAGTGCCCAGTATTTTGGTACAGCAGAGTGCCCAGTATTTTGGGTTTTGCCGTCCTGCCACCCCTTAGCAACTTTCCTTCTCTACTGCATTTTCTACACAAAACAATTAAATGAGTTGAAAGTTCCCTTTGCCATCCTAAAGAACACTGCCTGTAGGAGCTTGTGACCAACTAATGAACAGGGAGTCAGGAGAAATCAGCTGAGGTCACATGGAGACAACAGCAACAAAGAGCCAAGAATATAATACCAAAGCCAACTATTTAATGAAAGGCAGACATGAGAGAAACAACTGTAACCCGAACAGTCATTTGTCTGGGGCCTCCAAAGCTGTGCTGCATGGCATAGCAGACATATATAAACACAGAGATACATAAATAATATAGCAGAAGACAAATATATTTATCATCAGGAGTTGTTGCTGACACATCATGGTAATAACTGACACATCATGGTAATAACTAACTGACACATCATGGTAATTAATAACTGACACACTGTATCATTTTCATCAATGAGAATTTTTCACTATAAGCCAAAAATCACATGTAAACCTAGGTCTGGAAATGAAGGGCTGGCAAACTAGGTATTTAATACTGCTGACAAACCTTGACAAGAATTAAGAAGTACTCACTGCAGAAATGGTGCCCCATCTTACCTGAGTCATGCTGATAATCTGTCATTTTAACAAAGGAAAATTTGCCTCTCCCAAGAATTCTATGCACTAAGTTTTCCTTCTTTTTTTTCACTTTTTTTTAATGGTTGGTTACTTCATCATTATTTTATATTTCTCCCAGTGGCTCTTTTTTTTTTTATCCCAAATAGTTTTTGGCTCAATTTCAGCACCACGTTCATTACTGAATGCTTTCTTAACTTAGATTCTTTTTCACCTGATTTTAAAATTAGAATAATCTATTAATGACAACAATAGCACTTGCAGAACATTTATATGTTTAGACCAGCTCCTAAACATTTATTTATTAATGTTGATCATTGATAAGGTCTTCTATATATATAGTATTTTAAATTTATTTATTACATCAAAAAGGTTCATTTAAACAAATACTTAAGAGTTTATGAACTTTAGAGATACTGATATTATGCCTGATGAAAAAAAAAACTCTTACTGCAAGAATGCAATGGGACTGAGATGGTATGTTCCACTAGTAAGTACTCAAAATACATGTTGTCTAAACCTCTCTTATCTGAACACTCAGCTGACTTCTGCAGTCCTTCTGTTGACACAAAGGACAAAAAGCTGAACATGTTAATCAATTATTATGTTTTTGAGTTTAAAAATCATTCTCAGACTACAATCAGAATCACATTAATGCGCTTGACTTAGTCTTGAATGATTTCACCAGCTTTGTTCCATAACATTCAGTTGCAAAGTTGTTTTAAGACTTTTGTCTTTAGTAAAATGCATACAGCCAAGTTCCTTTCTTTGAAATTGGAAGTTCTCTAGCTTTGTTCTCGATGGAAAGACACAGGTTAAATTTTATAATTTTCCCACTGGGCTTGTTTTTAAGAAAGTTTGGCCCCTCATTCCTTGGAAACTGAAGTGAAAGGGAGTGACTTTTCTCAGTTTTTAAAGAAAGTAATTTCTTAAAAATATCTCTGACTACTTTGGGTACAAACTCTTCACACAAGATGGTCTTTCAGATAAGAAAACCAAGCAAAGCCAAGGCAATGATTAAATACTATGCATTTTAGGTCTACCCAATATACTGCGAAGGAAGTAGGAAAGAATGAACTAAATTATGTGATTTTGTACAAGGCTGCATATGTGTGTGGAGGTCCATACAAATAAGGGAAGGCATACAGGAATGACGAAAATCAGAAGAGAGTGCATATGCTCAGAAGGAAGTACGCAAGAACAAGGTTGGATGGAATTAAGAGGGAGAAATAAAATGTATTTTCCTTAAGAGATAACCACTTTATTCCTCTCATCCGTCCCCTTAATTAATATCCTTTCTATTTCAAAAGTACCAACTATCTTTTCACTCATGGTTTAACTATAGATGCCAATTTAAGCTCCTTAACCTTAATTTATGCTTATCTTTGAAGATTTCTGTTTCAATATTAGACCTGAAGAAGTGTTTCTGTGTCCAGTCTTTATCTATTTTTTTCTCAGTTATGCAATTGTCCAATAAAAGGCATTACCTATGTTCTCACACCTTGCTTATGACTTTACAAATTATAAATATCAAAATGCTGTCACAGAAGTAATTCTCACTCTTGTTCTTTCCTTGCTGGTGTGATGAGCATTTAAGAATATAATGGCAAAATCAATAATTTCAGCAAAAATATCCAACATGGCACCTATCCACAATGGCTTACAGCTTGGGAATTGAGATTCAAATCCCTGCAGACAAAAAGGAACTGAATTTCAAGAAAACTCAGAATGCGCACCTACTCAGATTTTGTGACAAGGGACAAACAGCATTTTCACTCCACCTTTTCCACTGTGCTAGGAGAAAGGATGGGTGTCTAACCCTTAGAAAAAGGCCCAGGGTAAAAATTCTTCTGAGACGACAAACTCCTTATTTCCAATCCGTTGGCTTAGGAGGACTCTCAGCTCAGCATGCTGAATTACAGGCATACCTCCTTGTGCATCTCATCTTTCACCTTAGTGGTTATTTATTTATTGCTAATAGCAAAAAGGAAAAATTTGCAAAAAAGAACTGGAAAAGAGAACTCTACGAAAGATATTTGCACACAGAATTAACAATAATTCAGGGTATACTTCACTATAAACATTCATATCCAACTTCCTTGGTTTTTAACTTGCAGATATAAGTAATATAAATAAGGTTTTAATAACTCAGCTTTGTATTACTTAAATAAAATAAATCTATGGTCTATTCAGATATAAAAATAAAATTTTAACTGAAGTTCTCTTTAGAATTCCTTTACACTGGCCAAATCTTGTCTGTCACACAGTTATTGATGCAATCAGAACTTTCGACTCTCCAGCTTCAGAAAGTACAAACTTTATTTTGAAGCAATTATTCTGTAGTGTGTCTGCCATCAGGTGTTATTTCCATGTCAATCTTGCTAGAGGGCATCCATCATGTATTTATTGAACTCTATAACACACTGGTAAAAGACAAATGTTTTCTTTTTGATACTACAGAGAAGACTATTCTCTACAGAGCTATATTCAGGAGTTAATGGAATTAAAAATATGGTTCTCGTAGTCTTAAGTACATTTATAGGCAAATGCCTTACCAAGATAAGGACTTGTCCCATGGGTAAAACTTTCTCTATAAAGCCAGATAAAAACAGATGCCAAGACAACAAATTCAGACCTGAGGGGAAAAAAAACAATTCTTTTGCACAACTACAAGTTGCTTGTAATAGCTGCTGTAAATCAACCCATCATAGTTGGTTATCTTCTTATAACATCTACTATACTATACAGATCACACCCACAAACCACAAGTAATTTTAAGTAAATAGAAATGATACCTGTATTTTCTGGGGGGACAATGCTGGATGAATTCTTATTTTTCATATTTTTGGGTGAAACATCCCATATATATTCTAAGAGATTTTCTAGTAGTGGGGGAAAATTAAAAAAAAAAAAGCATAAAAATGTGAGAAATACTGAAAATTGCATCATTATTCACCAAACTGATTTCTAATAAGGTTTTACAGCCACAGCAAAATAATATACTTTGTGATAACCCTATATAAAATTAAGATACATGAAAATGAAGGACAAAATAGTGCTAGACATAATATGATGCATTAGTAACTCATTCTTGAAACTGAAATTTCCACATTTATAAAGTACGAGAAAAAAGCAGTCATTTAGCTATCTACCTTTCTCCCTTCCTGCTCTCCACAAAGAAAAAGAAATTTTTATCTCAGAATTTAACAAGCCTTCTAATATCCAAGCTTTTCAAGGAGTATGATGAATAATGAATTTTTCCTTTGCAATTAATTTCAAGGCAACTGAGATCAAAGTTGGCTTCACTGACAGAAAAATAAGGTTTTAAAATAAACATATTCTAAAATTCGGAGCTATTGTAAAGTCATGGCCAGTAGACAAAACCATGCCTCTCAGATGTTGTTTTCTCTGGATGCCTGAGATGCTGTTTTTCTCCCCTCTGTTTGTGTTCACCCTAGGCAATGGCAGATCATGCTGACTTCAGCTGCCTGATCTGTGCTACCAGTCTCCTTGGGACATCTACGTCTAACAGAAAGACAAGCTGGGGTAGAAGATATAGCATTCCCAGCACATCTTGGTAATCCGCAGTTCAAGACTGTGAACACAAACAGGTGAAGGGAGGAGCCCCAGAGGTCAGAGTGGCAAGATACCTGGATACTTCTTCGCAACAGCCATCAGCCACCCCCTCTTGACAGGCTTCCCACTGATTAACCATTAAAAGAACTAGATGCTACCTAAATCATTCAGAGGATTTAACACCTATTAAAACAACACTTCCTGGTAATATTTAGATAGCACTTATTAATCAACAGTACATAGAGGGGTGCAGCCAGACCTATTTTTCAACAGATATTTTAGAGATTTGTTTGCAGGGGAGATGCCATTGCTTATCACTTGTGGTCCAAATCCTAAACTGATTTATACTAAAAATCAATTATTTTTCACACAGATAAAACAAAATACACTCTTCTCCCATATTATAATAGTCCAGTAAAAATACAGTAGTTTTCATCTTTTGCTGAACAAGGGTAGTGAGCTTCCAGTCCATACCATGTCAAAAAAAAGGTTGTGAACTGAACATGAGTTCAAAGAAAGTGTTCTTTTGCATGTTTAATTTTCACTTAAATATATTTATGATGCAAAAAGCTCTCACAAAGTACCCACCTGGGGTCAAAAGCATCATTCTGGGGAATCCTTGAGCAGTGCAAGGTAGCAGGGCTCACAAATAGAAAGGCAGTAGTCATTATGTGTCACAATTTCAGTAAACTGCAAATACTGTTTCACATTACACTACAGGCAAACTCACATTTTTTTTTTTTTTAGTCCAGAACATGCTTGTAGTGAGAGTATTCTCTTCAAGATAAGCCACCTAGAAAGCCATAAAAATGTAAGAAGTCATTGTAGGTCTATAGTCTTATGGGCTAGAGTAGTTCCTTGACTGAGTACACAATTTTAAACTTCAACAATACAGATACAATGAAATAACCAATATAATGGTTTAACCTCTGCTGGCAGCTAAATACTGTGCAGCCACTCACTCACTACTTCCCCCCACATCCTCTCTTGGATAGGACAGAGAATCAGGAGGAAGAAAATTAAAAGGTGAGACCTTGGGGGTTAAGATAAGGACATTTTAATAACACAACACAGAGCATAAACCAACAGTAGTAATGATAGTACTAATGAAGTGACATACAAAGTGAGCAATAGAAGCCAGGCTCTACCTATTCCAGAGACATCAGCTTTTCTTTCTCCAGCCACATTGAAGCTACACACTGAAGCAAGTTAAAAACAGGCACCCCCACCCTAGGCCAGCCCTCCCCTTATATAGGGCATGACTCAGTATGGTATCAAACACCCTATTGACTGGTTTGGTCGTTTATCCTGTCTGTGGCCCCTCCCTGTTGCAGCCCCTCACAATTGCTTGGGCCAGCAGCTGTTTGTAATATTTGACCCAAACCAAACCCAGGACAGCCACTTAACACTGGGATGTGTTAACATATTATACACATTGCAGTCAAATAATCTTGCTGTATCAGAGCTGAATAATAAAAAATGACTTCTTTTTATTATATCCTTCTAATGATAGTGCTCCTACTTTTAAGTGAAGTATGCAGGTACATAGAATTATGTGACTTACTCTTTTTGCGGAAAGGTATGGCTTCCTGTAAGATGTGTCAGAAAAATAACATTTCTGATTAGCCTCATATCAGAATAAATCCAGGTGTCCTGAAGCATTATCAGAGGTTTACTTTAGCACAAATATATTGCTAGTCTGGCAACTCAAGATGAGTTTACAATTACAACCTATAAATGCAAAATACAACTTTTAAGAGAGTTACAGACCAAGATGGTGGAAAATACAAACCTTGCAGATTATCTGATGCAAGAAGACATATATTTTAGTTGATTAGATATTTTGGTTTGGTAACAGGAAAAAAAAAGACACAACTTTACTATGAAGGTAGTCAAACATTGTAATAGGCTACTCAGCAAGACTGTGAAAACTTCATCCTTGGAGATATTTGTTTCTTCACTGGAGGAAGTCCTGAGCAACAGAAGTTGGCCCTGCTTTGAATGGACCAGGTGCCCTTCAGAAGTATCTTGCAACATATGTTACTTCACAGTTTATACACATCTTATCAAGAATAAAAAATATGAGCCAGCATTTGATATGTGTACAAGTTCTGTGCAGAAATTCTAGAAATTGGGTCTTAGTATACTTTCTATATTGAAATTGCCTTTACACTGCCTCTTCCAGTGAGGTGCTTAATCTTATGAAGTATCACTTTCATGCAGTGAAATAACAGGGTATCATGACTTCAAGACTAGAAGTATTAAAAAAGCATAGGATCTGGTAATTTTGCATTGCCCATAGTTTTCTCTTAGTTTTATAAGAAGTTGAGCTTTAGTGCTTTAGGTTTTCAAGGCTGTGAAGATAATACAGGGCAGAAGCCTGTACACATTAATGCCCTTGATAAAGTTTCTGTTATGTTGGGGCACAGAATTAGACCACAATCATTTTTCATAATATTCAGAATTTTTTTTTCTATTATTGTTTCCAATTGTGATGAATGTGAAGGTTTTATATATTAAAAAAAAACAAACAACTTGTTACATTTATTTATCCCTATGTTTAATAATCATATTTTTAAAATTAAATGACAAGTCACAGAACATGTAATCATTGAGTCGCTATAAGAAAGCTTATACAACACTAATTTTTTTTTTTAATTTGGTGTGATTAACAATGGTACCAAGCGAACCACAGGTTAAAGAGTTCATCCATCTATTTCCAGTCTTTCAAAATTAATTGGGTGACAAATGATTGCATTATCAAGCTCTAATTGCTTAAAAACATTCAATAGATTAGTTGCAAAACCAAAGACATCTTTCTGTGCTATTGCCTGAATTGATTCAACAGCATCTTTTGAAAAGCCAGTTGATTCACATTTTGGTTCATGTGATGCAAATTTTATTCCTTAACTTGAAGCTGTATGGTGATCTTAAAGTTCCACTTCAAATACACACTATCAAGATTTCCATTGATTAAGTAACAAGTATTTAAAAGCAAGTACTGTTTTATAAGTTAGCAAATTTACCTTTTGGTCCCCCCCAAATATATTTTAATTTTGTCTATGCATTTGCTCCCAAATTAGAAACAGTAACTTTAAAAAGCATTCATTTTCTACTCATGGTATTACTAAATTCCTGGGGCAGTGAAAATTTTCAGGGATTTTAACACAAATCCACACAAAGATAATAAACTGCAACTTTGGCATCATTGTCAAGAATATTCACATCAATGGAATTTAAAACACCATTCAACAAAATATCCAAGTAAGAAATGTGCTAGAATTTGTAATTATAATTTTCGATGGTCTTTATTTTCCACTGTTAGCAAACTTCCATCAGTACAGACTGATTATGTAGTACTAGCAGATCATCACAATAGAGCAATATAGAAAAAAATTAAAAAGATTTTTAAAAAGTGCCTATGTATACTCTTTGTTACTAGAGAAACTCTTGTTATAACTTCCACAAATCTTACTCTAGAGCCATTTGGAGATCTTATTTGTTAAATCTTACTAAAATAATGTCTGAGCCTACAACAGTTATTTCACACCTTGAGTAAGACGGGTACCTTAGACTATCCCTTGGATAACAGCGGTTTAAAACTTACATGGAAGAGGAGAGCTTACAGCCCCTCCTGACTCACTGAGCTGCTGTTGTCATTCAGAGAGAGCAAGCGGGAACGAGGTAGCTCTAGAAACAGAGTAAAGCTGTAGGCCATGCAGTCCCTTTCTCCCTGTCCAGGTATCAGGCAGGGAAGGGTTGTTTGATATTTTATGACTGCAAAATAGTGAAGTTCTCCAGCATGAGAGCAACAGCAGTATCTGGAGTTGTACAACAAAGAGACACCCAGAAATTACTGTGAATTAAAAATTAAAAACATTACACTTTGACAAGTACCTAACTTAAAAAAGCCTGCAGTATCTACAACCCCCACATTTTTCCTCAACTGTAGCTACAGCATAACTTACATAACTACAGAAAATCAAAATACAAAAATTGAATGTAAAAGTTTGAACATTTATGAAAAAGGATTAGAAAGAATTTGATACATCACAAAAATTATGCCAAGTGCAGTAAGCACCGTACTTAACCTATTCTGCCCTTCAGAATGTGCACTTTTTATTATAATTCTAATTTGGTCCACTGGGTGGATTGCTCCTCTTTTATCCACTAGGCTTGATCAAATCAGTGCAATAGAAGAACTGCTGATGCATGAAATGATAGGTCAATGTAACCTTGTCAAGGAGTAATATCCCTGCAGATCACAGTAAACAAATAAAACAGTTCATTTTATATGATCAAGATATTAGGCATAAATTACCAAAACCTACAGCAGGAACATTTTTACTTCAAACATTATCTATTGCTGCATACTACTATATGAAAAACTCATTTAAATAACTTCTTAACACAGAATAAGGGAAAAAAAGCCCAAACATTTACAAATAAATAGTGGCCGTAGTGCCCATTACCAAATCCTCTTCATCCACCACCAGCCTTTCCCAGGTCAGTATAACAAATTTCTTCTTATGGTCTTCATACAATGAATGCTTTCTAACAACTTTTGGCATTGAGATGTGTCTGTCTTTTCTTGCACTGTCCATTACAGATGTCTCTAGAATAAATTCATCTAAGCAGCAGACATAGAACATTTAGCACAATGTTTACATATAGCATCTCCTTTTTTTATTAAAATTTATACTTTTAAATTTTTTACTTGTTTACAGCAACAGAGTTATCATTACATTGTCAAAGTTTCCATGTACTTAAAAAGAGATTTATCTATGAGATGATTCATGATCATATAAGAAAACACTAAGATGAGTGTAAAGGTAGTAAAAAACTTAACTACCAGCCCAGTACTCACATGCTAAGGCATTATCCTATAAAACATATTGGAAACATTAATATGTGATTTTTTTTTTCTTAACAACATTAGATGTTCTACAAGGATCTCTGCTGTGCACTGCTACTAATACAAAAAGATTTGTTTAAAAGTTTTGGAATAAGATACATATATGTTTGTATGAGCGTATATCCATGTTTATACAGTCTAGGGTTGGTAAATAAAAGCTACAGGAGCTTACAAGGCTAGTGTTCCATGGTTCTGAGAGTATATGCCTATAGTGGGTTTATGTAGTAACAGTAAAATGCTATTTCTAATTGAAATCTCTGATCTTGAGCAGTTTGCTGCATGGGACAACTGTATAGAGGACAAATTACGTGTACTACTAAGTATCTAATGTATGCTGAACTTCTGTGGTGGGAGATTTATTTTTCTGTCCTAAAATATCCTTAGGCATTTACAGGGATACTTTTCTTAATTATAAAAAAGTTTCATTTTATAAACAAAGAGAAATTATTTTACACTTGAGGGATCAGTGAATGGAAAAGGCCTTATATGATTATTTAATGTTGGACAATAAACGTTTAAAATACTCATGTTATATATAACTGCATAATTTAAGGTTAAAAAAACAACAGCACAAAGTAATTTCAAAGTCTGAAATATAGTGTTTCTAGTTATACACTTAACATGGCTGTTGANAGTTTAAGTAATTTTATTATTCTATGTAATAGTTTGCATTTATTTAAAATTTCAAATAATAACATTTCTTGAAAATCTGAATACAAATTTTGAAGTAAAAATATTAGATATTAAATGCATGCTACTTATGGTCTCATAATTAGCTTAATAATGAACACACTTTCCAATGTTTTAAGAAAAGACTTGGAAATTAGAACCTCTTTACTTACACCCCCCACCCCACCCTTAATTTGTAGTCACAGATAGCTCATAAGAAAGTACAACTGGACTGATCACTTCTGAAATTCCAAAAATCTGAAAAATAAAACATAAAAAGAAACTTGAACAAGTTTTGAGAGTAATCTCTGGGACCTATAAACAGAATCAGCTGGTTTTCATTTAATCTAAGGCTGAAAAGGCCTATGACACAGTAGTCATATGCCAAAAAATAATTATCAAGAACATTCAACAAAAAGATCTGCAACTTCTCTGGGTTGAAAATAAAGCTATCTATTTTGTGGTCAGTCTTAAGGATATATACATTTTCCTATAGCATACGGATCAGAACCTCAGTAACAAAAAGCAGAATTCATCAACACAAGGCACAATAACACAAAGCAGAATTCCTCAACACGCAGTAGCTGTGCATCCTTGAAAGCAACAAACCAATATTGCCCCTGCTTTCCTTGCCAGCACTAGCCTTTATAAACGTTCTCCCCTGGCTGTTATCCCACTTTGAAGCAGTGAAAGCAAGCTGAATTTTGTTTCTGGGTTTCGGCCTCCCCTCACAGAAGGCACACAGCTGTCAGGGAAGTGTGACGTTTTATGTTTGAATTCCATTTCAGGCCCAGACTCTGCTCCCTCAGAAGTCAGAGAAAGTTTTTTCTTTGATTTAATTATGAGCAGAAAGAAGGTTTGCGTAGCAAGTTTCTTGTGTAACGTGTGTATTTCAGTGGAGTAAAGTCACAAGCAGAAAACAGTGCTACCACCTGAGGAATTGGCCAAAATTCAGACACACTGACATCCCAGACATGATCCTACTTACTCTTCTAACAACAGATGGGAAAAGCCGCTGACATAACCACAGAATCACAGCATAGGTGCCCAGTAGATTTCCCTGTGGGTGCTTGTAACTATAGATATACTTAAGAGTTGCTCTACATACTGCAAGTCCTCTCCCAGAATTCCAAGGAGCCAGTGGCAGCACCACCACACAGCTGCCACTCTTACCATTGCCTTCAATCTCACCTGCTGTTACTTTTTGTAGCTTGGCAACTGGTGAGATGCAGTACTCTGGCCAGCTGCCCTGGGCAGGTTCTTTTTCAGTTGACTCGGTAGCAGCTGGATCTGGTTCAAAGATACTTTGTAGGGGCTGGTTCAAGACTAGGAACCAACAGGTCAAGCAGAAGGAGGGGGAAGGAGAGAAAAAAACCCCACCACAACGAAAAGCAAGCAAGCAAGCAAACAAACAAAACCAACCAACCAACAAACCCAAACCANGCACTGCTACTAATACAAAAAGATTTGTTTAAAAGTTTTGGAATAAGATACATATATGTTTGTATGAGCGTATATCCATGTTTATACAGTCTAGGGTTGGTAAATAAAAGCTACAGGAGCTTACAAGGCTAGTGTTCCATGGTTCTGAGAGTATATGCCTATAGTGGGTTTATGTAGTAACAGTAAAATGCTATTTCTAATTGAAATCTCTGATCTTGAGCAGTTTGCTGCATGGGACAACTGTATAGAGGACAAATTACGTGTACTACTAAGTATCTAATGTATGCTGAACTTCTGTGGTGGGAGATTTATTTTTCTGTCCTAAAATATCCTTAGGCATTTACAGGGATACTTTTCTTAATTATAAAAAAGTTTCATTTTATAAACAAAGAGAAATTATTTTACACTTGAGGGATCAGTGAATGGAAAAGGCCTTATATGATTATTTAATGTTGGACAATAAACGTTTAAAATACTCATGTTATATATAACTGCATAATTTAAGGTTAAAAAAACAACAGCACAAAGTAATTTCAAAGTCTGAAATATAGTGTTTCTAGTTATACACTTAACATGGGTGTTGAAAAGATTTTATTTTTAATTTGATACACGAGAGGGAATACAAGAGATGGCTCAAGTAGGGAACTCTTGTCAGAGATTTTTTTCAGAAAGTGGGTGTGTCAACCATACAATCTACACTGTAAAACCAAGAGGCCATACTACAATGCCATTATTAGTTTTAATCAGGGCCTGCCTGGTTAATATACAAAAATGTTTAATATTTTAAATT
>VWZY01002780.1:378251-391212 GCA_013399075.1 Chloroceryle aenea | reverse complement strand
CCCAGACTCTGCTCCCTCAGAAGTCAGAGAAAGTTTTTTCTTTGATTTAATTATGAGCAGAAAGAAGGCTTGCGTAGCAAGTTTCTTGTGTAACGTGTGTATTTCAGTGGAGTAAAGTCACAAGCAGAAAACAGTGCTACCACCTGAGGAATTGGCCAAAATTCAGACACACTGACATCCCAGACATGATCCTACTTACTCTTCTAACAACAGATGGGAAAAGCCGCTGACATAACCACAGAATCACAGCATAGGTGCCCAGTAGATTTCCCTGTGGGTGCTTGTAACTATAGATATACTTAAGAGTTGCTCTACATACTGCAAGTCCTCTCCCAGAATTCCAAGGAGCCAGTGGCAGCACCACCACACAGCTGCCACTCTTACCATTGCCTTCAATCTCACCTGCTGTTACTTTTTGTAGCTTGGCAACTGGTGAGATGCAGTACTCTGGCCAGCTGCCCTGGGCAGGTTCTTTTTCAGTTGACTCGGTAGCAGCTGGATCTGGTTCAAAGATACTTTGTAGGGGCTGGTTCAAGACTAGGAACCAACAGGTCAAGCAGAAGGAGGGGGAAGGAGAGAAAAAAACCCCACCACAACGAAAAGCAAGCAAGCAAGCAAACAAACAAAACCAACCAACCAACAAACCCAAACCAAAACAGTAAGTACTTAACCTGGCCTAAGTGGCACAGACTCTAAATGGTGAACTACATCTCTTGAAACAAAAACCCATCACCTGACACACAGAAGAAACTCACCAGATCTTGTACGTTGCTTTGGGAATATAAACATAAGACCATTACAAGAGGTTAGGAAATTTATCCTGAGAGAAACAAAGCATGAGAAAGGCTTACCTTTCAGACCTTAACGTCTTAACCATTTTCATCTTTTTGTACAATGCCATAAAGGGATAAAAGTCAGGACTATCTGCTTGTCAAATCACATTTTATTCTTTGAATTAAATCAGCTTTCATGTTATATAGGCATCTAAAAAAGTTTGGTAAAGCAGTAAACCTATGTATTTTAACTCACTGCTTAAACTACAAAATTTTCCACTAACAGGAGGAAAAACTTCTCTGGACTTTGCACAGCATGTGTCAGACTATGGTGACATTTCACATCCCAGGGACAAGCTGTGAGGAACACAACTCTAAAGGGAAATACTGGCACACAGCTGACCTTTAGAAACAACAAAGACAATGCCAGAGCATACACCAGCACAGTGAAAGATGAACAAGAACGGGTACAGAGCTGCCAGGCTCAGTACCAGGTGATTTTTTCTTGAAAAAATGTGAGGGACTTGGGCCTATGGTTTTGAGAAATTTCCACAAAAAGGTTTGAAATAGGTCTAATGTTCCTGTCAGGCTTATTTTCTCAAGCCCCCACAGCCACCATCACCCCCGGAGCAGGAAGGTACCCACACAGCAGGGCAAGCACACGAGCAGAAAAGGGCGGGAACGGCTCCAGTGTCCACCACCCTCACACCCTCATGGCCGGTGAACCACTCTGCAGACCAGCACCAGGCAGGCAGTGCCTGAACCCCTCACCTACCACCTCAAGGGCAAGGCATGGCCGTGCCAAGGCGGCCCTGGCCCGGGCGGAAGGCGGTCTACCGGGGGGGAGGTCTCCTGCANGGGTGCTGGATGTGAGGATCTGCGGCTGCTCCCAGTGGGAAAGGCCAGCCCGCAGCACAGGTGAGGTGTTGGAGCTGCTGTGTACCCCAGGATCACAGTGCCAGGTCGTGGAGTTTGGAACAGCCAGGAAAGGGGGAACAGGTTATGAAGAGAAGCCAGCATGGATTTAGTAAAGGTCGACCTGTAACTAGTNATGGGGATGCAAAGAAAAGCAGTCTGTGTGGTATTGAGACACATGTACACTCTGGCCACCAATCAGCTGGGCATAAGTTGGAGTCATCATCTGAGTATTTCGGTAGAACTGACTCTGCCTGCCAGATGATTTGGATCTGTGTCAGTCAGAGTGATACTGAAATCGGTGGTCAAAGGAGTACAGCACATTATGCCAGCTTGAACCTGCCAGTCATAATTTCTTGCCTCCTTTAGGAGGTTTCTGGGACTTTACTGACTTTGCTTTCTCTGAGAAAAATTGTCATCTGGTAGCAATCAGAGTAACTTCATTAAAGTCATTGGCACAATACCAAGTAACTTAATCTGAAAATCGTCCCATAGTCAAGTCTGGAACTGCTTTTGTCCACAAACAGTGATGGCCAAGAAGGCCAATAGTATCCTGGGGTGCATAAAGAAGAGTGTGGCCAGCAGATAGAGGGAGGTTCTCCTCCCACTCTCCTCTGCTCTGGTGAGACCACATCTGGAGTATTGTCTTCAGTGCTTATCTCCCCAGATCAAGAGAGACAGGGAAATACTAGAGAGCATCTAATGGAGGCTGCGAGAATGATTAAGGGACTGGAACATCTCTCTTATGAGGAAAGGCTGAGAGCCCTGGGGCTGTTTAGCCTGGAGAAGAGAAGGCTGAGAATCTTCTCTTATGAGAACAAACACCTTATGAATGTTTACAAATATCTGAAGGGTGGTTGTCAAGTAGAAGGTGACAGTCTCTTTTCAGTGGTGCCCAGTGATAGGACAATGGGTAATGGTCACAAACTGGAACACAGGAAGCTTCACCTCAACATAAGGAAAAACTTTTTTGCTGTGAGGGTGACAGAGCACTGGAACAGGCTGCCCAGAGAGGTTGTAGAGTCTCCTCCTCTAGAGACTTTCAAACCCCACCTGGATATGTTCCCGTGTGGCCTGCCCTAGGTGATCCTGCTCTAGCAGGGTGTTTGGACTTGATCTCCAGAGGTCCTTTCCAACCTATACCATTCTACAGTTCTATGATTCTTTTAAGAGGCACTGCTTCACTCCTTGTTCCTTGGTGTTTAGGGGCATCGGGGGAAAACTGAAATGGTTATAGACATCATGCTCTTTCTTTTCAGAGCGCACAAAATCCAGCTGCACAAACAACTATTAAAAGATGCAGTGGACCCACAGAGTGTAAATCCAGTCATTGAGGGATAAGACAAATCTGTGATGGATCATCCTATCTGTAACTATTAAACACAACAAACGAAATGCGATTCCAGCTCAGGAAGTTTCTGAAGCACTGTTCCCCAGAAGCTGAGAGGCCATGCCAAGGGGAATGTCTGTTTTATATATGCCTTGCTTTTAATCCACTTTTCTTAAGCATCTGTTACTGGAAAACAGGCTTCTAGGTTAAACAGACCTTTGGTCTGGCTCATCATAGTTATGGATCTCTATTATGTTTACCATTTCCCCTGAGAAAACCATTTCAAGCTTCTCTGTTCCTGCTTGCTAAAGGAAGCCTCATGTAGCAGAGACTATTCCTGCATTCTGGGACTCTATAATGATTATTTGGTTGGTTCCTGGGCCACATGCATTTCGCAGCTTCCTTAAGGTCTTACATCCCCAAAAGCACTGAAATGATTTTAAACAGATGTAGCTAGGACACTGATAGGTCTTTCCTGAGAGCATTACAGTGGAATGGTTAAAATATTCCAACCCCAGAGGCATGAGTCAGAGTCCTCCTATTAAGTTAGGAAAAAACCTGCATTTTGGTGGCTAGCTGTTAATAAAAACCTAACCACTGAGGCCTGAGGGCTGATATGGCAAGATGTGATCCTAACTACACTGTTCTGTTGCCACAGGCCTCAAAAACTTAAAGGGCATTAGCTGTGTTAACTGACGTGCCACCTATCCCTGGGCAGATAGATCTTCAGGGCTGACGGAAACTTTTTGTGAACCTTTTCAGCTGAAGTCTTTCTTATTTCATTCTACTTCGAAGTGATTTCCTAATGACATTTTTTAAATGAAAAGAAGCTTGATAAAAGTAAAAAATGATAGAAAAGTGTGACTTTATGTTTTCTTTGAAGAATTCAGATTGTGAAAATCCTTGGTATTAGTAATTATTAATACAGCTCTAAATGCATCTCACGCTAACAGCCATTAGTGATATATTAAGATTACTTGGTTAGTATTAATAGAGGATTTGCTTTCTGATCAGCAATTAAAAAACTGTTGCACCTTTCTAAAACAAGTACTCCGCTGTGTCAGCTGAGCTGCTGAAGACAACTTCTTCTTAAAAAAATCTAATTTTTATACTGGATTGTAACCTGTGCATAAGAAACTTCTAGGCATGAAAAAGGAGGAGAGTCAGGTCAGACACTTCATTTGTCTCTGACTGATGTAAGACTTCATGGCTTAACCAATGAGAAGGACATCTCCTGCAGGCAAAAAAATCAGATGAGACTATTTTATGCTTTTGATTTACCTTTTTGAATAAATGATGATAGATAAAAGTGATATCGCTATAAAAAAGTATTGTGGTTTTTCATGTGGCATTGAGATGGTAGGAACTCAGTCATTTCTGCAGCAAGTTTTCATGAGATACTGGTCTTACTGCTTTTGAGATCAAGAGCAATACATTCAGGACAAATTAAGGATGGTATATTACATAGTCTATTAGTTTTAAAGGGGTGAGGCATGCCTATAATTGGAGGTAATCTTTGGTTGGATGGTTTATTTTATAAAATGTGAATGTTGTGTTTTCCTTTTACACATTTTAAATAGGATGGAATGTTTTCTAAATGGAAATAACAAATAATTAACATATAATTGGCATATGCTCCACAGGCAGAGGCTCTGCTGTGACTTAACATTCTGGCCATGGGAGCAGGATGAAGATGGCAACACCCCTAGACTATTGCTCCGCGGAAGGAATTGCGCAGAGAATGACTCCTTACCCAGGGGCAATGGGTAACTGCAGTCTTCCCCTGAAGGGTAAAGCTCCTGTTGTCAAAGTACTCATCAGCTCAGGGAAAGAAGAGCATCCCACCTGTGCCGGTTTGGTTCATGTCCCCGTAGGACACACAGGTACTGCAGCTGTTTGTGGACCTTGTGCAGGGAAGGCAAATTCCACATGCCCATACCCCATGCTGTCTTCCAGATCTGTACAAAAACCATGGGGAATCTAAGCCTACATCTTCATTCTAATTGTTTTTACCACCATCTAAGTTTTTAATCTTTGATAGTGTGTGTATCTTAATTAGGAGCTGGTTCTCAAGTGTATTGAAAAGCAACCGAACAAACCAAATAACTGTATAATTCTAATACAACATTGTGAGTAGTCAAAATACTTAATTGCTGTAGCTTATTAAAAACAGGCCTAAACTTACCCTCCTTCTTCCCCTTTCTTGAACATGCTCAATAAGTGGCAAATGTTCTAATGCCTAGAACAGAATCTAGATCTGAGTATTATAGCCGATTCATGACACCTACTTTAAATTAAGTCTAGGATGAATGAATGAAGTTCTAATGTACTTAGACACTGTATGAAGAATTATTTTAACGTAACATATTATTGTGCTTTAGTGGCTGTTTAATATTTGATATTTCTTAGTTGATTAAAAATGTGGTTCTAATGAGAAAAGTAATCGAAAGGTAAAACTAGATGGTAATGCCTACATTTAAGTCTTACTGATTTCAGTATTCTGCAATCACTGTATTTAGCTTAGGAAACTTTCTTCTTCGTGTGTACTGAGGAATTTCAAAATAGTGTAATTGTGCACAATGATTTGGTTTTTGGGACAGAGGAGAGAGCAAACCCCCTGAAGGCAATGCAACAGCTGCATACTGGAACACCCTACAGAGAACTTGGGGCTGTACCACAAATGCTCATGAGTTTTGTAGGGAAACTGGGGGAAGTGACTCAGCTAAAGGCTTCTAAATGCTCTTGGGTCTCATGTGTCCTCTCTGCATTCAGGGGATAGGGAAGGGAAATAGGACTCTTTCTTACTATTGATATTTCTGGCTTAAGCAAATGTGGCACATGAAAAGGAAAGGTTCTCTAGGTGCTCTGTCTTCTGCCTTACCCTCCTGACTGATAGAAGAGTAATGATGTTTAGATCCACAAACCCCCTTTTTAATCCTTGTGGAAAAAAATTTACAAGCCCTTCCTCCAATGAGAATAGGCCCACTCACTTCCTTGTAGACTGCCAGGATGCGCTGAGCATGTTTATTGTTGCTCTCTGTATGTTTATTGTTGCTCTCTGTATATCCAGGATCCCACTGGTGTAGCAGCGTTACAGTTCCAGTGGTTACATGCATTAACTGAGCTGCTCTGCCCAGTTTTAAATAGTGTTACAGAGAACCTGCTTCTCCTAACAAGATTGCTTACGGTTCTGGTCTCTCTAACTTAACTAGTCAAGCACTGAACATAGCCTTGATTACAGTCCTTTGCAAATAGCTTCTTAGCATCATTATACAATTTATTCAAGCATTTTATTAAGAAGCTCAGACATAGCCTTAGGTCTCATGTAGGCACATAAGAAGATTTGGTTAATATTTTGAAAAGTATAAACGTGTAATCTTTGCCTGTTTAAAAACTAGTTCTTTCAGAACAAATTAACAAAAGTAGTCAGTGGATCTACACTGCTAAGAAGTCAGTGGAGCCACACAGCTGAAGGATCAGGTAGTGCTGAGAAGAATGGGCCTCCTATATTGGGCTACTGAGGTGAACAAACAATGTTTTATAACTTGTAAAGCAAACAGATGTCAAGTGTTTTTCCATTCTTTGCAGGGTTCAGCAAAAGCAAAGCACTAGCACTATTCCTGGTCAGAAGTAAAGAAAATCATTTAGATGCAAAGGGAAGAAATGAAGCCATTTCCACACTCCTTTGGGATTAACAGGCGGTAGCTGTGTTATCTTTCCTGTCTAATCATTAACAAATGAATTTTTCTTTCTCTTCTTCACATGTGCATCCTAGACATGTGGAGAGCTATCTAAAATAAGGGGGAATGTGGCAGTGTGACTGACATCTCCTTTCTATACAGATGAGAAATCTGCATGTGGAGATCACAGGCACGCCATCTGATCCTGAATAAAGCATGTGGGATATGACCCCAAGTGAAGATATGGGCTTCAGTCTAATAAAGTTTCTTTTAACCTGCTTTGTAATTAGAGCCTGATTTGAAAGCGTGCTCAGTGATGGCTGGTTCATGTTAAAAAGGAAAATGAAAAATGTTTTTGGATAGTATATAGGTTAATACTGGAACTTTGTTTAAACAGCTCAGTACTACTACAGGGACTTACATAAAAAAAATAAATAAATTGTTTCTCCAGATAGCTCTACCTTTTGAAAACAGAAAAACCATAGGCACACACTATTATTTCTGATGAAGCTAGTGATGTGGGTATTTGTGAATAGAAACATTTAACTTGTGAAAAATATCACAGTTTATAGTATTTTAATTATATTTTTCATTTCAAATATAAGTATCATTTCAAAATGAAAATGAAACAATTTAATTTCAAAAATAAGTGCATTCCTGATTCTTCATTTTCCCTCTTGTCGTTAATCGCTTCTTTATACTAAATACTATGATGATGCAATACTCAGTTCAGGATATCTCAGTCACTGCTGTGGTAAGAGCCTGTGACTCAGTGGCAACAGGAAATTACAAATGTTAAAAAAAATTGCATTTTATGATGGGTTATATGTCCTTTTATACTGGACAGGTTGACAGGAAGGGAAAATTATTATGTTCCCTAAAGTGAGTTATTTGCTCAGTATTGGCATCAATGGCCAGCAAAAGCTAGTGAGCAATGCCCTACAGAAGGGGAATTAAGATGAGCTAGATGGACTTTCCCACCTTAAGGCAAAGGTTACATTATACTGTTAGGCTAGAGAGAGCAATTAAATGCAAAGCATAAAAAGTCTGTGCTCACCTGAGGACTATGTAAACCAGGTTTCAATGACATGCTGCTGCAGGCACAGTTGTGCCAATCACGAGGAGAAAAAAAGGCAACCCAAAACTGAGACATCTGCAGCTGCAGAAGACTCCTCTATAGATGCAGCAGGACAGACAAGACACCACTTTTGCTGACACAGCTTTTCTTTTACTCTGGAAGAAGGGAGACAAAAGTGCAGGGCACAAAATGTCGCTGCAATGATGCACCCGTTGAAATTGCTTCTAGTATACAATATTCCTACACTGGTAAACTGTTCCTTGCTTAGGCAGAGATAAAGGGGATCAGATATCATAAACTGAATGATGATGATTTCTTAGGTAGCTCGATTAAATTCTAACCTTACTAACACTAATGGGGAAATCTGACCTTATACAGAGACTCTGTAAAGGGCCTCTGTACCATTAAGGAGCACACTTAAAAAGTTCAGCAAATAGTGACTTGGTTCACACCTCAACATCTTCAGGAGTTCTTGGCCACTAACTTCAGTACATCACAGCATGGGATTCACTGCCCAGACACCTGCAGAGGAGGTAGGTGGACCTCTACAGAGAGGTTGTGGAGTCTCCTTCTCTAGAGACTTTCAAAACCCACCTGGATGAGTTTGGGATCAACCTAATCTAGGTGAATGTGCTTTAGGAGGGGGTTGGACTAGGTGATCCCTAGAGGTCTCTTCCAACCCCCACCATTCTGTGAGTCTGTGATCCTATGTACCTGTATGTACTTAAATACCATCGAGTGGGTATCTGTAACCTTTCTTGGTTACGGGGTTTGTACACAGTCTCGGGCTGGGCTCCTGTTAACATAGCTAAGCAGTGATGTAATCACTGGACCTGGGTCATGGACATGCTGGGATTTTGTGATACTTAAGGACATGTGTACCACAAAAAAAATAAGATATGGTAAGAAGAAAAATGAGATAAATGATCTCCAGGTTAAAGGCCAAATCTCACTATCCAAAATCTCCCACTGACTTGTTGCAGTTGCAAGGTCAAAATACATGTTTCCTTTCATTTTCATTTTCCATAATGAAACACTTATACAACTTCAAATCATCTGGGAGTAAATACTAACAGGAAATAAAACCCATAAACTTCTTTAAAAGACACTTTGAATTACATACACTTCTGCCAATTTTCTCTGATCAAAACGATTCATTCAGTCAGCCCAGGGCCTTGGATCCTTCTTCTCTGTGCTGCACATTAACACTTACCTGACAATTGTGAACCTTGCTGACTGCTGAACAGTTCCAGGTCTTTGGTGGCTTTGATGCTGTTAAATGCAAAGTTATTGAAGATACCTGATGGGCAATCCTCTGGAAGAAAGCTGTGCTTTCGGTAGTCAGTGGAGTTGAAGACTTAGGGAGCCGCTTTGCAAAGTATTTTTAAATTTGGCAGGAATATCTAGGAGGACTTTGAGTTGACTCCATCATGTGCCAGAGTCACAGACTCCAGGTCTTTACAGAGGATTCACAAGAATCTCATAAAAAGTGTAAAATAATTGGAGAAACTAAAAAAAGGGAGAAAAAGATTCTATAGCAACCCATAAGATCTGATGATAAGTTAGGCATGTTTTTGTTTCTCTTCTTTCAGTTTGGCAATAAGCTGACAAGATCAATTAAATGTTACAAAGCTCATTTAGAAATGCCTCAATAATTGTGCAACTACTTGCACAGATATACAAGTTTACTGTATTTATGAACTTCGGAATGTTCTGCTAAAGTCCTTCAATATTACTGAACAGTAAAATGTATCTTTTGTCTAAAAGTTTCAAGACATCATCATTTTATAATCCCTATTTGTTCAGTATTCAAGACTAATATTAGATATAGGTGAGAATTTACAAACTGAATTAGTTAAGTTGTATTTACTTTAGAAAATGCAATCTCTCAAAACCTGCAAATAATTTTAGATTAAATATTTTGTTCAAAAATTACATCTATAATTTAGCATGGAAGGGAGAATTACATGGTGATGGTTTTAGGATCAACATCTGCCATTACAATTTAAAAAAAAAAAATCCTATTTTTTTCTATAATAGTAGTTGAGGAGATAGGAAACACAACTTTATAACTTTGTTGTATTATTGCAGTGAAAATCTGGTCAATCTGAGACGTTTTCCTGTCTGAAAGTCTTATTCTATTTGGCTCTTAACTAAAAATATTTTTACTAATAACATGTTTAAAAAAAAAAAAACACAAACTACTTGAAGAACAATGTTGGTAGTTCATTTGTGTTTTGAAAATGTTCTCTGCTTAAAAGTTTGTCCCAGTGTGAAAGTCATTTTTCAACACAGGAAACATGCCAAATATCAAGTTTTTAAATGATATCCTGGGGTTTTTTTTGGTAGAGATTAATTAATTTAACTACACATGATGTGTCTATTATACCAATGACATTTAAGATTTAAAAGTCAAAAATGAATTGACCTTGTGCAGCATATATACTCAAATGTATAATTAAAAAGAATATTAATCATTTAATTTTATAAAATGAACAGATGTTCTAGTTGATTGGAAACAGCTAAAAGTGTAAAATGTATTTTATGAATGCAAAATTAAAAGTTAATTTTATTATTGAGTGCAATTTGGCAACTAGAAATAAATTCTTGGGATGTAAGCAATGTATTTTTGTAACTCTCTACCCATACATCAGAAAGGTCACATGTCTATTTAAATGCCATACTACTATAAAAGTTTAACGAATTCAATTGAAAAGCTATCACATGATTTAGTTATTCAGAGATGCATGTGAAACAGCTATGATGGATATGCCCTCTTTTTCCAATGAACTTTTAAAAAGCTTTAGTGAGAAGTAACATTTCATTAAATATTTTTCGTATTCTAAACCATTTCTTTTTTTTTTTTTTTGGTAGTATTCTTTCAGATTAGTATTTTCCTTAGCATTCGATATCATGGGTTTTTACTTAAGTGTATCTCTCTCATGACAGGTATTTAATTAATTTTTACTGTACATACTTTTAACCCGTGCACTTCTGTGCTATAAATGGTCATTATACAGGTATTACACAGGGTGCACAGGCAATGACATGATACTGCTCGTTTGTTTGTTTGTTTTGCTCTTTAGTCAGATACCACCACCCCCTTGGCATGGTGCTAGCACTGCCTGGGCTATGGTCTTCCACTTAAAATATCAATTACTTGCAGGCTCATATTTGAGTGGTAAAACTTCCCTTGTTTCAGTGCAAGTTGTGTCTTAAGGAATGAGTAAGAACCCAAAATAGTCTGGCTAGACCAGACAACATAGGTGCTGGATATGTTCAGTTTGCTCTCCAACTAGAGAAAAAAAAATCTTTCCATAATGGTCCAGCTTGTAAATCATTATGTCTATCATTATCAGGCTGTTTTCTGCTAGTTTTATCCGCTCTAATAGGAAACGTTCCCTTGTACCAGAAACCATCTAATACATTGTTTCATCTCACATTAATAGTTTGTCTTGATCTTGGCACTTATTTGGCAGTGAAAGTCCATTACCTTGTGGCAACATCCAAGTCCTTTAGTCTATCCTGTAAGTACTCTGGGATACAGCTGTTTCCCCTGAACTGCTACCAACAAAAGCACCTTCTATTACTGCCTATTTTAAGTAGGTCTGATCTGAACACAGAACTGAAAGACTATTTAGTGAAACAAATGCTCTTAAAACAGTCCTGAATTTTCTAACACTACATTCTTATTGTAACTTAGTATCAAGGAAATTAAGCAGGTTGCCACTGCATACCATGAAATATTTTAAAAAGCGGAAACATTTTATTCTTGATAGCATATTTAAATAATATTCCAATAGTAAATAGGATGTGTTTTCATCTCAAAGACTTCTTCAACTAAGGACTTCTGGATCAGGTCCATCATTTATTGTCAGCATTGCTGTCGCACATTCTGTAACACTAAAGGTATCTTGTACTCTATATTCTTCAACAGCATGCGTCTTAGAGCCTAAATCTTTGGCAAAATGTCACTAACCAATGAAGCTAAATGTATTTCTTACAAAGCTTCCTGTAATAGGGCAGGTTATAGAAGATTCTTCAGTAGTAAAGTCAACTGCTTGGTTGCTAATTTAATAAGTTGACTGTAAGGATTTGGTGGGGGAAATTAATTCAGAATCATAAACATTAAAATATTCTTGAGGAGTTGTATCATGGTAACTGTCTATTAACTTCTCATTATTTCAGATGTGAGGGTTCTGGGGGTATTCTCTCATCTCATTATTTCCTGAGAGAATAGATTCTTTGAAGTATTTGACACATATACAAGAACATCAGTTCTAGATATTCCATTGTTACAAATGTTTATCGAGCTGTTGCTTGATTCAGAAATCCGTGGCAAAACATATTTCTACCATTATGGTTGTGCCAAAGCTTGTTTTGACAACTGCCACCAGAGGAACACATCTGAGGCTGAATGGTGCCAGATTAGTCACAGTGAAGTTCCTGTAGCACTTGTTAGTTCGCTGTCTCATTAGGTAACTAAAAAATAAAGCTGACTTGGTAAAAATATAAGTAATTAGTAACATATTTGCTACATTAAAATGCAAAATTTAGCAAATTACTTATCAGGTTCCTCATTTTTTTGTTCTATACAAATTTCAGTTAAAAAAAACAACAAGCAAATAGGGAACTTGCTACAGTAAAAAAAGGTTATTCTTTTAAAGGAAATTTGCCAAAGTAAATGTATGCCTGAAGTCATACTTATGTGATGTCTGAGACATAAGGAACCCTAAAAGCTGTCACTGTCTACGAAGTACTTCTAAACGTAGTTTTGTGCCAAATATCTCCCCAGGTGCTAGAGTGTGACTGCCACTTTGTCACACACTGGGAACATAACAAGTATTTCAGCCCTAAATTCTGCATTTTTACAGAAAGCTAACATATGGGAAGCATATTTCCACTGTGCCATGCCACAGACAACTTCAGGCCAGGAAGGGCTGGGTGTCACAGGCCCTGTGGCCTGGACCTTTCTGCAAAGGGGCATTATTAACTTTGGCTACTGCCCACAATGCTCAAGTGTGTATCCCAATCTGTAGTACCTGACCTGTACGTCCACTCCCAGTACTGGTACCATGTGTTCCTCTTTTTCTCATGGCTTCGTGCGTAGGAAACAAGATAATGACAATAATTAAAAAAAACCACACATACACCAAAAAAAAAAAAAAAAAAAAACAACAAAAAA
>VWZY01002780.1:298843-359043 GCA_013399075.1 Chloroceryle aenea | reverse complement strand
GCTATTATTGTATTTACAGGAAAATTTGTAATTGTCTTTTATGGCAGGAGCCAGATTAACTTCTAGTTGGGCTTTGGCTTTTCTCATTTCCTTGCTGCATAGCTCATGAAAGCTTTGTAGACTTCCTGAGCTACCTGCCCCTTCTCCATAGGTCACAGGCCTTCCTTTTTTTCCTGAATTCCAGCAATAGCTCTCTGCTCAGCCATGCTGGCTTTCTTCCCTGCTGGCTTGTCTTAGGGCACACTGGGACAGCCTGGCTCTTGCACCTTAAAGACTTCCCTATTGAAGAATGTCCAGCCTTCCTGGACTCCTTTGCCCTTCAGGACTGCCTCCCAGGGGACTCTGTCAACCAGTCTCCTAAACACATCAAAGTCTGCCCCCCAGAAGTCCAAGGTGCAGTTCTACTGACCCTGCTCCTTACTTTCCCAAGAACTGAAAACTCTGCCATTTCATGATCACTATGCCCAAGATGGCCTCCAACCTTCACATGACCCTGAAGTCCTTCTTTGTTCATGAACAACACGTCCAGCAGGGAGCTTTCTCTAGTTGGCTGACTCACCATCTGCGGCAGGTGAACCATGAACTCCAGGAAACTTCTAGACTATTTCCTCTACGATATATTGTACTTCCAGGAGATATCTGTTAAGTCAAAATCCCCCAAGAGAACAAGTGGTAGTGATGGTGAGACTCCTCCCAGCTACTTAGATAATATTTGTCTGCTTCTTCATCCTGGCTGGGCAGTCTATAGCAGACTCCCACCATGGTGTCTGCCTTGTTGGCCTTCCCCGTGATTCTTACTCATAAACAACCCTAAAATCATGTTCATTATGCTCAAGACAGTCAAGACACCCATAACACACAGGGTCATTCCACCATGTCTGCTTCCTGGCCTATGCCTTCTGAAGAGTTTATAGCCATCCAGTGGAGCACTCCAGTTGTGCAAATGATCCCACAGTGTTTCTGTGATGGCACCTATATAATAGTTTTCCTGCTGTGCAGTGGCTTCCAGCTCCTCCTGTTTATTGCCCATGCTGCATGCATTGGTTCAGATGCACTTTAGTTGGTTATTGACCCCATCATCTTTTTGGGGGGAGAAGGCCTAATTCCTACCTGACCATTCCCAGGTGCTACCATGATTTCTAGCCCATCAAGATCTCTTGTGTCTTTGCTATAGTGTGGCACTTCATCCCCTGCCATCCAGATGGCAGGCCAAAGGACCTTGCTAGCATGCTGTCCCACAAACATCAGTGTGCTGCCCCCAGGCTCATCCCCAGTGAGCCTGGTTTTATCCCTTTCCCCCTTCAAATCTAATGTAAAACTCTTTCAATGAGCCTGACAACTACTGAGCAAAAATCCTTTTTCTCTTTGGAGACAGGTGTACCGCTGGCAGTCCTGGTGTTGTGTAAACTGACTCACGATCAAAAAATCTGAAGTCCTGCCAGTGACACCAAGCTTGGAGCCAGATATTGATCTGATGGTTTTTCCTATTTCTTCCCTCATTATTCCCTGCAACTGGAGGGATAGAGGAGAACACTACTTGTGCTCCTGAACCCCTGGCCAGTTGTCCTAAGACCCCGAAGTCTCTCTTGATTGCTCTTTGATTCCTTGTTATGAGTGCATCGCTTCCTACCTGAAAAGTCAACAGAGGATAATAATCTGAAGACTGTGCCAGGGTAGGAAGTTTTCTCACCACATTTTTAACACAGGTCCCAAGGAGGCAGCAGACTTCCCTAAGAAGTGGATCTGGTCTGCAGATCAAGCTTTCTGTTCCTTTCAGAAGGAAGTCATATTCAATATATTTTTCTGCGTAACAGGAGTGCAGCTGCAGAGCTGGAGAAAATATGGGAATTAGATCAACAAGCAAAGTCTTGGGACAGCTTGAAGTAAGAATAAGGTCAAACTGTGCAGTGAGTGTTTTGGAAGAAGTCAATATTCAGTCAACATGAGCCTATTAGATGTAAGGACCAATTCTTTACCATAAGTGGTGGAGCACTTGAACAAGTTGCCCAGGGAGGTGGTTGAGGCCCCATCCCTGGAGACACTCAGTGTGAGGCTTGACAAGGCTCTGAGCAACCTGCTGTAGTTGCAGATGTCCCTGCTCTCAGCATGGGGGTTGGACTGGATGACCTCTAGAGATCCCTTCCAGCCCAGACATTTCTATGATTCTATGATTCTATATTGTCTTTAAAGCATTTATCTTTGCAACTCTTCTATAAAGAAGTAGTATGCTATTAGGTCTTTCTTATCAAAGGAAACATATGGAAATCATGTATCTTGTCCTATGGCACGTATTAACCCTACTGAAGAGCAGCAAGTTGGACTGAACAGCCCTACCAAAGAGCAGAGGCACACAGCTTGAGACAATATGGTACAATGTTCCACCTCACTCCCACTACAAAATCCAACCTCTTTTCTAAATCCCTCCCACCCCCTGATTTCATGGCAGTCTCTTCTGACACTTGTATACTTTCTCAGCAACTTTTCATTATGAGCAGATATCGATCTTTCTGTGGGAAAGAGCTGAGAAGTAAAGCCCAGATAACCTTGGGCAGGCAGACAGGCAGCAACGAAGCTGAGTGGAGGCAGTTAGGAGACAAACATAGGCTGTAGTCTATGCAAGTAAAGCAATAAGACAACATGCTCACAACACATATATTTCTACTCTTCCTGGTGGATAATGATTAGAGCCTATGGTAAGTAAAAAAAACCAGAGCCTAACACTTTTGCTTTACAAAGACAAAATGTGTTAGGTTGGCTGCACTGAACAATCAAATGTGCCTCTATAACTCAGACACTGAACATACTGAGTGGAAAAATAGATACTTAAGTTCTAGAGCCCATCCTTTCCCTGCTTCAGAACACTCTTCACTACAGGGTTCTATCCAAGGCGCTAGTTTCACTTGCCAGTCATCAAAACAACCACTCTCAGTGGTGACAACCTCCCCTGAACAAAGACCTCCAAGCTTTGCTACTGATACCGCTTTGCGAATTCAGCAATGCTACCATCTATATTTCTTTGATCTTACACATGGGAGCAGTCAGAAGAGCTGTTTTGCCTTCAAGGAGACACTGTCTCTATGCCAGTTTTCTCCTCAGCTCAGCCAATGTTCCACCAACATTTTCCAGTGAATCCTTCTACCACTGTATATGAGCCAATACAGTGAATGCAGACCTATGGCACGCAGTTATCTCCAGCAACTACCTTCTGGCTGCAGAACAGCTGAGCTACTGTAGCACTGTATGTAATACGCATTTTTTGATTTTAAGAATGTGACTAGCTTCGTGGCCACCACCCTGTTTCCTGGCTATCAAGGATCTGGTGGTCTGCGAATACATGAGGCACTGACACGTAACCATATTGCTGGATCAGCTAAGTTGTGGGGCACTGTTTTCCCCAGCTCCTTGTCAATTCATGTTTGGCTAGTTCTCCTCTAACAGTCTTGCAGGCATTATTTATGAACTGGCATGTTCACATCATGGAAGTCGGGGGAGCTCAAAAGAGGAATAAAAGTTTGGGGTACTTTTCATTCTTGACCACTCAGAATAATTCAGAGGATGCAGAGAATTATTTCTATCTAACCCTTGTGCAGCACCCTTCATGCATGTCCTAAATTTCAGTCCAGGTTTTGTTGTTGTTACTTACAGCTATACAGTAATATACAAAGAGCTAAATGAAGACTCATAGGATATTGAGAACAAGCTTGTAATCTTTCCTCTCCAAGTGTATGTGTGCTATTGTTAAACATGATTTCTCAGATACTGATTAATTATTTTGTCAAAAACAAAACCAGTGTGATTTTAATGAAAGTACCCAGATTTAGTCTGGCTGAGCAGACAGATCATGTATTTAATTGTAAATGGGCTGTAAACATCTGAGGTCTTTATGTATGAAGAAAATAATAATATCTATATTTAGATATTTGAGTGAAGCTTGGGTTTTTACAGGATTGAGCTGGAAAAAACAAAGTGATATATTTTGACCTCTTGGTATTTTTCTGATATCCCTTAATCATCTTAATTTGAAGGTGAAAACATAGATGTAAGTTAGAGATAACCAGATAACCAGATAACCGTGCAATGTGTCTGAAAAAGCAAATACTTCCTTGAGACATTTTTAACTCCAGAAAAATAAGAAGAATATTTTTTTTTTAGTCTGTGTCTTTCCTACTGAAGAAAACAACCTCCTCAGATGAAGGGTAACAACTATTTTTGCTACAATATGCTATAAATATGAAGGACAAATCACAACAAAACTATTTACATCTAGCAATTAATAGCGTATTTATAGAGGTTTGTCTGGAGAAGTATTTGTTAATTAAATATACTATTTATCACCTACCTATGATTTTTATCACCTGCCCAGTAGGTGATCTTTCTGGAGTTCCAACTACTAACTTTCTATCATACTGAACAACTACTATTTTTCCAAATTAATAAACCCCAATTTTTTCTTTTTCCTATTTTTTGTTCTGTATTTTCTGTAAGCTTATGCCAGGAAAGATTCTTTATAAAGATACTGTAAACATTGGAATAGATAATGGGCTTAATGGTTTAAAAACCTGATTCCTTGCAGTACTGCAGGCCTAGAAAAAGAAGATGTTTTACTCTGAAGCATCAAAAAGGAAAGACTTTTTGTGATTTTTAAAAGGGGAACCAGATCCCAAGATCTGGAACCAAGTATAACAATTTTGATATCATAGCAGTTTCCTATTGTAGAAAATCTAGGAATTTTATACCTGATGTATTTTGTTTGTCTCTGGTTTTGGAATTCCAATTACTAGTCCATTTGTAATTTTATATTCTAAAAAAATTTACTTGGAGTTGTAGTAACTATACTGCTTGCCTTCTTGAGAAGCTTCCAGAGTGTCTCAAAGTGTTTTTCTACCATAGGTGTTACATGCATCTTATGACACACTGCAAGATGATTTAGGGCTTTACTATAGTACATGATGAGGATAATCCTCAGAATTCACTAAAGGTTACCACTTCCATGAACCCTAATGGTTCATGCCCTTCCCCCCCTGCCTCAAGTAGCTTCCTCTCTTTTCTTCCAAATCTCCCTCAGTTTTCTATTCTATTGTTCCAAAGTCCATTAATTTTTCCCTTCATCAAAGATCATTAATATTTCTCTCTTCACACCCATCCTTTAAAATTCTTCTTCCAAGTGTCACCCAGAAGCTGGATACAACAGAGATTAGCACCGTAGGAAGCTGCACGGAATTCTCTGCCCTCTCAGAAATAACAAATTATGTTCTCTCCGTTTGGTTCTGTGCAGCAGTTGGAAGAAGCGGTGAAGCTGGCACCTGTCACTGTACTGTGGCAGAGACAATGAAGGATCCACCTCTAATTCTTTTTGACACAAAAGAAGATAGGAGAGAGAAAAACCACAACCACCTTGATCTTCAGTTCCCCCTTCCTGTGAAAGCAGGATGACAATGATGTTTCCCGCATATTGTGGCTGAGCAGAAGAAAGTTAGGGGTATCTGAAATACTGAACATTCCCAAGAAAATACCTAATAGTCCTCAAAGTACCATACACAGATAGCTCAAAAATACCTTAAGAGAAAGAAAAGCAGCCTTTAACCCATCTGAATCAATACCTGTCATAAACACTACATTTCCTTTGAAAGTGTATAACACTGTACTTTTATCTTGTCAGCAACATTTCCAAGTACTACGTGTACTTCTCTTATTATCAAAGCAAAGAAATACTTATATCCCCAGAACTTCTCTTTGTGAATAAAAAAAAATTAAAAATGTAAACTATAAATGAAACAGTGACTGGAATTTCTTTCCAAAAACACTGTACTGTGTTACTAAATAGTTTCCAATAGAGAAACCTCTTTCAAATTACATATACCTAGTGGTTTAGTGACAGGTGTGCTCACCTTCTCAAATTTTACTGTTGCACAGGGAGTCCAGAGTGTTGTCGTTTTCTCACTCTATCTCCTATTTTCTTCATAACATGCAGATATACTCTAAAAATCATTGGGAATTTCCAGTTTTAGTGAAAAAATATACAGATCTAAGTTCAACAAAGATAGCCATTTCCAACAATCTATAGCAAACACAACACAGCTGACAGCTGAATGTTACAAATGGGGCCTCAGAAGCAGGGCTTAACAATTTTGTTTAAGATCACAAGTTCCAAACCAACACTTGAGCCTCAAAAGAATGCCCATTAGCTGCTATAAAAGCAAAATTGGGAGAGCTTTGTGATTCAGTGGAGGGCCTGAATAGCACAGACAAGCAGACACACACCAACACACTGGAGAGTAGTATAAATTCTTCAATTTGAATAATTTCCATGCTGCTTTATTTCCTCACACTAATATGAAATCATGTCTTGTTTCAGTTAAAAACATTTTTCCATTCTACATTTAATCACGTTCACATTTCTTTCTGCTTTAGCTCTCATTACTCTCTTTACCAGTATGATTTTATATTGTTAAGAACAAAAAATGCTGTAGCTATAGTTGTTTTGTCCCACTGTTGTTTTCTTTGAGCTTTTGTTCAATGCATGGAAAGATGCTAACCTTTCTGTGCTATCTTAACTGCAGTGATCTGGGAGCAAAGCAAATGAGATTTAGTAGATATGTTTCTGTTGTCATTATTAAACTTCATATGCTTTGCTATGTAGGCAACGTGGCTTATTTCTCTTAACTTGAAAGAGGTTTCTGTCTTATTGTTGCAATTTATTAAGGGCAAACAATCTAGAGCTTATAATAGGCCTGTAGGCAGAACAAAGCCCTTGTCAAATGGAAGGGTTGGCTGCTCAGCTGGGTAGCATGTAAATGTGCAAAAAGAACTGTTCTGTTCAAAGACACTAGACATGCTTTTTAAATAAAACATCTCATATAATTGAGAGTTGCCATTTAAACATTGTGTTGGAAATGTTAATTTTAAAAAAAATTAATTGAACTGAAGAAATAGAGCCGCAGTGTGTTTGGGTTTGTTTTTTGTTTTTTTTTTTTTGGTAAACTATCATAGTAAACAAAATTCCACATATCACTAGTTTTTTTTTACTAGAGCCTGAACATTGTATGTTTCTAAAATGGCAACTTACTGTCATTTTATAACACCATATTATGCAAGTCAGGATAAGTTCATTGATTGCTATATTCACCTGGGCAGACCACGTAAACTTGATCTTATCCAAGACCTATTTTGGAGTTTGTATTAAATGTAAGAGATCACTCTGCCTGTTACTTTGATAAAGTATCATATCTCAGAAAGTAAGACAGTTTCTCATTCTACAGCTCATTTAAAATTTCTCATTATGTGCCTCCTTTGCAAGAGCTGAAATTAAAATGACACATAAAGATAACAACATAATAGGCATTTTCTTCCATGCATTGGTCCACTTGGGCACAGGCAGTTGTTTTTTTTTTCCTCTTCTGTTGAAATGCATAATCAGGACAGTACCATCAATTAGATTTTTCACTTTAACTTTTCATAATGTTTCCAGACTTCACTATTTGGCAAAGACAATTGGGACAGATTTCTTTATTTTTTCCTCTGGCCTAAAACTCAAAACCCCCCACTTCCCAAACTGTTACCACCGAAGAGTTTATTAAATGGCTGAAAAAGACAGCTGGTCCCACCATCTGTTAAAAATTTTCAGGGGCCAAATGAAACAGGTTACACCTTTAGCCATGCCAAGTCTTCCAATACCCCCTCCCTCTCACAGCCTGTGGAGGGCTAATCTGAATTTCACGCTCTGATTTTGCTATTGCTAATGTCTGAGCTTCTTATGTGTGCTTCTTGTAGTTGCTTATATTAGTTCTCTAGCAGTAACAAAAGCTCCCCTCTCCTTTCAACCTAGCTCATTTGCAATCAACGGAATCCTGGGTCTATAGTCTCCTTTACAATAAGATACTGTACCTTGAAGGAAACCCACAGAGAACCTAATATCCGACTTTTTGGAGCAACAGAGAAAACCAGGGGTACATTTCTGTTGTTTTGCAGCCACTTTTCTATAAATGCTAATGGAAGTAATTCAGATGTGCCAACAAAGACAGAATCTGCAACACACTGCAGGTGTGAGGGGGCTGAAACAAAAGGGATGCTAACCCTAATGGTATTTCTTGTCATTAACAATTCTTTGATGTTCATACTCGAGGCTCTCTTTTATCTTGTAGTTTTTCAGCCATCTTTGTTAACATGCAGTGCAACTACATCTTTTTTTCCCTAACCTTTAAAGACATCTGCAAAATGTTTATGCTAAGTTAGTTTCCATAGCATCTTTCTGTAACACACACTGAAGTAAAATGAGATAAAGCTTGCAAGGTTATTATTAAAACATCAGTAAGTTCCTATCATTAAGTGAAAGAAGCAGATCAATAAAAAGAAGCTCTTAATGTTACTTTAATAACGATGAGTTTCTTGTAACAGGAGTGGGGATTAACTTCAGTGTAACAGAAGAGGTGTTTATAATACATCAGGTCTGTTGATAAGAAACAGACTGGTTTACTTCTAGTCATTAAAAATAATTACAAATATCAGAGTTCCTCTATTGAAGAGCCTTTCACAATGTAATATGTTTAAGGACATTGGGATTTTCCAGAAGAGATTTCTCTGCCACTAAGTGGGCAATGGCATTCAGTCAAGGCTCTGTAGGTGGAGTTTCTCCATATCCATCTGTCTTTCCATGACTTACAGATGGAGAAACATTGTGTCTTTTAAAATGTTCAACTCAGTAGGATGACAGTAAAATGAAATGAACAATCAAAGCATATAAGATGCCAATCTGAACTACTGCACAGCACTACCAGCATACCCAGTGTTTTGCTCTCATCCCATCGGTCACGTCCTGTTAGATCACATCCCATTTTATCACAGTCTGTTGCATTATTGTTGCAGCATGCTGGAATGTTAAATGAGCAACATAATCAATCAATACCAATTTCCAATTGGAATTCAGCTGTAAATCTGCATTGAGTTAAAAATGCTGGAGATTGTAATATAAGTTATCAAAAGATACAGTTTTATGAAGCTTCCCATTCTGTTTGTCTTTTAAAACTTCATTTCTAACAGATCAATTTAATCAAATAAATGAAGTCTGTGCCCGCATTTAGTACTTAACTTTGAATTTGGATGTAAACTTCCATCACACTAATCCCACAGAACAAGAACATAAAGAACAGTGGCTACATTCATACTTTTTCTTCTTTTACAGTTTATCTTGAGGCATAAAGGCAAACTAGGAACAGTGTAGTTAATATATTGTCTTGTCCCAGATTTCAGCTGTATGGATTGATATATTGAACTGCATCTCTCGTTTCTTCTACAGCATTCATCAGTCTTAAAAATGCATATGGGAATTGGGTATCTTAGATTATTGACAATTTAATCAAATTAACAGATTATTTAAAATTATTTTTCTTCCAGTAGCACTGAGAAGTGCCTATTTCTGGTGTGATAGAAATCACAAAACAAAAAGATTCTGTTTCAAAGATTTTGTGATGTCAGTAAGAGCTGTTCTGTCATAGAAGCCTTTACATAATCTCTCTCATTGCATTAACTGTGTTAATTTGTTGTTTATAACAGGGAGCAAGAACAAAAAAATATTGAATAAACTGTGTCACACAATTTTGTGGAAGTAGCTCCTCTGCATCCCTCTCGCTTTGCTAAGGACCCCAGTGCAGCACCTCCATATTGTCATTTCCTGACTGTATAGAAATGCTATAGTTCAGCACTCAGCTTTTTGAAGATCACTTCCACCAGAGACACAAGATCCTCCTACCCCCGTCCTGGGCTCACACATTCCCGTCAGTGCATTACGCAGCACAGCGCCCCAGTTCTGCTACTGCAGTTTTAGATAGGTCTTCATCAGAAACTTACCATGAGCAGTAGCACCATTTTTGGAAACAGCCCTGACAGGCTGGCCTTCCGCCCTACCTCCTTCTCTCCCACCCCTGCACCCCAGCCCAATGAATGCACCCAGTCTTTCTTGGGGTAATGTTACCTTCACTGAGGGATGAAGACAAGACTTTCAAGCCTACTTTTCACTGGAAATGGGTGAGAATTTAGACTAGGTCTTTTGCAGAAAAATGCAAACATGTCAATACACTTACTTGCCTGCTCCATTTGCCAACTATTTGGTAACATACTATTTAAATTATTGAAAAAAATCATCTGCAATTTAATTAAAAAAATAGGCCTGCCAAACAAGTCAAGGAATTTAATCTATTACTGGCCTGATCAATAATATGTAATCTGGTTTCTGGAAACATTACTCCAAGATGTGTTTTTGACTTATTTGTTCTTATGTCCTTCAGCATCACAGCACATGAACACTACAATAAACACTTCTCTGATAACACAATGTATATATTTACTGTTCTGACTGATAGTGGATTTATACAAGTAATAAAACCTTTTCCAATAATTCTGGACAAATCCATTAAGACGAGTTAGGGCATCAGCCTGTGTTTAAAGACACAGTGAACTATTATTATGAATTGTTGGCTTCCTCCCTTGGCAGTTCCAGTGTCCAGCACAGAGACACAAAGCTTCCCACTGAGTACTGCAACCTTTAGCTCTGGCCCAGAGGACTGCTCCCTAGCTTCTGGTTTTCACAGGATTCTGTGCTACTCTGCTCAGTCTGGGAGTCCTGCTTTGTTGTCAAGCAGAAACATTTTCTCTTAACTAAGCATTTTGCTACAACTCCTCACAGGGTGAACAGTCTTAAAGAAAAGGCCTATTAGCAAAACACATTTCTAGTGTTAACAGCAAAGCTGTCATGACTTCTTTTATTTTGTTGTCACAGTTATAAGCAGGATGGATAAGTTTACTACATATCATGTCTTGTGTGTATATCAGTACTACAACTACTTGCCTGTTTCTTATAGGATGATACATTTTTTGCCATATAGCATTATTTTGACTTGTATGTACTGTATGTATCTGGTTAACCAGCAGACATTTAAAAATGTTATGACTTTGCTGTCTCTCAAAATTCTCCTTCCATTTTGAGAAAAAAAAAAGAATAAGAGTATGGTAGACTTCAGTTATTTATCTCATAGCAAACTAATTTACAACAGGAAAGCAATACCCCAATGCAATTACAATTCTTACAAAAGGAGGTAAAATTTAAAAACTGGCACTTAAATCCCATTTTATATTAATTTAAGTTAGGTGTAAAATGGCTAGTAGTCCACCCAGCCATGTTGACCTCCAGACACTTGCTTCCACAACAAAACTGCCTTCTTGCTCCCTCTCCATGAAATCATATAACTTTTTCCCAAATTATGTATTTTTGAATTTTCACTGAAGAAGAAACTTGTGAAGAAACTCTACTTACAGTGATGGACCAGAGCTCTAAAATGTGAGGTTCGATCATACGTCCTCATACGCATGAAATCAAGGAAAGACCAATGGATACTGAAAAGAGACCACTGTGTATTAAAACTGCAGGCTTTAGGCATACATGTTGTGCACTATCAGACACAGCCACATAACAAAGTGTATGAAACTCATCCTGTTTTCCTACTGTTTACTGAATTCAGTATCAAATAAGAATAGATCTAATCACACTATATATCATAATTTTCTTATTTATTTTTACTTGTAATATATTCCTTATTTAAAACCATACCTATTTTTCATTATGATAGAATATATAAATAAAAATATATTCCTTAATAATAATGGATGTTGGCTATGACGATGAAGCTTAGAGAACATCCAGTCAAGACTATCTTTAAATAAAGTATAGCAAAAATTGAAGTGATCAGAATATAGAAAATAGCAACATTAGGAGATTCCTTACAAGACTTTATAGTGTGCAACCATTTAATACTGAATGTGAAGTGCACTGGGGGTATAAAGAAAGTAAATTGGCAGCTCCATTTTGCCCTCTGACAGTGCAAGTCAGAAGGTCTCCAACACAATTAAAAAGAACCACATTTAACTATATATCTTTAGTTTAAAACTGAAACAATAAATCCATTTTGTGTTTGTGTGCATGTGTGTGGCCTGTATAGTGTTTAGCACCACAGTGTACCAGAAGTCAGGAATTTTGTGGAATTAAAACACAATGAGAGAATTGCTTGCAAGTATAAACATTCACAGTTACATAAAACATAGAAAAAGGTAATATAAATCTATAATTATATAAGCATTATGCATATATTAGCAACTATGCTAAATGACATAAGATAATCAGTAGTTGCCTCCTGTTAGGAAGAAATTTTCCTTCCAGGAAGTTGAATTTGTAACTGTCCAGTGTGAGTTACTTTCTATACCTACCACTGAAAAATTTGGGTTTGATTGTTACCACCCATTTGCAAAAGGAAAATCTACTTTTGGCTTGATTTGACTCAGCAAAGTCTTCAGCTTGACATTATTTATAGCTATATTTTATAATCTTCTAAGAAACAAGAAATTCTTGGATGGTCTGATAGGGGACACTTAAAAGACCTTCAGTGCACAAAAGCCCTTTCCAGCACTCTTACAGTGTAGGGGTGAGGGAGGTCACACTGGGGGCAAACCTAAGATGGCTGCAATTTACTCCTATTCTAAAGTCCCTTTAATGTTACTGAAGTGATGTAAATGTTTAAGTGTGAAGCACGTTTAAAATTACCAAATGAAAGGGGCTAATCTCCAAAAGCTCCCAGCCTGATTTTGTGGGCACAGAGAGAAGTTTTTAAGCTGCCATAACTGAAAGGGAGAAACTGTCCTCGGCAAGAATTGGTTTCTAGTGCCATTATGGTCTACAGAAGAAACTTACTTAAATTCCTTGTTGAGCTTCACCCTTTTCTCTCCCATCTGCTGAAAACTGTTTACTGTATTTACACACCAAGAAATGTTCTTCTTCCTAACAGGATTTAAACTCTTTTATAAAATATTAAGAAGGGGATATGTTATGATCTATTAAGCAAAATATATTAATATTTGAAGCTAATATACGTGAAAGGAAATAAATCAGGACAGTGCTTCAATAGCATCAAAACTAAATGAGAAAATCTAAGCAATTCACACTGACATGCTGCCACTGACTAATCATCATACTGACATGTGTCCTGTACTCCTTTCCTTGCAGAACTCAATCAACCCGAACACATGCTTCCATCAACATGGGAACAGAAGTTCAACTCCGGCCAGTTTTAGTGTGACTGCATGGCTCTATGGCAAGCTGAGGATATGGTCTTTAATAATCTAAAGCCATGGATGTGCTGTAAAATGAGGATAAGAGAAGGCCACCTCACTGGGGTTGTCTGAGGGTAAAGTGAATTGATCTAAAACAAATGAGGAAAAGGGGATAAGTTATGAAGAAACAAAATATGCAGACTGGTTTTGTGCAGTTTTTAGCCAGTAAAAAGTAACAAGAATGAAAACCCACTACTCATCAGCAGCTTTTCAGTAGTAACTTCAGTATGAATTAGCAACATTAAACTAATTTGAAAAATTGTAGCAGATGTAGATAGTGGCATTGCATATAACAAGGAAAATATTGTATTTTACCCTTTCCATGCAATTAAAGACTGCTTAAAATCCTCTTTGAAGTCCATTTCTGATGGCTGAGATTGATAGAAGCTTAACAATTGGGAAGAAGAAAAAAGAAGAAACCTAAGGAATGTACTTAGAGTGTGTTTGTATTTTGCTTGTGCTTTACTATTTAATGTTCTGAAGCTGCTCTTGTTAACTCGGGCCCTCACATTCAGCAACATAATTATATGCTGAATTTTCATTGACTTCAGTGGGGCTTAGGCTTTGGATTAAGTGCTTCACTGAATTATGTTACTATTTTTCACTTTCCCTAACTTCTTTATGAAATTAATAGACTACTCAGACCAATGTGCAAGGTAAACGGTTGATTGTCAGACACATGGCATAATACCTAACTGGAACCTTACTATCATTTAGCTAAAACAACTGATGAACGATTCACAGAATCTAAGTATGCATAATAATGATTGAAGTGAAGAAATATGAAAACTTTATCTTTTATCTTCCATAATCGTTTTCAAAAAGGAAGGATGGAACAGCAAAGCATCAATATTGCTAGAACTCCATGTGATCTATGTCAATATATGAATGTAGTAAGTCATTTCACTTCTAAAATATCTTCCATCCAGATACATTACAAATTAATGGAAAATGTATACATTGTGTAGGAAAAGTTGTATGTTATTTTTGATGAGGTATCATAACAAATACTCACTGTTGTATTTTGACAAAATGTAAAGAAACCGATCTACACATAGTAATCTAGATTAGTTGCCATTCATATTTGCACTGCATTTGTGAATATCATTGATGTATGTGCACCTACTCACCTGCTCTGTTATTTTAAAGTCCGTAAATTTTAAAGGTTTTAAAGTACCTTTAAATTAAATCCACCCAGATGTTCAGCAGAGGAGAATGAGGAGTGAACTGAAGGACTCAATCTCTGTCAGGATTTTACCTTTTAGTTTCAACCTTCTGTCTCACATTTTGGGTGAAGTATGAGTTCTTCCTGGGACAACTGAATCCTTCTCTCACCCTCATCTGCCCTGCCTGACAATTTCTGTGTTTATTAGGAGAGACAAAGCTTTTGCTGAACTACCTATTTCATTACCTTTTCTCCTTTCAAACCTGTCTTAGAGATGTTCTGACTGCATTTGGTTTTCATTTCACAGAATTTCTGAGGCTGTAATAGACCTCCAAGATCATCAAGTCCAGCCTATGACCCAACACTATGACATCAACTAAAATGACATCTTTCCCCCATGCCATCTTTCCTTGCCCTGTGGTCAAAAAGACAGTGCCAGTGAATCCTGATGGTAAGGAATTCTGTAGCTTAAGAAACAGGCATGAACTACATCTCCACAAGGAAGGTTTGCTAGCACAGAGCAGGGTAAACCTATTGGAGGGAGATAAAACCAAGGATTATCATTAGGTCAATATAAGACATGGTCAGATTTAATCAGCATGGTTTGAGGTACACATAAATGTTTTATTTCCCATATTTTTTTACAACAGCTTGTATGGAAAAGAAGCAAAGAATTGTCACAGATCAAAACTGTGGCTCAGGAACAGAAAGTAAAGAGTAAGATGAAATAGTCAGCTTTTGTCACAGAAATGGTTATCAACGAAGCATCTCAGTGTCCACAGAAACTTACATACTGTTTCATTAAATATTTGGAAAGAAAGTGAAAAGCATATGGAAAAATGTGCAGATGACATTTTTTTTCCCCTGCTACATACAAGAGGGCTGTGGAAAAGTAGGAATCACTGCAGCCCAGAGATACAGGTTAAGAAATTAAAGAAATAAGTTAAATATTTGCATGAATAACAAGAATAACTAGTCATAATGATCATTTCAGTCACAAGGACTATATGTAGCATTGTGTGAAAAAGTAGCTTTAAAACTCTTTTGTTTCTATACGATTTGAAATAATTCTTCAAGTTAAACTTATGGTAAACTAGTAGTTTATAAGAAAAATATTTACAAGGCAAATTGAGACACAAATATTATTTTAGATTACTTTACTCTGTACATTTTTGTAGTGTTAAAAGCCGTAACACAGCACAGAAAGTTATAATGTTTAATACCAGTCTAACGAAATACAAAACATTTTCACAATGACCCCAAGTGAAAATTTTTAGTATGGAGTTCTTCTAATCCAGTTCAGTTCCTTGATCTTATTTTTCACACAGCTCTACCAGCAGCTGTGCCAGCACAACAGAAGGGATGGCACAAGGTGGGAACAGCAGCCCGGGGGGGAACAGGGAAGAAGGGGTCGGAACTGTATCAACTAACCTTGCTGCTAAAGAAACATGTCTGTTACCAGCATCAACACAAACAGGTAGTGCTGCTCTCCTTTACTGGAATTGCTTACAGATTACAGCTAAACCGTACAATTTACAGCTGCAAAACCAGGTCTTAGTGAAAGTAAGTTACTAGCTGAAATAGTATTTTTTAATCTATTATATAAACACATACACACAAGGCTAATTCGAAGAGATCACCAGCTTGAAAATATTCTTACCAGTATTAGTCAATAGAGTAAGTGAGGTTCAGCTTTGAGCAAAAGACACACCTCTTGAAGAAGTAGGAGATGGGGAACTAAGAAAACTCTCATCTTCAGGGATAGATTCAACCGCTGACAAAGATTTGTAATACTCATCCTCTCCATCCAGCACTTTGATTTGGCTTGAAAGAAAACATTTATTAAGTTAAAAAATTAAAGCTGTCAGTATCTTCAGAAATAAAAAATTCTCTATGGATGTGAAAATGAAGAATGCTAATACAAGAAAACAAAAAATGAAAACAAACAAACAAACAAGATGGGATGATCTGATGAGAAAGATACAGCTTTTATACATACTTTTTAATGATTATACTCTGAATGGTTCTGAGGTACAGTGAAATACAATATAGTCTTTCATTTTGGGTGTACAGAATGATGGAACAATTATTTATGTCAAATGGGCATTTCATTTGAGCAACATGGCTTTTTTGTCTATATATGTTCCACAAGCAGGGTATGATTTTGATAACATATTTCAGCTGGTGGTTTGCTGTGAATACAGGCCAAACACCACATCACCAATTTTTGAGAAAAGCCCAATTGACATCAAGAGGCTTTCATTTTCCTATGATGTATGATGAGTACTGCAGTCCCATGTTAGTGTTATTATTCTCTGAACAGGAATACAGACTTTTTTAAACTATGGAAAATAAATCAAATCTTGTGCAGTCATGCAAAAGTTTGGGCTTTAGCCTTGACTCAAAGACCTTACAAACAGGAGGTTTTCATACAGTTCAAACAGTTATTCATACAGTTATAATATTAAAAGATTAATTAAAATCAGAGGAAATAATACACAAAATTCTAACATGTTTTTGGAGTAGGTGCATTTTCAAGACTAAGCATCCGTCACTTCTGTCCAGTCCATGTGATCAGTCAGTGAAATATTTTGGCAGTTGTACAGTAGCCAGCTTGCCTTTTCTAAATTGTTTTCAGCAATTTTTACCTATCACCAGGTGATAACTGCTCATGTGACAACAAGAATTGACTGTTCAGTGCAGAAGGAGCAACTCCCTTTTTGGGCTGACTGGCCTCTGTCAGTTAGAATGTGCTCCCCCAGGGAGGGCTGAAGCCCATTCTGAGTGTGCTGCTGCAAAGCTGGCAGGACTTCTGTCCGTGTTCTAGGTCAGAGCACTTCAGTTTCAACAACCTTCATCTGGCACCCTTCACTAGTGATAAATGCACTTAAAAACATGAAGAAAGATGTGGTGGTTTTAGTTTTTTACTTTTTTTTTTTTTAATTTTTTTTTTAGTAGAAGTTCTTACAGAATGCTGGGGAGCATATTTTGTAAGAATCAGTTCTAGTGTCTGCAGACAGCAGTACATGCAAGTTTTAAATTTGCTTCTGCAAAAAATGTCCAATGTCAATGCACAGAAATATGTTGTTTATTTTTAGAAACCTCTCTAGAAAGTTTTGCATATTCTGTAATATCACAAAGGACTTCTTCTGTTTACAGTTGCTTAGAACTAAGAAGATAGATATTTACCCAAGTTTTCTTGGCTTCCTCTTGCTCCCTTGATATTCTAGAGTTCCCTGTGGAGAGGGCCAAGAACACACAGTCAAAGCAAAGCAGCAAGTCGTTAATTTTTAATTCAAAGTGATTTTGTGTTGAATGCAAGCAGATGCTGATAATATCAGAAGTCACAGCATAATTTTTTTGATCAAAGGGCTCAAGTGAGCCTGATGAAGCATGCATCTTGCTCGTCTTTGATAAACCACATCAATTATTCACCGTGAAGGCAGACATCCTGACATGAAAGCAACAGATAAAGAGCATAAGCACATGTTCAAGACGAGAGCAGAAGAACGTGGGGGTGGGGCTGGAAGGGCTGAAACAGGTATTAATAACAGAATTATTAACTGGAAACAAAGCCAGTAAAACAGCTTTATTGCCACTTTGAACTCACGTTTAACTGGTTATAGTACATGTTGTCCTCAGGGCTATTCAGCATTTTGGGCTGCTGACATCGTCGACGAGGTGTTCTCAGCTTCTGTTCAAGACAGTTTTCTGAACCTACAGTAAGATAACACAATTTAGTTTTAAGCTGTGCCAGGTGCTGTGAACATCTTAGCGTATTTTAGTCTGTAAACAGTCTTTTCTTCAGTCCTGTTTGGTCCTGGACTTATTAGCAAGTCTGTCCTATCCAAAGTAAGCACACAGAAACTTGGGGATCTTCGTTTTCTCTTTTGAAACTTAGTTCAAACACAAGTTTTTAAGCAGAACTTCATTTTTACTTTTACAACATTTTTCACTCTTCCTTATATCTATATCACACAGCTCCTTGTTCCTTTCATACTTTATCTTAGTATCTTCTATTATCTAAGCAGGAAATGAGGTATATTGTGACTAGCTAGGGATGTATCATTCAGCAGCAGCAAAAATGTTTTTCTACAGTAGACAGTAATAAAGCCTTTTGACTGATGATTCTTGGTCTATTATAATTTTTATTATATAAAAAGTTACTCGACACAACTCTCTGTTTAATCAGAGTAACCAGACCATTTTGGAATTATTCTTTCTTAATATAATTTGTGATGTGCTATAAAGTAAAAGTTGCTTGAAGTCATCTGGAAAACAGAGTTTAAAGATGAAGGAAATATTTTGGAAGGGGTGGATTTTGAAAAGAAACAGCTTTTTTTTTTTTCATATTAAGGAAAAAAAAGACGTTAAGGTATGCTGCACTCTGTTTTACCAGGAGTTTTCTGTGGCACATCCTCTAGACAACTATTTCCACAATTAACCATAATCACAAGGTTACTAGAAGACACTGTGGGGGTAAAGAAAGGTCATTTACTTTTCAAAAAATTCTCCCAATGCCTTTAACTTTTTTGATATCTCCCTGTTAAAATTATTTTAGTGACAGTATGAATAAGAACAGTTTTTGGTGGCACTGAAGGAAAAATACACATCTGAAAACATCTGCATTCTGTACTACATGGGAAACTTACTCCAATACAAAAGACAAGCATGAAGATCAAGTAGAACATGAGTTCCGTTAAACACTTCAAAACTGAAGTCAGTGTGGCTTGTGCAGACGCAGGGCTCTAATCTCACAAATCCATTTGTAAGATCTGGCCCTGAAGAGCAGGTAATATTACAAAGGAGGTTTATTATACACCCAGGCTTAGAGTTTTCAGCTATTGTACTTTTCTGTAATTATGAATTGTGGTAGAGGAGGCAGTTGAACTTCAGCCTTTTCAGCCAAATGACTGACTGTTCTGGGAGATTTTCTCCCTCTCACTCTTTCTCCCTCTCAAGAGTAAAATTTGAAAGATACTAGTTTTCCTCTCGGTGTGGGACTGCAGCGTCTGTGTGGGAGGGAAGCACTAGTTTTGTGCAGTCACGTTCCCTCACAACACCTGGGAAGGATGGTGGGTTAAATGCAGAGCTAGGTCTAAAATTTAAAAAAACAGTTTTATAGAGAAAGGTTGCATTTCTCCAGTATTGTTTTCAGTTGCAAAGACATATAAGCTTTTTTTCTTATACAGCAATGTAGTTCTTGAATACCTCTCCACAAATGACTTCTTTATTCAAGGAAGAGGCTGCTATGAAAGAGGACTCAGGTCCTTACAGTTCTGCATAATTTCAAACATCTCTCTCCAGCTTGCCAGAAATAAAATCACAGCACACAAATATTTAGAAATTTTCAAACAGTACAATGATATGATAGAGTATGCTTTTTTGTTTTCCCCAAGTGCTGTTGTGGCCTTCATATTATTTTTTTTCAAAACACCTTTATGTATAGTCTTTGTTTTAAAAATGTCTTTTATTCATTAGGATTCCGAGACACTAATATTTTGCTCTAGGTTTTTATCCTGACACTAAATTATTTCTGTACATTCTATGGGTGGTCTGCAGCTTGTATCCTTCAAAGGAAATTCCCTTTCAGTGAGCCCATTTGTCTTAGTGTTTAGTAGCATACTACATGAAGAGTACAAAATCTGGTAACATTTATCATAAACTACCATATCTGGAGAAAATGGTATTACCATGTGCTCAACACTCAGCAGTTGGATAGGCATTTTAAACGCTGTTCTAAAATATTTTGTTTTGATGACAAACTTAAAGCCACCAGTATGAAAGAAGTAACTTGTCATTTTAATAGCAACAGCAGCAGCATCAGTACCATTAACAGAATATTATTTACACTGCACCCAAATTGTGCCAAGTGATTCTGGCATGTCCAGGCTCCTGAGTCTGCTACAAATTGAGAGACCAGATGAGAGAGTGAGCACATGCACTTCCTTCAGGTTGTCCTTTAGCACCATTTCTAAAGTAAGAGATCTGCTTCCCTTTTTGTCTGGAAGAAAACCTTTCCTTTGTAACTCTAAGCATAAAAATTCCTTAGGTTACAACTTCTTTTTTGGTAAATTCCTTACTGCAGTGCAGAAATAACACAGAGTAGGCAAAATGCCTTCTGCCAAGTACACTGTGTAGCTGACCTAGCAAGTGAAGGGTAGCTGAAGTTCTGGTCATCTTCCTCCTTTCCTCACTTGAACCCAGAGAGGCTGATACACGTGGGTGAGCAGGTTCATGTGGATGCTTCCCTAAAGCTACCACAAAATTGATGTTGCTTACAGTGAAGGGAATGAGAAACTGGCAAATGGGTAAATCTGTTGGAATATGAAGTATTTATAAGTAAACAAAATGATGGTGTCTCTGTTTAGTCCTCTATTACCACTATTGGTTATCCTTTTTATTTTTCTGATACGTAACAGCCCAAGCCAATTGGCCAGGATCTCAGTGTTCTGATTAAAGAGACATACGTTTTCAACTGAATGCAAACTCAAACATTTGAGTTACATTTTTAAGAAAAGGGAATCGCATAGTTGGAAAGCAGTGTCTCTAGGAGAGACTTGGGAATGACCATGGATTTTCTGCTGAATGTGGAGTGGGTACGAAGCAGAGGACTACTCCATAGAAATAGGAATTTAAAATAACTATGTGCTCAATTATAAAAGTGGGTGCTGTAAACTGCAGAATGTATTAAGAACAAGAAAAATCTGAAATCTAAAAAACCTCTCATAAGGTGAGAAATTTAAGATTGTTCTACTTCATTCTTTTTTCAAAAGAAGGTTAAGAGGTAATTTGAGGCAAGTCTAAAACCCTGTAAAGAAGGTGGAGGGTTTTTCAACAAAAGGCTGAATTATCTAATGGTCAGAAAGGGAAGAAAATTTCAGACCAGAAATACAGCACACAGTGAAAGCAATCAGTCAAATGAAAGAAAATATTTAGCAGTATGAAGGAAGTTCAGGTTGAGACTGGAAGCTTTTAGAAAAGGTACGTTTTGACTCAAGCTAAAATTCAGAACTGTTCAGGATATGACACAGATCACTTCCAGCTTAATGTGAACTCATTTCTCCAAAGTAATTTTTATTGTGAGTCTCAATCTGCAGAAGATTTTGTACTGATCTTTTGATTTCAGGGATACACTTTCACCGCTGAATTTCCATATGTTACTTCTTCTCTGCTTTCTTATGGCTGAAATGGAAATATTTTTCTTCTATTAGCTGTCACATCCATCATACTGACACTTTCTATGACATCTCTTGGCTTGGAGATGATTAGCACATTTCTTACGCCATATCTTATTTAAATGACTTTTCTGTTTAAGAATCCATCCTTCCCATAAGCTGCAAAGGACTCTTTCAGAAATGCACAAACTGCCAAACAGTAAGATTTAACAGAAGACTTCAAAATGCTCTTTAGCACTGACACATCTAGGATTTGGGCTCTGACCAGTACTTTCAAAACAGTACCTGCAAAAATGTACTTTTCTAATGACTTCCCACGTGGTAGATGACTTCACTTGATATTCAGTCAAGATCTCATCTTAGATGTCCTGTTTGTCCTGCTTATCATGGCATTGAAAACCCAGGGATCAGGCACTGGGCACACTTGTCAGAGGAACCGAGAATAATCAGATTTTGCTCTCTGAAATGTAGCTAGGGCCTTCATAAACTGCTCATAATTATACACTTGCTTCAAAAGGCCCTTGATAACCTTGCCAAACATTGCTATTTTTTCCTATAAGCAGAATTCTCCAGAGAAAATGGTGATAAAAGCAGCTACAACTGCATTTGCAACTTGCAGAATCCACTGAGGCAAGTCAGACTGTTCTAAGGTAGGTGCAGCATAGAGGAGTTCTCTGGATCACATCTTACTTTTAGTAAGGAATGCAAAGAAGGGATCTTTGCCAATGTTCCAGTGCCACAAAACAAGCTGCATTACCAATTCCCTTGCTGACGGGACTCCATCCACCACAACACACATGGGTGTTGAAAGGTGGAGCCGAGTACTCTTTTTCCTTTGCAAGCCATTTGCCCAAAGCAGGTATGTCTGGGGTTAGTCTTGTCTCTTTTTCTGTTATAGGTGAACACAAACCTAGTATCACAGGAAGGGCAGGCCTTCTCTAATTACTCAGACAGGGAGATTTAGAGTATGAGATGGGGCAGCTGCTAAAGGAAAGTTAATGGAGCCTTTTAGGAGATCATATATATTATTAACACAGTAAGCAAATAAAGTAGATAAATAAGTATGACCAAGAAAAACAGTAAGCATGTAGCTGATTTCCAATCTATAATATCAGATGAAACATGAAAGTGCAACCCTTAATTATAAGCAAATATTAGCACAGACTCATGGGATCTCATCATAGCATCTCAAGGTCTACATTCATGAAAATTTAAGCAATGTTTAAAATCATGTTAATTTGTTCTTTGTTTGTTTCTTTTCCTGCCAGTCTAATTTATTCCAAAAGACTTTGGTTCTCAAGCCTGGATATATTGATCATGCCTATGTAAAGCATTGTTATAGCCTGGGGAGAAGACTTTTGTGGAAAAACTTGTCTTTGTTCTCCTTTGATAATTTATATGTATTTTGATGTTTTCAAGCTTTCCCAGTTTTGAATCATTTTTCAAGGCAGCAAGTTAACTTCAGTTTTTCTCTTGAAGTCTTAGGCAGATGCAGAAATGACCTCACAGGCAATGATAATATACATCGTCCTCCTGGACTGGATGCTAAGCGGATAATTATGTGCAGCATGTTGATTTCAAGGAACAGCTACATTTTCTTCTGTGTCATACAAGTCTGTTCAAGCAGGGGACTCAAGGGGATAGTGATTCTGGTCCCACTCATATCAACATTAAATGCGAGAGACTCAATGTCACTTATGCAGTAAAAAGTGCTGTAAAAGAACTAGGCCTTATGATTTTAATGATTTCAGCTTTATTTAAAAAAAAAAGGAGAGATTTACAAACAGCACATACTGTTTGGCCAAGAGTGCTCATACAAGTATATTTTCCTCCCTTTCTCATTCCCATGAGTTTCCACCATTTGCACAAATTTACATACTCTTTTACAAATTTACAAATTTTGCACCATAAGTGCAAAAGGGGGTTAAAGTGAAAAACTTGCCTGAGAAGCAGAGTGGATACTCAGGCAGCTAGCCCCCACTGAGCTCCTGCTGTGCCTGGCTGGCTGCTATACTCAACAGTTAATGTGGACAGTACCTTGCACATCCCTGCACTAAACTGAGCTCAGTGTGACTGTAGTATGAGCACACAGTAAGAGATAGCTGGCCAGCATTACAGGTTATTTGCACAATGCCTGTTAAATCTTACCAACTCTAAATGCATCAGAAACAAGGACAGAATAACAGGTCTAATAAGCTTCACAGAACAAGTACTGTAGAACAATCTGTAGCTTCATTTGGGAATACTGACGTTATCAGGTCTGTGCTATATACTGTAAATTTAATTATATTATGGTAGTTCTGCAAAAATGCTGGAGGCTGATAGAAAATAAACACACTGTCTCTGAAAGAGTTTAATATACAAGCTAAACCACACCAACAGAAAACAACACAGAGTAGGAGGTATGTAGCAAGACTACTTGGTGACTTGGTAAAGAGATATGGTCTCTTTCACTTCTGAGGTTAATAAGAGGGGAAACAGAAAATTACAGGAAAGAGAAATATACAGGAAAAAGACAAAAAAAATGAAACAATCAAGTAAGATGCTGAGAAACTAAGGAAGAGAAGAAAAGGGAATAAACAACCATTAATAGTGAAGCAGCAGAACCTAAATTCTGGCATCAGATGATTTGATTAACCTACTAGTATCAGGATATTGATATATTTACTACTATTTAACAATTTTAATTCTCTCCGGGATGCTCCATGCTTACCTAGCAATAGTTTCACGGTGCTGCAAATATTTTAAAAGATCATCCATTCTGTTGATATAATGATATGACAGGAACCCTTCTTGCCACCATATTCCCTCCGTCTCTTCCTCACAGAAGAGTGTCCAGAGATATTTACAGGGGCTGGTGCTCTTCATGCTACTATTGACAAGCAAGCATGGAAAGAACAAGAAATCAGATGTCCTTTGAGGAGTTACAAGGCCTCAACCCTTACTAACTCTCAGAAAATATTGTATAGGAGCTTCACATAAGTGTTGCTAAGGGAAAGGATGTGAACTATTTGTAAAAAAAAATAAAGAAATTAATGCTTAAAAGAGTTATTAAAACTTAGCAAACCCCTCAACTCCAGTGCACTCAAAGCTCTTACTGGGATTTGGAAGGTAAGAATAATACCTTAGATTTAATTATTTTCAGTGTCAAGTCCTTTCTAGTCTAAGTCTATAGCTCCAAATGTAGTTACCATATTTACTGAAAACACAGAATCTGGAGGAGTAAAAAATGCTATAATAGAAAGATTTAAAATAAAACAAAGCCAAGCTTCATGGTCACCTCAGATCCCACACACAACTGTGGTGAACTAGAATTTTGTTTATTCAGATGGTGTGTGCTTTCGTAGTGCCAAGAGCCATAGACTGCTAGGGAAACTAGTGTAGTCTCTTTGATGTCATGTGCATCCCAGAGTCCATAACATACTTGCTAAAACTGTGAGCACAGCCTTTTGTTTATAACCCTAAACAGAACCATTTGAATACACACACTGAAAGAACTTGTAACAGAAGCAATGCATTTTCTTCCACCCAGTGATTCATTACTTCTGGGTTCATTTTGGATACTGCAGTTGTATGCAAAGCCATATGCTTTAGATTATAAAGCACACTAAGTAAATCCTAAGTTTTTCAAGATGGTATGTGAAGGCTGTTTTTGCATCTGTTTGTTGCCAATGATCCAGATGATACTGTAATTAGAACAACAAATATTTCATGTGAAATCAATCATTTAGCTGTTTCTGAACCCTGAGACAATGGCTTTTAGATACACTTTGTTGGGAAACAAGATCCATAAATAGTTACAAGTCTTGGCTTTTGCTGTTTTTTTCCCTTCCAACACAATTCTGAGTTTTCAGTATTTGTCAGTTCTTTCAGTTTCTATTGTGAGTGATTTAACTGCAGAGGGGAAAGGCAGAGATTAAACAAAACATACCAAAGAACTAAACTGTCAGTGACTAACATGGGTAAGATTCAAACCTGTCAGCAAAACAGCATGCCTCTGCAAGTACAGTCCTCGAAGACATGTCTTCCTATACATATTCAATATATACAACCCTTCCTATGCCCTGCGTGTAATAACACCCAACAGTGGGTTCCAGAGGTGGGGTAACTAGTTAACTAACCAGTCAGAACCCAAGAGGTTCACACAACTACAACTATAACTTCATGAAAAACTTATACCAAACCATCCTGGATGATAGAAACTACTTCTGGACAATGAAGAAAACTTAACTGATTGTTATTTTCTTCCCCTCCTTAAACTTGAACTAAGGTGGTTGTGGAAGCTGTTTTTTTGGTTAATTCTTGCAATCTTTTCAGAAGAGACGTTTACTAATGAGAGACAGGACATTTCAGGTGTGCTGGAATCACTACATATAACAACCTATTTCCTGGTTTTAGAAGACTTGCTTATTCCAGTAGCCACTAGGTAATAAGAAGTAGTTATCTTACATTATCATGTGAGGTAGGTGATTTTTCTCTTGCTGTTTGAGCAATGCCACATAATTAATATAAGTGACTGAAGAATTTCTCAGGGGCAAAACCTACACAGAGCAGTTAAATACAAAGAGATCACTTCTGGATCAGGAAAACCCTGAGTCACAAACCATGCTAGGCTGGAGAGGGTTCTGGGCAGATATCTCTGCTTGCCCTACTTCTGTACTATAGCCTGGGTTTTTGCTCTTGATTACTGTCAGAGAGATGAAATTAGGCTAAACAGACTTAGATAGGAATGGAAATGCTCTTTCTTATGGTGTTTTGTTGTGTTTGGTTTGTTTGTTGTTTTTTTTTTTTTGTTTTTTTTTTTTTTTTTTTTTTTTTTTTTTTTTTTTTTTTTTTTGCAAGGTTGATAACCATTCAAATGACCAGGAAGGAAATCCACTTAAAATAAATTCAAGCAGATAAAATATGCAAAAGACACCTGAACCTGAGGTGGAGATAACTCCTCACAAGGTACATATCAGAGCTGTCAATGCAAATAAAATTTCAAGGTCAAGTTTAACTAACTGCTTATGGCAGGATGGTTGTATTACACTTGCCTTTTTGTCAGCACTGCACCAGGTCAGCCTGAACTTCTGGAAGGCTTCTGGAAGGTGAAAGTCCCATGCAAAGAGGAATACAAAGGAAAGCAGACATTCTTTAACTTATTGGAAAAGCCCCATTTTCCCTTTTCTGTAAGTATTTGTCTGAGGTACTAGTCTTGAAGCAGAAACACTGGGACACCTACACAAGCATTGTGCACCCAGAGGCTTCCCATGATGCAGGTTTGTCTCATCAGTATTATGTCACGGTTGGAACTCTGCCGGTCGGTGCCGTTTATTTGTTTAGCAAGTTAAAGAACACAGGGTTAGAAAGAACCTCAACTAACTGTTTTGTCCTTCCCTGCCTTCCACAGTGAAACCACATTTCATGTTGGAGGTATGAAAAATTTTCAAAATAGTTCACTAGCAAAAGATATCAAAAAAGCCCTCTCAAAGATAGTATCAACAATGGAGCTGCTCATTATTAACTCTCCACAATAAGATGACAGCTATTGCTTCCAAGAAGAATTGGGATGATGATTTAGTCAATCTGTTTGATTAAATAGCTTTGGCAGCTTGAAAGTACAAATCGTAAATATCATGACAGTATCATCATTTTTAGAGGTATTCTCCAAAGCACACTTGGACCTGCTAATGCAAAAGTTTTTAAACTGCAGATTGTGTATCTCAAGAACTGCGTATCATGTGCTAATATGCCTTGGAAAACTCACTGGACACTTGGCACTGATTGATCTTGTGGATCCTAGCTAAGAAAAGCAAAGCATATGGGGAAGAAGATGAAACAAACATAAAAACTAAACACTGCGATTAACTTAAAAAGTCAAAACATTCAGTGCATTAGAGAACAGTAACAAATCACAAATATCTTTCTAATATAGTTTCTCTACAAAGCCAACTACTGATGTTGCCAAAAGTGCATCATACAAACGTGGAGAGTTAGTTTGTGCAATCAAAAGTAGGGCAGGAGGCAATCTGTAAGTTCACACTCAGTTAAGATGTGGTTTATAACGGGGAGTTGCTGTCCTAGCATATAGCCTGGATGCTTTTAAAAGTAATCCCTCACCTTCTTCCAAACTGTAATAATAGCATTTTTATCCCATACCCTCAGAGATTAAGCCATTTGATTGACTTTGAATTCTGGACACACAGGAAATTTGTATTAATTTAGCATAATGATGAGGCGCAATAAAGGCTCTGTGGAACCACAACAGCATGGTCTCTAAGGTTTTGTTCATTACAGAAACACAATTTGCATATCTAAAGGCTTGAAACCATGGGTCCATATTGATACAGCTAGTATCTCAAATTTGAGTGTAGCAGATTCAGCATATATTTCAAAGAATAAATGGTAGAAGCCCAAGATAAAACTCTCAGTAGATTTCTTCATTAAGAAAGAAGTTTTTTTCTGAATTCAAGGTAGCTGGCAGCAATAACTTTTGAAGGAAGTATTAAAGAAAGCTTGACTGAAGCCTGCAAAAATGCCACTAGTTAGATATTTGCTTCCTAGTGTTTCTGCAGTGATTTGGGCTGACATTTGTAAATGCTGGAAGTAAAGAAGGTATCTTGGATGGATATAGGAAACTAGCACTGCTGACCTACATGCTCCAGGGATTCATTCCTTTAAGGGGTTTTTAATTGCTACTGGGACTCCTAACATTAGACCTACCATTAGTGATGGTTCATAAGTGATCTACAAATCGAACCTAGGCCAGTAAATTCTGGGGAAATATTTTGAAAGAGAAAGTGAAGAAGTGTGAGCAAACTATTCAATGACAGTTAGAAAAGTAAGTAGGACTAAAAAAAACTTTAAAGATGTCTGTCTCCTGTGAAAGAGTATCTGAGTTTTTTCCCTCCTTCCAAATCCAAATCACAAACCTTTTACTGAGAGCTTATATTATGAATCTCATGGTAGAATGCTAGACACATTAAAAAATAAGGGGTCATTATTTTGAGAGGTGCAGTTTATTAATTTTCATCCTGTCAAGGTAGATGGGAGATTCTGGTTGGTTGTTGTTTTGTTCTGAAATCCTCTTTCTTGACACAGGGCACAGCTTGAATTAGTACATCAGCTCTCTGTATTATATTCCCTTCTGAACACAGTCTTTGTACTTTAGTGTCACTTATTTTAAAATGGTAAATGCTACAGAATTAGTTGGATTTTTTATTTTTCCCATAAATACATGACTAATTCTAGTGACTTTGATGACATTTTATTCATCAGAGCTTAACGAATCCTTCTTTACCAGTGAGGCAGTAGGAGGGCTGATTTTTAAATCATTACAGCTCACTCCTTTTGGAAAATCAGGCTTCTTTATGGTATCTTAGTGTAAGCACACAGAATGTCTTGTCACTCCAGAAAATGCAGCCTAAGTGACTTCAGAAATTTGGAGGGGGAGTTGATTTGGACATGTTTTCCGCCTCTTAACTACTATAGATCTCTGATTTTTTTTTTCAACCCCTTTCTTACAAGTCTGCTAGTTTCTTGGCTGGCAATTGAATAACACATCCCTATAGAATAGCTTGTGATACAGCAACATCAAATCCTTATTGTGTCTTGATTCTGTACTTGGGTTTGTGGATACTGCAGAGCATGTAAAGTTGTGAATTATCACTTTATTAATTACTGTGCACTAATTCCTTGTCTGAATGACCTACAAAGGACCACAGGGAGTTACAACATGAATAAACTAGTGCATTGTAACCTACTGCCATGGAACACCACTTCTGTTTTATCTGTTTCAGATAGCTGAGAAGTATGGCCATATTATTACAACTCTCTTCCATAACATATCCTGCTTCTCAGTAGGACTAATGAGTTTAGACATGGCACTGCACTCATCCAGCTACGCTACCTCCAGGATCTGATTCACATCTAGCTTGAGCAGCTTTGCAATGCACGAGTATGTACTGAGTCGCTATATCATAATTTATATTATGGCTTATTCTATACTAACTTTCCCATGGAGACAAAACCTAAAAATCAGTTTTACTACTGTGAAGAGATTCATCAAAGTCTCCTATTGAAGAAATATCATAATACTGACAACAATATCCTGTCCCCAGCAGAAAGGCTCATATCCTGAAAACACTAAGTGAAGTACAGCTTCACTATGAGAATGAGTTCCCTTGAAGCCAGCCCCAACATTAAGCATATGAATACAAAGGAAAAAATGCAAAGTATCAGAAAACCATGGTGATACTAATACAGGTTAGAGAAATATGATTAAAAAATAAATGTATGATAGAATTCTAAACTCCTTCCTTTAGAAAGGACTGTCTTAATTATTTCAATTATTAAAAGGCCCTATAAAGTAAAAGGCTCTGGGAAGAGAGAAATAGGCATTTCTCTTCATTTGTAGAGGATAGAATACATTTCAAAGGTCCAGCACTTACTCTATCTACAAAACACTTGAATTAACTCATGAAGAAGTTTTAATTTAGAGATAACTGAGAGCCATAAACCTTTTAAAACCACACAATAACATGTAGAAGCATTTAAGCTAATCATTGATGAAAAATCTTTGTGTTAGATTCTTCAATAAAATAAGCACAAGAATAACATTTGCTTTCATGGAAGGTATCAATTCCACATGTAGCTGCTCAGCATTGTCTAAGTGAATATGAAACTGGTGGGCAGAGGCAAACTGAAGATAAATAGCAAAATGTATGTTTTCAAATAATGTACAGAACACTTAAGTCACTTAAAGCAGCCCATAACATTGTCATATTTTAAAAACATATTTAAATTATAATATAGCAAACAGCAAAGAAATGTGACTTGTGGACCATGAGTTACAGTTCATTGCTTGCTTTCACAAGGTAGAGTGACAGGAATGTATCTCCCTCTCATCACACATTTAATTTTTGATTAGGTGATTTTGCACTATTTGTAACTTCAAGAAACAGCCACAAAAGTATGAGGCACCGAAGATGTTTTTTCTTCTCTAAGGACACAATTTCCTAGAAGAAAACTGTCTACAGCAAACCAAGATTTTCAGTTTTTACTGCAAACACTCACTCATGCTAGCAATCTATGTGAAGTCAATGTGTTATATGGCTACATAGTGATGGATCATGTGAGGCCTTGCAGAATAGGATCAATATTCTTTAAGATATATGTTGTTATTTGTTTAACCCTTTTTATAATTGTCAACCTCTAACATGTATTTGTTAAAAACAGATTACCTCTCTTTTGTCTTTATGTTGACATCACTTTATTCAGTATAATCCCCTGTACAAAAAGGGCAACATTATTTACATAGAACCATAAATCCTTATTTTTATTTCTAAAATACATAGTAGAGCTTAACTACACTTACCATAGTTGGTTTTGTTTTGTTTTGTTTTGTTTTTTCATTCTGTGTGTGCCTCTGCTATTAGGACTTGATCTGAAAAGTTTATGCAGAGATACAAAACGCCTTAGGTAGCTGTTTTGATATATGAAGACTTAGCTTTATGTTTTGTGCATTTATTTCTTAGAGAAAGAGGGCTCTAGTTACTGTGTTTCAAAATAAAGCCTTTCAGTGTAGGATGTGAGCGGGCAGGTGATGAGAAGGTAACTGTACCACCTGACAGTGCCAGCAAAGGGCCAATGTCCTCATTACACATGCATTTTCTCTTTCCACCATGGCTGCAGACAGCCAGGACTAGGATAACAGTTTGGACATACAGAAAATTTGCAACATCAGCCTTATGAGCCTTGAATTTCCCAGTCATCTCTGCTGAATTGTTAAATTCGGATGTCTAATGATGACATTCTAAACAGCATCATTACTTACTTCACTGAAGCTCAACACATGCAAGGAAAGAAAAGATAGTCAATCCTATTGTGAAGAGCTACATGATGTATTGCCCCTTTTACACAAGAAACAGCACACTTGAGTCCCCAAACACTGTCTGTGAATCTAGGCTCAGAGAAAGAAAGTTGAGCCCATCAGAGCCAGATGTGATGAAACACCACTGTAAGAGAGAGTTCGAGGGCACCAAGGAGCTGAGAGCACACCAGATTACCTTTCCTAGTTTTATTTGTGGATGATGAAAATAAAAGTAAATGTTTCATGCCCTCTTTTATGCCACATCACTGAAGAAGAGGCAAAGTTTGTACTTCATGTACAACCTAAGAGACATAACCAATAGTCCTGTGTGCAACTGCACTTTGCTTAACCTTCTAAAGAACTTTTGATAAACAAACCTGTGGATAAGAATTGCTCTGCTGCTACCAGGTGTAACTAAGATGGCATCCAGCCCTATTTCTAACATCCAGTAAAACCATAACTATGGCAACTTAATTTAGTATCCATCAGAAAAATGTGCTTATTGCCCATACTCAATGTGGAAAAAAACCACCAGTCAATAACATCACAAGAGCCTATCCTTTTTTTGTTTTGTTTTTGATGGTATCAAAAAGTCCCTTTTAGATTACTGGCATAAAAAACTATTAAAGTAGCACACGAAGTCAATAAAACAATATCACTAGACATGCCAATGTGCATAAGGGGTTTTATCTTTAAAAATAGCTTAGTATTCAGTTGTATAAGCACCAAATGGTGTTTAATGGGTGAAAATGCTTAAAGATTTTTGAAATGTGTTCCTAATCTTTGGCCCTTAGCACGCTGCACCATGATAATGTAAATATGCTTTCAATTCTGGGTACTCACGATCAGAACCCTCCTTATTTTTAAAGGGGAGAGATTTCCACCTACGTGGAAAGAAGCATTCCAACAAAACTATAAAGCACAGCCACTGATGAGACCTCTTCAGAAAGTGCTGTGACCAGACAACTGTAACTGCACCTGAATTAGAAATTAGTCAGGCTTCTTTTTTATTCAATTATTTCTTCACTCATATTGGAATTTTAGGGCAACAGAAACTTTTTTTGTGAATTCAGGTCATATTAGCTAAAAGTTTCAGCTGAAATAACATGAAAAAAGCTTCAGAGAGGTTGAAACAATTCAATCTGGCATCTCAAAAACAAAACAATTTGATTTTGTCACAAGGGGACTGCTTTCCCAAAACAGAGGAGGTAGTGCTGCCACCCCTGATATCCAAAAACTCAGTGATTAGGCCATGTTCTTAGGTTGTGAAAGATGTAGCTTCAAACACCTCCTTTCACTGATTCGGTACAGGGACTTGAACCCAAACATCATGCTTCTCAGGAGAGTAACTTAACTGCTGGGCTAGAAAATATTCTTAGGTAGGTTTCTCTCAGCCTCATTTGTTGAAAGTGTCCCACTTTGCATAAAGTAGTTAAATATTCATTGAAACAGAGATTGAAAGCCAGGTGCTGGCCCCCTTTTCCTCTGACTGCTCAAATTATCAGGATCTCAAGTCATTCACATGCTCTCTGTATCTGTGGCCTACTTACTATTTAATGTACATACCACTGATGGGAGAAAGGGGAGAAGGAGAAAATGCTTTCCTCTCTGAACTTCTGTATCTGCCTTAGGCATAGCCCAGGCCAGTGAAAATATGGGTCAGTGAAAGTTTTGAGCCCTACCTTTGGAAGGACAATAGTATGGAAGGTAAGAAATTATCACTTTCCAACATGTAGAGTAGTTAAAAAAAAAAGTAGTTTAATGACAATAAATAGTATTATTTGAAGGGGAAAGAAGTGAGACATCTGCATTTATTTGTATCCAGCGTTTATCCCTATTGGCATAATTAATAAAAGCTATGCATAAATCACATGAAGTTCATTAAATCCACTGGCTCAGGCTGCTGACTAATTGGTAAATACACACTTGATAAAAATGTAAAATGTATGCCAACTCCACATTTTAAAACTGGTTTCTAGTTAAGACATCTCTGTTTCCCAGTTGTTTTTTCATCAGAGCTCAATTTTCATGGTTATTTGTCTTAGGGAAACAATACCCAGAATGGTGCTAAAAGAACCCAGGCCCTAGAATGGGAAAATGAAAAGCGGCTCTGTTGAGCTTACAGAGACTAAGGAGTTAGCTATCCTGTGTCTAGGGTGATTTTCTAATGTACCTGTGAATTTAAGGTCTGGTGGTGCCAGTCGTGCATATTTGAGTGGACTCTTTCAGGCACTCAACTCCATTATGACTGTAGCCTTTAGCACTTGCTTCTACAAAGCTGCCTTCAGCTAAGTCCAATGTGAAGGTATCATCTCTCAGCAAAACTTTATTGAGTCAAATCAGGCAATTCTGATAAATTAAAGGTCCAGGAAATATGCAGGCCTGTGCAGACAGTCTGACACTGTCAGAAATAAAAAATAATTATGAAAAACTATGAGTGTATGTGTGAGTGGCTGAGCCTGGAGCCATCTATCTCAACACTTCTCTAACAGTCACAGAAGACCCATCTCCACTCATCTGGACAGGTTGAAGTCTCTGTACTCTCCAGCCCAGCACACACTTCTTTTCAGAGGAGGCCAGCACCCAGCCAGCCACAGACATTTACAGATAGTGGTCTCAGCAAAAGGCTTTAATACTTACAATGCCTTTTAACAAATCCATGTAAAACCTTATCTGAAGGGTCTCTTTTTGCCACCCAACAGTGATGGCTCTGATTGTGAAGGGCCTTCCAGACAAACAATCCCAGATGCAGAGAGGCCTTGGGAGCTATCCCAGCACTTTGTCTGGGCCTGACCTCAAGTTTTCTGTATTTACATTTTTTCCAAAACATGATTTAGAACAGATGTCACTGGACACCAGAGTTCTTCTCCAGAGCTGGAGTAGAAAATCATAGCAAAAGGTGGAATACAGAGGAGCTTAATTTACATTACATGAGGATATTGATTTGCATAGCAAGGAGAGGGCAGAATCTACCCATCTCCAATTTTAGTTTATTTAGACTCACATTCAAACATCTGTATTTTGTGTTAGTGATGGTTTAGGACCATCTCTGCTGCTATTCTCTGTTTCCACCATTAACTTTGACAGTGTCAGAACAAATCATTCAAAGCACTTGCCTTGAACCACACTTACAGTGTGCAAGTTGAAGCAAAGGTGAAATAATGTTGACAAACAGTATTATAAAATTGTTATAGATTTAATAGTAGCTTAATGAAAGAAATGGGAATCTGAAACTCCCTTCTTCTTTAGGCAATGTGTGGTGAAATAAGATGTCTGAAGGGAAAGAGCTCAAAAAGAAATGTTTGGAAACAATACAATGACGTATGGTCCCATATGTTGAATCTATAATACTTCCTAACTCCTTCAGGGTAAAATTCACCCTTCTCCTGAACAAATTCCCAGTAACTGGGATTTGCATGTGAGGACTGAAGGAAGAAATAAAATCTGCCCTCTACTACACAGACAGAAGACATGGTTGTGAGGCAGCCTCTATGCAGTTGCCATTTTATCACTGGACTCGAGCAGCAGTAGTAATATTTTTTTGGCCTGGCTATTTGTAATTGCTGATCCACAGGCTCATCTCTTCTCCCTGGTCAAGTCTGCTCAGGGAAAGCTTTCCCTGTAGAGGGATGCTTCAAGGTAAAGAGAGTATGTGCTTAGCTTTCTGAATCATGTTAAGAAAGAAAAACAACTGTAGTTGCTTAAGAAGTTTCATATATAGAAAGCTGCATATTGGTGCTGATAAGGCATCCCCAGGGCATCAAGGCAATTACATTCTACAGCAGTTTTAGGTGATGCCTTTACAGGCCTTCATGAGATCCATGATTTCCACTCATAATTCCTGGGCCTATGCAGTTCACCAATCCCTGGATGAGGGAATGGGAGAGGAAAATGCTTGCACAATTTAGCAACAGTTTTTATGCTCTTACAGAGCAGATTTGGTAAGTGTGCTGAACGCAAGTGGCCAAATATTTATCCAGCAATGAAAGAGTCTCATCTAAATGCTCTAAATTAAATGGTGATATAAGTATTAGAATTTGGGAACATTTTGGGTGGCTGCATTACTCACGGGACCAGCTCAAGGCACAGGCAACAAATTACTGGAGGTAGAAAAGTGGCCACAGTTCTGTTGAGCTCTGGAAAACTTTCTTCAAAGTCCTCATTCTTATACTCTTATTGATGGGACATTCCAAACTTAGATGGTCCAAAGAAGATATATACTGCTATTTTCCTGGTTACTACATTGCAGGTGAAAGGTCATTTTATAGGTCTTTTGATCTGTTTTTTAATTTGCCTGTTTGTCACCATCTCTAATCTGTTTCAGGAACCAGTAATTAGCTGTATTCACTGATCTCATTTATTCACATGTAAATAGTTTTTGAATTATAGGTTACTAAAGTTATGTATTTGAATTCTTGTTAATATTTTTTTCAAATTTTTGTTAAATACCATGCCCTCACCAGCCTGTCTGTTAGGAAGAGACACCTTTGTGTTTTGTAAATGGGAATCTCTACAGCCCACTAGGGCTATCTTTACACATTCAGCCAAATTCAGCAGACTGTATCCTTTGCTGCCGATTCTCCTTCTGTTTTGACCAAATCAGGCAACTTAGCTGGCCAATAGATAACTCAGATTAAAAAAAAAAAGATGATTTTGTGCTTTTCCCAGATGTGTTGGTAGTAACAGGAATGATCTGTGAACACTGAAGGGAGTAACACTGTAGTAACTAGCACTTCCACTGAAAACTGTCCTCTGAGATGATGTCTGGATTTTTCAGTCCATCAATGAGGAGGGGGATTTAAAAGGTATGTTCATAACTGGTATCAGAGAAAGATGAAAAAGTGTAGCAGATAGGAAATGAAATCAATCAACTCACTCAGAAAGTTCATTTAGCAGAAATCCTGCTGTGAAATGGGAATAAAAGCAGAAAAGCCTTTGTCCCCAATTTGGTAGGTCGAGGGAACTAAGGCAATATACTGAAACCAACCCAAAATTTCTAGTTTTATTTTCCCTTAGCTGTGACTAAATAAAGCACAGGCTCATTATTTCCCGCATTCCTGAAAGATACCTTTGTTCTTTACTTTTTACATCAAAGTTTGCATTAAGGGAAGTTCCTGGGGAACTGTCATTCTTAAGCATTTCATCCTCCACAAATCAATAAATCTAAACATAGGCAGTGGCATCTTGCAGTGCCCAGACACAAGCTGAGGAGTCTAAAGAAATTGCAGGATGCTTCTCTGAGCTGCTGGCCTGGAAATTGGCAGCATCTGGGAAAGACATCAGCTACGACATCCTCTGCATGAGGCAGGATGGTGCCTGAACCTCAGGGGCCCTTCAACACATTCAGAAACCTCTTTTATGCTCAGAGATCTGTGAAGATTCTCACCCTATGGCTTGCACACGTTGACTGCTACAAATGGTCAGTAACACTTGTATCACACACTTGCCTAGTTGTCACAGACTTCTGGAAGTTTGTTTTCTCAAAGGCAGGTAAAAATCCGAAGTGCCTGTATTGAGCATCCTGGCTTTGGAAAAGGTGCAAAAATGGCCAATAAAATGATAGTGTGTGCAGCAAAGATCTGTCTAAGCATGGACGAGATGGTGGTATCAAGTATTGCTTTGAACGAGCTTTTGTTCTTATTATCTGAGTTGACTCTCAGATTCTGTTTTGCTACCTTAGCCACCCAATTGACTCAGTTCAATAGTGCTGTCCCAGTGATGCTGATCTAGAGGAAATACAGGAACCTAGCATGCACACCACTAAATATGAGGTCCTGCACAACCCAGGTTTCCAAAAGGAATTTCTATGACACAGCACTGGACGTGGTGGGAGACTGACCTTATCTTGCAACCAGATTGGAAACTGTAATCCTACGAAAGGACAGGCACCATCCTAGAGAAGTAGTATGTGTTCTAGGATGAGCATTTTCTCAATTCAGTTCTATTCATTTGGGTTCCCCTCTAAGTAGAAGTTCACCAGAATGCTTTATTTATTTTCTTCTTGGAAGACAGTTATAAAGCTGTCATAAAATTAGAGATAGATATGATGGGGATGAGGGCTCCAGATCTCCGATTCCCCCACTAAAAGCAGCAGAGATCTTTTAGCCCATAAGCTAAGAAGTATGTGAATTTGCTTCTCCAGCTGGAGCACAGAGTTTTCCAGTCAAAAACTATAGAAGTGAAGGAAGGAAGCACACAAAGTACTTAGGCCCAGGACCACAATAAACTCTAAGAACAAACTTCTGTCCAGTAAGTTTCTAGAAGGCAGTAAGTAAAGTAACCTTAATGCTGATCCATGCTGAGTTTTATATCTGAGAGATGCAAAGCAAACAGTACAACCTAATAAATATATCCACACAGGTACTATAGACACTATACTACAGGAATAAAAAGTCTTCTCTCTTTAGGAAGTCATCCTGTCTTGAAGGGAAAAGATGATTATCTGTCTATCTTTAGCCTTATATCCAGGGCAGCTCCTCTATCACTGGATAACCCCTCCCCAGCAGGGAAAGGGGATCAGGAAAAGGAGATGAGACCCACAAGCTGAAATGAAAACAGATCTAGTGAAACAGCAAAACTAATACCAATGCCAATGCAGAGTTATACTTAGACCAGCAAAGGTATGGCAGTCACAATAAATGGGAAAGCAGTCCTCAGGTGAAGAAAGAGGAGTGCGAGAAGGAAGAGCCCCTCAACCTCCAGCAAACTTCCCCATTTTTAATAAGCATGATGTTTATGGGCTGGGATACACCTGTAGCCAACTTGTATGAGTTGCTCTGGCTGACTCCAAACTGCTAAAGGCCCACAGACCACAGCAGGCCTGTGATGATGTCCCAGTGAAACCAGGACATCATCCCTCTTAAAATCACTACCACTTGCTCTTCCCCAGCTCTGAAAAGGGCAATGAAAGCTTTTAATAACTACTAGAAACCATGTCAAAAGCTAAACCAAAATAGGGCTGAGGAGAGAAAGATCTGGCGAGGCAAAGAATGAGAACTCCTGTATATTTATCTCCAATACTACTCATTGTGTTAGTTACTTGCGTCTCTTTGGTTCTTGTCTCTATAGGTCAAGATGTTTATCAACAGACACTCTCTTGTTTATTGGGGTGTCTATGACACCTCTATCAGAACATGAACCAGCATCAACAGTGTGTCAGCCTGTGCTGGTTACATAAGTGATGCCTGCAAGTCTTCCCTCACTGTAATGTTTAAATTACTTTTTTTTTTTTTAAACAAACATATGTGAACTTGACACTAGCTGCATTAGACCATCATCAATACTTGAAAAACTCATCTTTATTCTCATTTAGTATTTGGAAATACTTCAAGAGTTTGAGGAAAATATTTTTCATGGAATGTTTGATGTAAAAAATGCTTCAAGGCAGATAGATTTTTATGTTAACATTTCAGGATTGCTTCAAGATTGGATGAAGGATCTGATGAAGTACCCCTGTGTTTTAATTTTCCATCTGGAAAATGCAACTTTATTTAATATTTAAAAGGTCTTTTACAAAATACACAGAACTATTAAAAACACAACCTGGGCTATTCTGCAGGAAAAGAAACAGAAACAAACATGCTTGGAATACAAGGCCCTGCAGCCACTCGGCAGTCCACAAAACAACTTTGGTGGGTGTAACCACATCCTTCCTTCACAGGGAGGCCATTCCCCACAGAAAGCACAGAGCCAACACACTCTTGCCAGATATTTGAAATGACAGTTGGGAAAAAAAAACCATCAACTCACCCATGACAAAGCTCAGCTTCTTCTAGATGGACTGGGGTTGGTATGAGTGTAAAATCATCCTCAGACTGACTGTAAAGAAGGGGCACAGTGTGCACCTACCAGTGTGCATTGCTGCATCTACCTAATATTTCCTGGAAGAGGACAAGAAGCAGATGGGTCTATAACCCCACTCATCATCTGTCTGACTGGCTAAACTGGCTTTACAAATGTGAAGCTAGAAATGTTTTATAGCACTCTTCTTTACATTCTTTCTCTAGTGACTTCATTTTTCCTCTTACATCAAACTTCCTCTTGTATTGAGAAGGCAGCTCCTGGATAACTTTCCTCCACATATGTGTGGAACCACTGGAACCTGCTTGATGTGTTGCTGCACCATTTCCTCTAAAATGAAGTAGCAATTTAAAGGGGAAGAACAATTGTAATTTGTTGATCCATTGACAAAACAACTTTGTCCTCACCACTCTGATCTGGCATAAAGGAAGACAGCAGCAACAGTGGAAGTTTATTCGATCTCCAGAGTGTTTTACTGCCTTCTGCAGTAGAATCACTACCACTTTAAACTAGAAGATGGTACACTGATTAAAGCCTGTTTTCTCAACCTGTCGAGGGCAGGAGTTGCTCTGTAGGGATGACTACTTGCTGTAGTAGCTATAGAAACATACAGGAACCATAGACCTACACAAAAGAATTAGAGTTTGAGTAATGGACAGAACTGAGCAAGTTACAACATTTTAGACTTTAGACTCCACTACAGCAGGTTCAGCTGTGTCTCAAACAGCTTTAGTGTATACAGACCCTTCAAGGCACAAATGAAGAAAAGTAATTCTTTCTGTTATTCTTTGGTCTTTCAGTCTGTCACAGCAAATAATGCCCTTTATTCACTCACAATACTCTGCTGTACTAGCAAAACTTGTTTTAAGCTTTTGCTGTTTATTTTTCTCATATTTCAAAGGTAACTCTTCACTGCGATCTCACTTCTATTCTAGAAGTGTATCTCCAACCCTTTAATGTTTATAGCAAAGACTTAATGGAGAGCGAAAGGTCTAGAGTCTTAGAGATCATGATGCACTAAATGTATCTCATGTGTTTTGCTAGGGCTAATTTGTCTGCATGGATTATTAGGCTGACACTGCACTAAAGATTCTAGTTCCAGTGCATCCAGAGACAGTTTTTTGAGTATTTGCTACCATGCCAGAAGCGCACTTCCCAACATACTGTGAAACAGATAAATCTAGTCTAGCCTGAAGACATAAACTTATGACTCATTTTGACCACTCCTGTCTGAAATTTTCTATGAAGCAGATGACGATGTTTTCTTCACCCACTCCTGAAATCTGCATACAAGAGTTGATCAAAATCCAACAGGGTTCACATGAATGGATCTATTTTAAGGCCTAGCACCATTGCAGGCATGCATCCTTATGCAAGTTGGAAGCTATCTATATAGCAGGATCACAGGGTGTCAGGGGTTGGAAGGGACCCTGGAGATCTTCGAGTCGAACCCCCCTGCCAGAGCAGGACCATATAATCTAGCACAGGTCACAAAGGAACATGTTCAGTAGTGTCTTGAAAACCTCCAGAGAAGTAGACTCCACAGCCTCTCCAGGGAGACTGTTCCAGTGCTCTGTGACCCCTACAGTAAAGAAGTTCCTCCTCATGTTAAGGTGGAACCTCTTGTGCTCCAGCTTATATCCATTTCCCCTGGTCCTATCACAGGGCACGAGTGAGAAGAGGCTGCCCCCCTCCTCCTGACACCCAGCTCTCATATACTTATAAACATTTATCAAATCCCCCTTCAGTCCTCTCCAGACTAAAGAGCCCCAGCTGTCTCAGCCTTTCCTCATNGATGTTACAGGAGACAGTGTCAAAAGCCTTGCTAAGGTCAAGATAGACTACAACCACTGTTTTCCCTGCATCTATCCATTCAGTTACAATATCATAGAAGGCTATCAGATTAGTCAAGCATGACTTCCCCTTGGTAAATCCATGCTGACTCCTCCTGATAACCTTCTTTTCTTTCATATGCCTAGAGATGACCTCCAGAATGAGCTGCTCCATTGTTTTTCCAGGGATGGAGGTGAGGCTGACTGGCCTATAGTTTTTTGGATCCTCTTTTTTGCCCTCTTTAAACACTGGGGTGGCATAGGCTTTCCTCCATAATGAAAGAGATTTTCCATCTTAAAAGTTGATAGTAAAGCTAGTGATAGTTTTTAGTTTTAGTGTCATCTGAGATGCTTTGACAGAAAGGGATACTACAGTGATACTGTGAAGTACTATGAAACCAGAATTTGGCCTAGAATATGAACTCCAGTCTCACAGTTAGAATCTGTCGTTGAAAACTGTTAATTCTTAATTTCTTTAAGAATCACATCTTAACTTCGCAATGACTTCTTTTTTCATCTGCGTGCAAGATTTTAAAAATAGGACTGGTGTTTCCTTTAATTAGTATTTGATACAGTATTAATATTCCTATTTATCTTCTACATGCCATATGGATTAAATTCTCATTACTTTTGATCTTAATACTTTTAAAATATGTAAATCAGCAGACAGACATCCTTTTTAAAGCAGTGTTTGCACACCACATCTATTATTGCCTTGGGCAATGGGAAAATATCTGCATTGCTAAAATTCCAGAATTGTGAGGAAATCTTGAAAAATCAGATATTAAACTGATAAATCTAGACGAATTATATAGAGACCAAGTAAACTATAGCCCTTTAGTTTCAGCTGCACCTAAAAACATTAAAAGTGGACAAAGACCATTACAGAACATTTACTTAAAGGGGATGACGTAAGTTAATTCCTGTAAGGAGAAGAATGCTTTCACAGGTTGAGCTAATTCCAGAAGCAATGCCTCAGAAGAATACTATATGGTTAAACAGAGAAGAAACTTATGGGACTCATCAATACAAACAACAGGCGAAAGGACACATGGGACTGACCTGTGTTCACACTGTAAGTAATCTCCAGTGACATGGGAAGCATTTGAATTCAATGTTGAATGAACATGGTTCATGAATGTGTTCAAAAACAAAAGCCTATCCAGTCATTTTATATTTGATCTTCCTGTAATACATAACAACTTATCTGTTGCTAGGCTTGTTAAATCTCTCTATGTACATTATACTGCTGAAATGTATGCCTGAGAGTTTTCAGAAGAAGTTAAGAAAATAGTGCCGTGAAAAAGAGGGCTGACTCCTGCCATGCTTTGACTGAGGTGGAGGGAGGACACCATGCAGCTGCAACTACATTACATGCCCCAGAAGAAGAAAACAAAAAATCCTCCTCCATATCAGAAAAAGCATTTTCATGTAATATTTGGCACTGTTGGGTCTATTTAGTTGCTCTTATTTTTATTTTTTTCTGATCTCATCTAAAATTAACTGAGTCCATGAGACCTTCTCTACTGTACTGACTGAACTCTGAATATAGGGCAGTAGCCTGATGCATTTCTAGCAGTTTTATTTTGGTTCTCTCAGGAACTACAGGGCTAAACTTTTCTAGTAAAATATCATCTAAGAGAAGAAAGCACTCCTCCTTAAATTTAATCACGATGCCATGTTTGGCAGGGTTAATACCAGATGAAAACCTGAGCCTGAGTTCTTTAATCCTATGGTAAAATGGCTGTGTATGGACCATGGCTTTCCTGGGTGCACACCAAACAGAAGGTCCATGGCTTGCTTCCTGAGAAGGCAATGAAGGTTTTGTAAGTAAAAGAAACTGAAATTTGGCCTTTGCTTTGAAGAACAGTTTAGTTTAAGGCCTAATCTATACCAGAAAATGCTATCAATGCATTTCTTTCTTATCATTATCTGTGCTGATGAAAGTCCTCAGCTAGAAATATTGCTATTTTTTTTGATCAGAACAATTAATTCCATCTGGCATACTGCTTTAAGAGGTACTTTACTGTGATGAGATGCCTTTCCAGCAAGGAGGTTTGCTGACATGTATCTGCAGTACAGTTACATTTTCAAAGTCTTCTAACTGCAGAGATGGGCTAACTGGCCAGTTCTGTGCACAGTAGTTTCTCCTTAATTCTGCTGAATCAAAGCGGGCATTTTTTTTCCAGATGCTCTTCTGTACAAGACTACACTAAAAATACATTTGTTTTACAGAAATCTGCAGGCTATAGTCATACACACACCAAAGAGACGGCACATCAGTGTTCTTAAACTTCCAGGAATTTGTTAAGCACCACAGATATTATTCTGAAATTTCTATACAACTAAATTAAAATATTTTTTCTCATATTTATTTGCAAAGGCACCACTAGTAAAGTATTACTTATCTAAACAGCAACAGTACATCCACAACTGTGTTCAGATAACTATGTGTCAGAATGTCTTAGAAGTAATTTAAATTTCCCCTTTAAGTGTCTTAATGTCACTGTAGGGGACAATGCAGCACTTAGTTATTACAGCTTAAATGCTTTTATGTACTTGCATCACAATTGTTGCTCATTACCCTTTTACAACACAGATATTATATATTATCTTTGTCTTAAACTTAAATAGGGAAGTTTGTTCACAACCATTCAGTTGCCCATACTGTTCAACTCAATTTACTGTTCATGCCAAGCTACAAACATCTAATTCCAAGCAGTCACTTAGAATCCAGAATTCCAGAATTGTCTAATTTAGGCAATGATTGTTACGGACTTCAACCAAGATATGTGGATAATCACTGCTATACCTTGAAATGCTGCGCCCTTCATCATCAACCTCTGCCTCTTGCTGCTCTATTTGTCACATGTAGAAGTGGCATACAGGTCTGTGGAACTGTGTGTTAATAAATCAAAGATCTCTTGGCTACCGAATCCACAGCTCTGTTCTCTAGTTAGTTCACAAGTATTTCATATCAAAGGGATGCAAATGTGAAGGTTTAGAAATAAAGGAGTAGCTTTCAAATTTAAGGCTATATAAAAAGCCTGACAAGCAATAATACCATTAATAATCTGTACCACATTTACCCAGTTTCCTTTCCTGAAACTTAAGCACAACACTCAACAGTGGGGCTCAACTTCACTTTCACCTCTGCTCCAGGTAGGAGACTTTCTTCAATGATACAGCACCTACAGCAACTGCATCAGGGCACTGCATGAAAGTGACCTCATTAAAATAAAGTCAAGCAGCTATTACAAGCAAAACTGTGCCTCACTGTCCATTTTTTTCAACCTCCTTCCTCCTTCCCTGCAATCCCATGACACATTCACATGAAAGTAATCTTGGACCATCCCAGTGGAAACAGCTTCATAAGCACCTTTGCAAGTGCCAGCTGAGCTCTGTAGGCTTTGTGTGATGGCAGAGTCATGCTGAACAGCTGGGTGGGCTATAACATATTCCAGCCTCTCATGGCTGGTCAGTTCTCCTACTATACAAATGCTGAAACCAACCATTTCTTCACCTTCTCTGTGATGTCACATATCCACACTGAAGCAGAGGGTACAGTGATAGAATATGGCCTTCTTTCATGGGCCATACAAGAGAAGGGAGAGTTTTCAAAAGCTCTCACTCTTCTGACCCAGCAACATGGGCCACACATCACATGAGAATAAGGCACAATTAGGATATCATATTAACAAGGTCTATTGTTTTCAAACAGCTGAACTCGTTTAAATTAGTGATGGCTTCTTTTCCTGTGTCCTAGTAAAAACAGGGCCTTGTTTCAGTTCTAGATTACTCTTGGCAAGTCAGCTGGGAACATGCAGAACACAATGTACACCAGATTCCAGCACACTGCTGCCTTCCTGCTTCTGAGCTTTGTCATCAGCTTACAAGAAAACAGGCATAGGCCCTTCCCACCAAAACTTGTTTTGCTCAGTTTGTTTTTGTTTCAAAAGGTCCTTCAGGGGAAAGAATCTGGTAAAAAAATCCAGCCACAATTCAAATTGTTTATACAAAACACACTTGGGGCTCCAATCTGTGGGAGCAATATTTTTAAATGTTTGCGTTTTTTGTTTCTGATTTGTTGTTCTTACTCAATGTTCTGATGTTGGTATGAATAAAGCCAGATAAACCCCCAAGCATTAGTTTAACAAATATAATCCAGATACAATGGGTTAGATTTACAGACCATCCATGCTTATTCATGGTGTAGCATGAGGATGCATGATGAAGTTGAGCACAATAGGCCCAATTTACAGTTGCCCTGAGGCCTCTTCAGAGAACACCTCTAACACAGAAGGCATGTATACACTGCAAGCAGAGCCAGCTATGTGTCCTTGTTCCTACTCGTCCCAGGACAGGAATAATTCTAAGGTAGGGCAGCATAAACCCGAACAAAAGCCACTAAGATAAAAGGCTGCAGTCCTTCAAGAGAAACCCTCCTCTCTCTTCTTTCATATCCTCTCCTTTTCCCGAGTTTCAGTTATTGATGTTGAACTGGAGAAATCTCTGAAGATGTGAGGACATCTACACCTTTTCAGAGGTGAGAGGCATTTGCCCTGCACCAACCCAAGCACCTGCAGTCTTCCAGTTAGCTTGCAAAGGAAATCGTAGACAAAACCTCTTCTACATTTAGACTCAGCTCTCCTACAGATCATATGTACCAGTGAAAATTTCAGAACTCAGATACATCTTGAGCATCAAACTTAGTAGACAGGTTTCCAAGACAAAATTTGAAACACTCACCGGGAAGTGATGGTCACATAGGGAGCTACTGAATGCACTGGAAACTGTAGTTGTTTTTTTGTCCCAGAAATGACTTCAAAACTCTGAATAAACTGACCCAAAGTTCTACTGGAAAATGCATCTTGTAATGTTTGTTTATTATTTTGCTGGTAGCAATATTCCTCCAGTCAATCCAAATGTGCATGTCTTTACCTTTCAGTAAAAATTTGGTATTTCCATGTTAGAGAACCCCTCCAAGCTTTCTTTGCCTCAGTTTTATCCTTCTAATCACGCCTTTAAGCATGTTCTGAGTTTGGCTTTTTCTGACTACAGTAAATGCAAGTATATGGAACTACAAATCCAAAGGCAGCCAATGTTGTTTTATTGCTGAGAAGTCTTTGGAGAAATTATTTGACAATACTGAGGGAATGTGCATGTCATCTGCCACTAATTTTATTTTATTATTTAACAGAGTATAGGGAAGAACACAAAAATATGGTTTCTTCCAAAGTCTCCTTGTGTTATTTCTTCATTAGCTACAGGCTCTAAACAGAGACCAATCTGGGACACACTTCCTCTTTCAGTATCAAGGGATAAAAGATCTTGATAACCCACTGATAAAGGCTGACCTTAAAACACTGATCTTAACTTGTCTGCCAACTCAAATAGATATGACCCTTGTTCTTAAAAGCAACTATCAATTCAGCTGAAAGCTGTTCATTTTAAAGAATCACACCCAGAAAGCAAGACTCGTTCTGCTTCAGGTGACCCAGCACAGTCACGGGACTTCAAGAAGTGAAGTCTGACTTAGAACTTGACTTAGAACACTTGCCAAAATCTCAGTACATTTGGAAAGGCAGATAAGACACAGAAAGTCATAGGTTAATGAATTCAGGCATGAGTCTAAATACCCTTATATTAAAAAATGTTAGCTCCTGCTTAGGTCCAACACTGAATAAGGAGATGAGGCAAACAGAGGAATAAAAATTAATGTTAGGAAATAAAACTGAAAATTTTTTCAATCCTTTTCTGAAATGCCAAAAACTGCCTGAGAGCTAAACTTGACTCAAAACCAAACTGTTTAATGCTCTCTTATAATCCACAGAATTATGGCAGAATTTAACCCAGTGTGCACTAGCAGTTCAAGAGTGACTTATTTAGATCCTGTTGAGACCATTAACATTTTTACAAATGTAACTTCCAAAAGGTAGAGGGCATTATAGTTGTATGGTTACACTGGATGGCATAGTGAAGCACAGAGTGTAAGACTGTAAGTGCTAGAAGTCCAGTTGGGGTAACCTCACTTTTTCCTCTTGATTAACTTCTGGAATATTGTTTTAAACCTGTCTGAATTGCTTAACTGACTCTGCTATTTGGAGTCCTCTGGTTTACTTTGTCTCTTTTCCTGATGTGACATTATATATGGACATATTTTGCTGTCTTTTATTTTTAGCCTCCAAAATTCAAAAATAAGCAATAAAAAAGTGTAACTGAAGAAAAGGTTGTATTACACATAGGAAAATTTCCCCTATTTCATCTGGTATGTTCTTCATCATCAAAGATGTTGGACCAATTAACACTCCACCCTTTCAGAGACACACACTTCCTAAGCATAATGAAAAACTGTTGCAAAAAATGATATAAAATGTTGCAAACTAATGATGCATTCATATAGGCACTACTGAAAAAGTAATAGTTTGATATGTATTACTTATCATTCCTCTCCTTTAGCAATAAACTCATATAATCCTTTCACATGCTCTAAAAGAAGAATTAAACCTTTCCCTGAAAAACTTCAACAACTAGATGGGAGAAAAACAACACTATAGAAAGCAGTAGCAGATTTCACTGCTAAGGCTGCCAAGCATTCTGTCATTATTGAAAATAAATTCTTTTTTTATCACTTTTTAAACTCATCCTCTTTCTCTATCCTGCTTCCCTGCATGGGTTTCCTTCTTTGACAGTATATTCATTCGCCACTTCACTTCCAGCTTGTTTTTTACTCAGTGTTGTCTGTCCATTTCTCTCACCTGTGTTCTCTATATGTGAAGCTCTGTGTGGTTCCATCTGTCATGAACAGTGTCTTTCTGCCCTACTGATATGCTCCCTCTCCAAGGAAAGGTTTGGTTGGTTCTTCTTTTCCTTTAACTACATGACTCTTTTTTTTTTTTTTTTTTTTTTTTCTTTGGGAAGTAAGCTGAAGGTCAACTGCTCAACCTTGCAAGTCACCCATAAACCACTGCAGTTCTACAAGCAAGCTATGGAATTTAAGCTGCAGAGTGCCTGATACTTATTGCATTTCTGATTGTGCATGTTTATTTTGTGGGTAGGAAGAGAAGGGGGAGTTCTGTGAATTAGCAGTGATTTTCTTCAATGTGTATCAATGATTAGCTTGTGCTGCTGTGTGGTACTACCATATAAACAATCTTTGTATTAAAAAAATTAAGTCTACAAGTTGGTTAGGATGATGAATTGTGATAATGAAAATACTGCTTCATTTGCAATGCTCTGAGACATCTCTGCCTGTGGCTCCCTGTGACGGCTGTGTTCTTCCTAGGAAATGTTTTAAAATGGACTAGAGTCTGCAAATAAAACTATCTAATCTACTCATGTAAAATTTCATTTTTCTAAAGCAATTAAGCTCCTTTTGATATGCAGCTGAGGAATTCACCCTTCTTGGGTCCTAAATCAATGATCAAAATGCAGAAAGTTTGAGTTTTGATAGAGCAAACAGAAAACTGCTGTATACTATAGACTCAGGCTCACAGATGTTCTGAATAGCATTACAAGGGACAGACCTTATGAGGAGATTAAGAGTAGTACTAGTTCAAATTTATCAGTTTCTTGTGAATGGAAAATTAATTGGAAGCACATGGACAACAACAGATGAAAAAAATTGATATCACTTTGCCTCTAAGTCTTATGACAAACTCAAACTGGAATTTTACACTTGTGCTCTTTTGGGATGTTAGGGAAGACAGGATGCAGATCTGAACATCATATATATTCCCTTGTCTCTGAAAACAAATCAACAGCTCAAAGATTTTTGTTACACAAATATCCCTTTCACCTATTTTTTTAACTACAGCAGTTGGTTGTTCTGAATCTTCAAAACTACACTTGTATATGCTGCTATGCAAATAGCTCACAGGTTTGATTTTTTTTTTATTAAGCCTTTTAAAACCCACAAGCTTACTGTTATTCATTTGATAGTCATGCTCTTTATCATAACTAAGAATATGCAGTAAAGAATAGCATTAAAAGAATGTAGAAAAAACAATTGCACCACTTGGCTGGAGGGCACTTTTAGTGTTTGCAAATCCTAGTATTACAAAAAGAGTCTGTAACAATGTAATAATTTTTTTCCTTATTCTAAATGTGACTTTTGTGTGTGTGCATGAGGCAAACACAATCATACTGGTGAGAGGAAGTCCAAAGAATAGCACCACACTCACAGAACCACCGACAATGAACCAAAGGTGTACTTCCTAGCCTAGAGAGAAGACAACTAGCTGCAGCTAAAGGTAAAGTGCCTGGTATTTAGGCTGGGGAGCTATATCAGCTATCACATGTATTGTCTCTGACTCCTAACAAAATGTAAGAGGGCCAGATGAGGAAGGACATGTTAAAGATGACTAAGTCTTCCATATTCCTGATGCTGTTCAGCTTGTTAGCTATCTCTGTGTTCTCCCCGTTAGACTTAGCCTGGCTTCCAGGGCAGACCAACATGGCAAGTAAGAGTAACACTTAGTAATTAAATAGCCACTTTTCCTGCCTACTCACACTGTTCATTGCTTATGCTTCTGCATATAACACTGACTTATGTAAAGCAGGACAAATCTTAAAGAGAGAGAAGATATTTTCAGGTAAAGAAATATTTGTATTCATGAAATTGTTCTTTCATATATACTGTGTTGTGGCTAAGATACGCTTGTTGCCTGCCTAAGCATACATAGGAGCAGCTTCTCTTCCTTCCACTGGCAGCAATAACAATGCTTCCTGTAATTTTGGTATTCTTATCTTCCCTTGAGGGAAAGGTGTTATAAGCAGGGAAGGTGGGAGTGTGGCATTATTTTTCTGGTGCGCTGCCAACATCAGCCAACGCATGAGCACAGCTGGTTCCCAGTAATTCTCTCCATATGCAAGGAAGATCCTCAAGAAAGATTATCCTTGCCTGGGGACAGAAATGTCCTCTGCAAGCTCACAATTACTGCTACAAGCTACTATTTGCTATTGCTGTATTCAACTTAACTGTTATAATCAACTAAGATTATCCATGAGAGTAGTGAGATATAAAATACTTCTAGTGAGCAGAGAGAAGTAATAATGGAGAACCAAGGAATACAATTGTTGTCATGAGCAGAGCTGATGAATAACTGATATAAAGTAATTTATTTCTACCCAAATACTTCACAGACAGTTCATGAATGGAATACCTATTTATCAAACTGTATCCCTGAATAACTTGTAGTAGCTAGATCATCACATAAGTGGCTGCAAATATTTTGTTCCGAGTATGTGTCCTTTACTTGTCGGAGACTTTTTTTTTTTTCATTTACACTGGTCAACCATTCAAATTAAATATATGGTTTGGATTTCTATTAAGCTGTATATGATTTGTGGTGGTTAATCACAATCCACTAGAATAATTACCCAAACTAGAATACAGAAAAAAAATCTGAACACATGCAAAGTATGTAAGATTTTGAAATCTAAAACCTTTTCAGAAACAAATTTATTATAGCAGTTTCTGAGCTATCCCAGACCTCAAGTACCACTCTGTCACCAACACATTAATTACGTTACTGCTTTTACCACCGTTTTTTCTCTTCATAGTATCTGTGAAGAAGTGTAAAAATGTAAATAATCAGGAAAACATACAGTGCCTTCTAGAAAGAAAGACCTGCAGTCCAGCTATTAATACTTGGCAATAACAACAGATTGTTGAAGTACTGCATGACAGAAAGCTTAACTGCCAACAAAGGAATGGGAAAAAGAAGTGCTCAGACAAACCTGTATGTCATGGATAGAAAATGAAGACAGAAAGAGCAGGGGAACTCCAGCTTGGATCAAAAAACACATAATGTCTACTTACTGTCCAAGAGGAGAAACTGAACCCCTATTAAAATCTGGGAGGTTGGCACAGAATTATTACATTTCATTAGATTACTCATATTTCTCATTATTTTTCAATATTTCAATGAGAGAGTTCTGCAGTCTCTTTTTATTGCAATGTAGACACTATGAGCTGACTATGACTTTTTTTATATAGAACAAGTATTGAGCTGTTTCTGGAGAACTTTACTGCAGTTTATTTGCAGTTTATCTGCAGTTTACTTGCATCTTATTTTATCTGCACCTTTGATACTAAATAGTCATGGCTGCAGGTTAAATCCTCTTGAATTGGAAACAATCACAATAACCAATCAAGAAGTAAACCAGCCTATAATGAAATTCACTGCCTAGGGCTAAACATAGAACTAACATGTGTTTAACAAATCAAAGCTTGTATTTATCACTTGTCACTGTTTGTGTCTTTGTCTGTTGGAGGAGAGAAAAACAATTAAGAAACTGAGCAGTAAAGAATAACTTAACAACAGCCCAATTCCTTTTCAGATTTGTTGGATCTGTTACTTTGGGAAAATGCTGTCTGCAAATCATGCCAGGTTGCTACTCACAGAGTAGCAGAAGGTTTAACAGAAAGTGTCTATGGGTAAAACAGTTCAGAATACAAACATCAGTACAATTCTCAGCTGAGAACTTCACACTAGGCTGAGTTCAACTGACTTCACTTACATTCAGATTTTCTGAATCCACACTGGAGCAATATGGTGAAGAACTGAAATACTGAAACTGAGGTACTGTGTTTCTCATCCTGTTGTCTCTTGAAACTAATGGGCTCCCTCCCGGCACAAATCCAGAGAGCAGAAACTCAGGCTTTCATGGAATAGGAGGTGATGGTCCCTCCTGGGGTCTTTGAAATGTGCAGTGCAGTGCACAATAATAGGCTTACTTACACCAGTGAAATCCGTCCGCATAAATACACAGCCCCACAATTCTGACAATCCTTTCTTATAATGATAGAAAAAAATAAGGACTGCTTTAAGAAATGATGAAATTAAACAAATGAAAATAATTCTAAATAGATTACTAATTCTTTCACTTCAAATTCTGAGTGATAGGATTCTGAAATTAACAGCATCCATGAGTCAGTATCATCCCATCTGTGAATGATAACTAGCTGAAAGTCCATGCAGCATTTCACACTACATTGTGTAGCAGCAGTTTTGTTTTTCATTTAGAATGGAAGGTTTGCTATAATGGAATCAAACAGGAAGCTGAGTTACACAGAAAGAAACAGCTGAATGCCTTGCATTGATCCCTCTCTCCAGAAAGTGAAGTTGCATCTTTGGATACAAAGCATCCAGATTTTGACACCACATCCTGAGTGAGATACTGCCTGCTCTTTACTATAATACCTATTACAGTCATGCTAGGATATTAACTTTCTGTGAATCAAAGAATAAAAAGTGTCCCTATTTCCAAATTATTAATGAATATTGCTTTGCTGTGATTGTTATGTTTTTTGAAACAATGTAAAAGTAGGAATAAAATCAGATCAATGTTAAAATTATCTTACCATATTGAACTACTATGCAGAGTAAGATGGTTCCTTACACTTAAGCATCTTTCCCTTTTAAGTGCAAGACATTAAATCAAGATCGTACTCAAAGTGCTTAGAGACTGAAGCAGCTTAAGAGTATTTTCATAAGAAAGTCTGACTCAAATAAATCCTCTACTCTGAAGTAAAGGCCAATCCCCCTAAGTATATTCTCTGTGGCTTCTATGTTTTAACACAATTGTGGTCCTGACATAATGGAAGTTGGATCACTTCTTTAAAAGTGGAGTTAAACCCTAAAAAGTAATGAAGTTATCATTATTTTAGAATTCCTTTTTATGATGATGAACCTGTAAATATCATCTGACAACCACAGAGTAGCTTTTTGAGAATAATGTCTCCTATGCCCACAACACCCTTACTGAAACTTGTCCACAACGCCATCTGAGGAGGGCAGCCATTTTCCTCCCCATCAAGCAACACCTTCACACATTTCATTATCTACTTCCCTTGCATCAGTGTGAAAAACAGTGATTACCTTCACACATTTCTCCAAACTCAGCCCAGCACCAAATCACATTTTCATGATTGGTTTACCAGAATGGAAGATAAAAATGAGCAACATAAAAAGAAAAATGTATATTGCAAAGAAAAATTCAAAATGGGTCACTGACTAAGGGGAGTCCATCTTGAAACATGCCAGGCCTTAATTTCCACTCGTTTTGAGAATACAAAAGATTAAGAAATCTAAAATCAAAGGCTATATTGTAAACAGCCTATTGATTTTTACAACGATGGTGAGAATTTCACTACCCCAAACTGTGGCTACAGAAACTGCAGATTACATAATTCTAGATCTCTCAGAACCCTGACAAATTTCTCTACCCTTCACAAAGTTTCAGCATTGCAGGCAATAGTGGGAGGTGCAAGGCATAAACTGAACATCAGCAGACATATACTGCTCTCCAGGACAAGGTTCATGGCCAGAGACTCTTCACACATTTTCACACTTGTTCAACATTTCTCTGTTAGAATTAGGAATTATGTCATCCTCCAGTCATTGCAGAGATACTACCAGCTTTCCTTTTACAAATATATTTCCTTTGCAGCTCAGAAAATCTGCCATATTTACTTTTGAGGCAAACTTACATTGGTCAATTCCCGATGATGCACTCACTTTTCCTTAATAATTTCAAATGTTCTCACTATCTCTTCTAAGGGAATACCAGTACTTGGCTTCCAGAGATTATATTTTGATTCCTTCAGCACTACTTTATTGTGACTAGAATAATTAACCTCTGGTTTGTGTCACTATTGACTGGACTCTCCTCTCTGCCCAGGCAGCATGTCACAGTGGCAGCACTGGAAGGAACCTTTGGCTTTGCTACTATACGTGCCCCACCACTCCGGCAGAACACAGGGGTACAGCTGGGCAGTACAGACCAACCCCTGTGACTCTATGCAACCGCAGCACATGCATGCACTTAACTTGCATGCAGCTTGGCCAGAGTGGCCAGGTTTTTCCATGACCAAGCATAAATGCTTTTGAAGTGAAAGTGAGGCTATTGTTTCTGCATTAATTACAGTGTACAGTCTTTGCAAGATCTTTGTGGTAATTTTCTGGTCTATTTTTCTTTGCCAATCTACTACTGAGAATGCACGTTCTGGGCTATTGGACAACTGCATAAAAAGACATGAGTAAATAGTCTGCTTGATTAATATAAAAATATGTAAACTCATATCAACTATTGCTTCCCTTTTGTGTTCTGTTCCCCCTTGGCTGCACTAGAACTTCACCTACCTAGGCCTCAAGACAAATAAACAGCCTGTCCTTCCCGTTGTGCTTAAGCCTGGATACAGACTCCTTCAGCAAACATCAACACTGCTTCATAACTGGGTCAGAGACAAGCTGCAGAAACCTGTCATATTCCCTTCCCCACCAGCCTTTGTGTTCCAGGTCCACACACTAGTGGGTCCACTGGCAGTGGACCATCAAGCTGACAGACTAGTTCTGCCTGTGACGTAACTTAAAGAGAATTCAAAATCAATTAACATTGCAGAATAACGTCTCACTATGAGAAAGCCTTTGCATTGTTTGGATCACCTAATGGACAGCTCTTTTGCATAAATAACATTATAAACCACATATCTATCATATATATGTTCTTAAGGCAAAAAGATATTTGCTATTTCACTTGATTTTCACAATAGGTCTAACAGTATTTTCTTCTTAAAAGTATACTTCGCACAATTAGATTGAATATATACTGAGCACTGTGTGAAATCATCTGAATTTCTGAATGCAAGACATGCTTTTAAAAGCACCCAAGGAAGTTACTATTCTTACAGGTTTTCTTCCTTAACAGTTGCTCAATGAAGTGTGGTCTATATGACTGTCTACCTGAATATCTTCATGCTTAACTAATAAATTCTTTCATTTTTCATTTACATATACATATTTCTTAAATAGTTAATATCAATGTTTCATTTAAGTCTTCTTCAAATTCTCTTCTTCTATCATAGGATCACAGAATGCCAGAGCCCCGTCCAGCCTGACCTTGAACGTTTCCAGGGGTGGAAACCACCCTCTGGGCAACCCATTCCAATGTTTCACCATTCTCCTTGTGAAATTGTCTTCCTTATATCTAGTCTAAAACTACCCTCCTTTAGTTTAAAACTATTACCTCTTGTCCTATTGCAACTGGCCCTGTTAAACAGACTGACCCATTTTTCTTACAGATCTCTTTTAAGTACTGAATGGCCACAGTAAGGTCTCCCTGAAGCCTTCTCTTCTCCAGGCTGAAATGCCCCAACTCTCTCAGCCTTTCCTCATAGGAGAGTTGTTCTGGCCCTCTGATCGTTTTTGTGGCCTTCACATATTTTAAGTGTCTCTAAATTACTGGGTAATTGCACTGAATTGCATGCTTGCTAAGGGTGTAATTCTGCCAGTTTTACTCTGTCTGATTGTTTTACCTCAGACACAATGTCTTTAATTTCAAGGAGACTAGTTACAGGGTAACATACAATATCCAGTGAGAGTAAGGATGACAGATTCAGACCCTGACTGCTTTCCTCAAGAGGATTTTCTGTAATGAAGATATTTCTGTTTGACAGGTTTATTGTTTAGCATGTAATAATTTAAGATAGTAATGCACACATCCCCTGCAGTCCCACACTATGCATTCAAAACCCATATGGACAGAAATGCTTGAAGAGAGAATAATGGATTTCTCAACCTGCTGCTTTTACATACAGTTCTGGTTTCAGCATGGACAGCACTTTATGCTTAGAAGAACAACACAACAGAATTTGCAAATTTTTCATGTAACAGAAGGACCTCCCTCTAAATACTTATTTTCTTACCTTTACATTGTAAATTGTTTAACTGAACTCTGTAAAATTTAAGCACATAAATGGAAGGATCAGGGATCAAGTATTCAAATAAATATTTGCAGACTTAGAAGATGAAAGATGCCTCATTAAATAGATAAACAGAAATTTTAATGTATGGCACAAAATAATAAACACCTAATTTTCAGTAACAATCTGGCAATTAAAGTACTATCATTTATATTTGTGATCTCTAGTTACAGAGACCATATTATCAACCTACTTCACTGTAAACTGTGGAAAGTATTCCATGATCCAGTATTAAAGTCTGTATTCACAGATATGAAAGGGCACAATGCCTACAATAACAGAGAAAAACATTCTGATAGGCAATGATTTCCTAGAAGATTCAGGCATAAACCAGTGAAAACTCAAAAAACATCATGTTTTACTTCGAGTTTTTAAACTGTCACTGACCATGGCAAAAATAACATACCAGCAAATAAAATAAAACCCCACATTACATATACTGTAGAATTACTGCAGGCTTTCCTGTGTTGCTGACTGAATCTTTGTGTGCGTGAACAAATGTTGCCTTTCACTCTGCCAAACATAAGAGATTTCATTACTGTCTTCTACTTTTGGGGCTGGAAGGGAAAGGAAAACTGAAGCTCTTGAAAGTCAGTTTGATTTCACTGAAAGGGTATTTCAAGATTATTAACTAGGTTTTTAGTAGAAATTGTATTTTAAAATTTTTTATACCTCTGCCTCTCTAATGCAGGTATTTAAGGGTTTTCTTATCTTTCTAAGTTGAAAATATGTAGAAGAAAGTTTGCTCCTTTATGTTTCCTGCCTTCCAAGGGATTGTTAAAAGACTTCATCAATATATAAAGCAAGTTACATGCTGACAACACATAGCTTATAAATAGTAAACGAAAGATCTCTGTTACTTTATTATATTTCTTACCTCCTTTTTTATGGGATCTCAAGGGACTTGACAACTGATGGTCTGCAGCTGACTGGGATTGGCTAATTGATTGTGAATGATTCATTTCAAACGAATGTTTTTGAATAACTGGAGAAGCAGAAATCTCATCCAAATCCTTCTGGAATACAGAATGCTGGTTTAGGCACATAAGAAATGTACTGATTCCACTCTGCCATGATAACTTATAACTGTGATCTCACATAGAGCAACTTTTTATTTTCTACAACTCTGAAATGTCTAATGCTAGATTTAAGTTACACAAGACTCTTGTGGCTTTCAGCAACACTGACTTAGCACCAATGCCACAAACATTTGTTTACTTCTTCCATTTAACTTATTTATCCTCTTTCCTCATGCACTTAAATCATAGCATGCACTGTATGCTGATTTCCTCTCATAGTTAATTTGCGTCTTTAGAAAAAAGCTATAGGAAGGTATTAATCTGCTTAACATTTCTAAGTACATCATCCAAGGGATTTTGTTTTTTTAATCTTACATATGCTCAGCAGAGTTACTGGCAAAAACTGTACATTTTCTCCATTTCATCCTTTCAACATCAAATGGTAAGCAGCAAAAATTGGATCAGACTTCAAAGACTATGCTGTGCTCCAAGTCACAGAGCGACTCCTCCATTTCACATATTGAATTCGAGCAGGATATCAAAGTGCTACCAAAGAACCTCAGGTCCTTACTAAAAAAGAGTCTCTAACATCTGTAGAAAGTGAAGTGCACAGACAAATCACCTCAGGGAGCAGCTAGCATTTATTCTCAGCAGCAAATTTCCAGCCTTTTGATTCTCTTATTCACTGTACCTCCCTGTCTTTCTACAGAACTAAAGTTCTTAGCAAGCAGGCTTTTGTCTCAAAGACTTCAAAACATCACTAACGGTTTCATGTTCAGATGGCTATGCCAAGCAGCCAAGCAGCCATGAATACACTGCAGAAATGTGGACTCCGGAATTGAAGTTACAACATGATGCTATTTTAGAACATAAACTTAGTAGTACCTTTTTTGTTTGTTTGTCAAGAAAATGAGGCACCTCAGGAGAAGACTGCTTACTGGTTTGCTTCCTAAAAGCAAAGAAAAATAAAATATATATATAGTTTAAATATTGTGATTTCTTCATTCTTATAAAAGGTTTACTGGCACACAAGTTTCTTTTTTTTAGATTTTCCCTTTTCCCCTCCCCCAGTTTCTAAATATGCACATACAATCAATTCAGAGAAAACACAGACCGGTCCCATTTCCTCTTATAAGGAAGTGCATGTTATTAAACACAGTAACAGGCTATGAGCAATGAATTTGTCATTAAAAAATTGTGGATATGTGCATATGTGTAAAATGAGTTGATGAGAATACTATGAAACTGAAGTCATGTATTAAAACTAATTTGACAAGATTTTACATTGAACAATTTTTTCCAGGGCTGTGAAAAGTTGTTTTCACAGAATTCAAGCCTAGCCACTCAAAATTTGACAAATGAGGAAGAAATGAAGCACATGGCTTTGTGTTCTCTTAATCATTTGGGTTACGCATAGAGCAAAAAGTAAGAGTTTTCAGATTCTTTGTCTGTATCTGTTATGATTTTACTATCACATTATGTCACTATAAAAATAATAAAGGCTAACTCCTGCTCTCATTAATGCTAATTAAAGTATCATCAAAACTTTCTGCATGCCCTGATCTTTGTTGGCAGGCCTTTGAAGTCAATGGAGCTCTTCAAAAGTAATGCTCACCAAGACAGACCTTGCTCCAGAACATTTAGTTATGCAAAAAAAAAAACCCCAAAACAACCCAAAACCAAAAAGCCTCCCAAAAAACTACTACCAATTTCATTTGATGGATTAAAACCTGAGGTTCATAGATATTATTTGATATGGTCATGGTCCTAAATTTGAGATTTAAAGCAAGATTTTCTGATTGTCAAAACATGCCTCAGTCACAGCATCATTACTCTCCAACCCCCTCACAACCTTTCTGAAAATACAACTAATGGCAGTTTTATTTCAACTTATAAATGAAAACATCTGAAAGCTACATTTCAGTGCTCATAGATTATTTTTTTTTTATCTATATATCATAGCTTTTTCATAGATGGTGAAAAGTTTTATACGTTATTAAATAGCTCTTTCATTTTTACAGTTATTATGACTGAATACATTTCATCCCTTTCAGTCACAGGGGGAGGGGGAGCATGTAAAGGACAAAAACTGCCTTATAGATTAAAAAAATGCAATGTATGCTATTTCAAATTTCATTTTTTGTCAATACTTATGTTTCAGACAGCTTAGTTATAAATTACTCATGTAACAATAAAACAGCATGCTGGATTTTAAAAAATGTCTGCCCGTATGTGCATTTTACCTTTCAAAATGCACTTTTAAAATGTACCCTTCAAAAATACTTCAGAATAAAGTAACACTGCTGAAGGACTTGAAACATTGAATTTGATAGCTGTATATCATCATTCATGTGTATTAGTGCATTTAGTCTGTGACATCCTCAGAAGCTACTGAAATATTTCAAGCCTTATTTGCAATAAGGTTTAGGCTCTTAGGTTAATGAAGTTTGTCTGAATGTGTTACCCCAGCTGAAAATCATTGACTTAAATTGTTTCAAACTAATCACAACACTGGGCATCAAGATTGTCAATAAACTATCTCAGGGTGAGGAAACATTTTGTCCTGGAACACTTCTTGTACAGGAAAGTATAAAATACGCCTAGGATATTTCACATTACATTAGTATTTGACATTGCATTTGTGCATGTACCATATTATCTGTAAAGTTCTTTATTACTATTTATCTTGTATATATATTATTTTTATTTTATATTATTTATAACATTTATTTAGTGGGATTAGTTAGATAGGTTCCACTTGTCCCCAAAATGACTAAACATTTGTTGAGATGATTCATTCCTCCACCCACCAATAGTGAAGAAAATAAACTAAATATGAGCTAGAAATAATCCTCAAATACCACTGTGGTGGATGTAAAAATCAAAATCTGCTGTTGGATCAGAACACTGCAAATGGCCTACAATGCCAAAACGGACTGAATCATCATCTAAATTTAAATATTCAGATTTTGGGGTTATTTGGATCTGTATCTAAATCAGTAGCTTGAACTAAACTGTAACTTCTCAAAAAATCTAGAATTTAATATGGCTTTGCCAGCATTTTAACTTTGCCAGAGCTAGAATATTGTNTTTTTTAACTTTGCAAGAGCTATAATATTGTTTTTTTTTTTTTTTTTTTTTCCCCTAAAAAATAGGTCACTTACTAAAACTGGATCATATTTTCTTAAAAATGCATGAAGGTAAAGTTCAGCAACTTGCTTTCTGTACAGCTTGAGCTAGAAGAATCAGCCTCTGGAATTCTGAAGCCCTGACTCTCTGTCAGAATGTCAGTTGATGACATGTTTCAGACTAGAACAATCCTAAATTGGGTTGTACTTGGGGCAAGATACTCCATCCTTCCACAGAATGTACTGTTGCTGATATAAGTATGTACTTCATGTTTACTAGTTTTTACTCACAAGTCTTTTTTTTTT
>VWZY01002780.1:286720-298775 GCA_013399075.1 Chloroceryle aenea | reverse complement strand
AGAAAGGGGTGTCACAGAGCGACAGGGTGGGCACCTTGAAGCCAGCCAAGGTCAACCCAACGCAATGTTAGACTGGCAGGAAACACTGCTGAAAACACGACATCAACTGTAGATGCTGAGCACCTTGAAATCAGTCTCTGAGCTATTCTTAAAATTTATCTAGTATGCAATATGAGAAATGCAATAGCAACAGGAAGGCAGCTCAGCAGTAGTTAGTGGATGTGAGCCAATCAGAGATGACAGCTAACACTCTCAAACATGGCATCTGAGGGTGATTTTGAGGTGCGGGGTATTTTCAGGTATCTTTGAAGAAAGTGCTTGTCCTATGATTTCCAGAAATTTTTATTTTTCACATATGCAGGAAAGCAGATGAGATCCATTCAGAATACTTACCTGGAAGGATACAAGAGATCCACATTCATGTGTCTGGTTTCAGTCAGGGAATACAATTTGCTGCTGAATGTTCAACTATTGAGCTATAATATACCTCAGTCTTCACATATGGACTGTCTATAAATCACTCAATTAGCAAGAAACATTGACAAGAAGAGAAACATTGATTCTTGGGGTCTGTCTACCCATCTGTATAATGTATAGCCACACCATCCTTAGCACTGAAAGCAGTCAAACTACAGCAGCAAAAAACTAGTAGTGCAGACTAATTTACACTGGAGAAAAAATAGCTACTTTTGGAGTTATTCTGGCTATTATGAATGTAAGTCATGGAATTAAGACTTTCATCACTTAAATGCTTTTAAAAACGTTAGAAATATTCCTAGATATTCCACTTGAAAGAAAATAGCTTATTTTGCAGAAATAATGTATTCCTGAACAGAACAAATTTAATCATTCCACCATGGGTATGTGAAAAATTCCAAAAGGATGGGGAGGAAGGGAAAAAAAAAACAACAAACAATGAAAAAAATGCACCCAAATTTCCATTTACACCATTATAATCATGGCTATTTGAATTTATGAACTGTAATTAGAAGTTCACATAGAAGAATTAGGCCCAATGTGTTTCATTGTATGCAACAGGAATTGCAGACCTCCTGTTTCCATCACAAGCAATAAGAACCTTAATGTTTCCTATGATTACAAATAGGAAACTGAAGCAATTAAAGGAAAGTAGAATGTCTTTATACCAGATTTTACTGTGGAAAGAAATGAAAATTCATATTCAAAAGGTGACATACAAGAAATCACAGTGTGATCTTGAATTAAACTGAAACTATCCAAGGAGGAAATTATGGAGAATTGTGAGAAAAGTGTAAGCGGTAAATCACCGGGACCTGATGACATTCATCTGAAGTTTCTGGAAAAAAAAAAAAAGGTTTAAAATGTGGAAATGTAACCCTTTCAAGTAGCTACCCATGTAAGATAGAAGCACACTAACACAGTCTTGTTTTGTTTGGTTTTTTTCTTTTCCTTTTAATCAAAGGAATCCAAGGAAGGTTTTGTTACTGACTGAACGTCACTTTAGTGAGAAGCAAACTGCAGATCAAGTCAAAGAAAGCACAGCAGAAGATGGAAGAGGTTTTGTATGGAATAGTTCAATTCCCATTAAACCAGTTTCTGAACTGATCTGCACTTGTGTGATTGAAATCCTGTTTATTAGACTAGAAAATCTCAGTGATACACAGTATATTATGTTTATGTGCTAGCCCACCACTGTCCATGTAGGTGAATCCACACTGCATGCTATTTCAATGAACCTTCCATCTGTTGCAGAACATTCAGATATGAACGTTGTTCCTTTTCAGGCACAACAATAACACTATTGCAAGCTAAGAACAGTTTTTATACTTACTCCCTACACTGATGCAACACCGGCTGCTGGCACTAAGATGCTCTAGAAGTGGCTGACTTGCAGTGCCAAAGCCACTGGCACAGAGATGTTACATTTCAAGTAGTCACTCTGTATCTATAAATTACAGAAAGAACCTTGGCAAATCAGCTAAGCCATCCCCATTTCCAGAGAAAAATCAGCTACACTTAATCTTTTTTATTTTTTGTCAAGTTTGTCTAAGCTCAGAAAAACATACAGTGATGGAGATGTCAAAACTTCCCAAGGTAACCTACACAGGGCTTAACTCAGCTTACCATCTGTGAGCTCTTCTTCACATCGAACCTAACTTGTTTGCTGCAAGCCAAGACCATTACTTCTCGCCTGATTCTCAATGGAGAAGAGTTTGTTCCTTTCCTCCTTGCATCAGCCTTCCATGATTGGAGAAATGATATCACATGTACCCTCAGTTTTCCATCTTCATTAGAGATCTCCCCTAATCATGGTTTACAGAGATGTGATTATTTCTGCTGCTGAGGGACTTGTTCATTTTCTTCAATACAGTGTCTAATATACTACACTGAGGTCTTGACAGCGATGAGAAAATGATGCACATGTAAGGTAGTATGTATCCTCATTGCTAACATCCAATGTACAGCTGGGGGACATTACTGACATGGCACTCATTTTGTGGTTCATTACAGTCCACGTACCTCTGTTTCTAATTTTAATCCTGCCATTTTAAACCCCTGTAACCATTACTCAGTACTGATACATATTTAGTAATCAGGTTCTGCTTCCTCAGTCAAGCCATTAATGATGAGAAATAAACCCATTTCTGGGACTTGACTTTCAGAAACATACTTTCTGTAGAACAGAGAAACTCTAATAATTATTGCCTATAACATAAGCTAGTATGCCTGTGTAGTTTTGTTCAGACTTTATTATTCAATCTTTATTAGCCAAGTCTTACATGAGTGTCAAGAGTTTTACTAAACTGAATAGTTTCTGAGAAGCTATGCTGACCAAAGCATGAACACGATACTAACTAGCTAAAAAGAGAAAGATGCAAGGAGAAAAATCACAGTAAATTCAACTCAAGAGTGTAAATTGCTGCTGATGTCAGTTATCTTCTAACATGCATCTTTATAACACAGAGCTCCACAAGGAAACAATGGAGCAAAGGATACTCACTGACACACAGTTACAGTTACAAACATGACTGATGTGTAACGAGGTCACTGTGGAAGAATGTTTTCTGCAGTACTACATATAAAGCCACTGATCATGTACATGTAGCTAACTTATACTGTGATGTTTAGCAGTCAGTAAGCTACAGTTCAGTGAGATAGAGGGGGAGAAAAAGAACAATACAGGAAGTATTTTCCAGGGTAAGTATCAGATCAGTATTATTTAACACAATTTTCATTTGAGAAGGAAATGGATAAGAAGATGGTGGAACATGCAGGTTACAGATATTTTGACAAGATTCTAAAAGGATTTAAAGATATTTGAGGATGACAGCTCTGTCTGAACAAGAACATGAACAACGTAGTATAGATTAAGGTCTTTAGTCACTGAACTGTAGATTATCCTGCTAAGAACAAGAACATTTATGAAAAATACATCCACTAGAGATCTGTCAGTCTAACAAGTTAAAAATCATAGGATGTCTTAGAAAATTACTTCTCCCTTCTCCACAGATTATTCCTAATTAGCTAGTAACTTGAAATTGTAGCTATGCCCTTGCAAAATGCAACATCTTTGATTTCGTGAAATGACTAATTGTAAAATGGAGGCAGACATGAGGCAAGGCTGGTGTCTGTGCTGGCCTCATCAAAGGGGAGACCCTGTCAGACTCCTCCCTTCTCTGCTGCCATCTCTGCAGAAGGGTAAATATGCTATTCAGCAGGGTTGTAAGCAGGGCTCTGAAAGTTTTCACTTTCCGCATTTGAATTTAGTCTTGATCATGTGTGGCTCTTTAAAATAATCCTGCTTTTTTAAAGTTTCAAATGAGCTGCTTCAGGAAAGGGTTTGACTGTGATTCACACCACACAGGCCTGTACGTTCCTCTCAGTGGTTGATGATGTCAAAAAAAACACTTGGCAAGTGTCACATACACAGACTGGGTTTTGAGAGCGAATTCAGATTTTCTGTTTGTCTCCCAGGTGTACAATTAACCCCATGTTCTTTTTTTTTTTGGTAGAAGGAGTCACAGGCAACTCCACAGCTCTAAGGAACTGAATGGAAAAACATCTTTTCAATGAGTCAAAGCCACTTCCCTGCTAACATTTACATTCTTTTCCTATACCTATTTCTATTCCTATCAGGACATTTGCCAGTTCTCAGTATGTCTTTAGTTCCTCGTGACAATAGCTTCGTACATACATAGGAAAGATTTCTGCAATTGAAAATAGTTAATACGAGTTTTCAAGTGAAGCATATAAATACAGGAAACATTTAATATGCAATGTTAAATGAACAAATGTGTGCATTTAATTAGCATCCTACATCATTTATTAACTTGAGTTTGCTTATGTCCTGCATTCACTGAATGAAGACCATGAACTAGGTGTAGAGATTAAATTTTCTCGAAGGAAAAAATTTTTTTTGAAGTGCCTGTTTCTTCTGAATGCTTTAGAATTCATTACTTAGTAAATCTGAGTGCTTTACAAATAATACTGTAACTTCTTTTTTTTACAGAGATCTTTGAAAAAAGCAGCAAGTTGTCATACATTTAAATGTATGGTTATATGCCTGTGCATTACAATGGAACTGTATAAGACCTTGCTTTCTGATCCCGAGATATCTTAAGGCTCATTTTTCACTTACCAAAACTACCAGTTAGGAAAAAAAAAATAAAAAAGAAGAAATAAAAATAAAATAAATTAAAAGTAATGAAATTGAGAGAAAATAATATTTTCTTATTCTATACTTTAGTTCCATTGTATGTAAAGCCACAGTGAGGCTGTCTTCTCCAGGGACAAATTGCCAACTACTGTGTTAAATATCTGCACTATTTATTCAGCAGCCTCCTTGTTTCCTGCAAGTTTCCTCTGTGACTGGACAGCCATATACTTAAAACACAACAGCACAGTAACAGCTACATGTAGAACTGAGGTTTGATTTATGGGAAGTTATTTGATTTAGTCCTAAGATTCTGAACATCACCTGTGAAATGCTGAACATTTTCATCTCTCATTGAAATCACTGGAACCAGAAGCCACTGCTGAGAAATTTAAAGGATTAGCCAAATAATCTGCAAAATTTGTTGGGGTTAAACTTGAAAACAGCCAGCAGTAATGGCAGTTTAGCAACTCCAGACAAAAGAAGGCATGAATTTATTTATCTGTCTGATTGTGCACAGCAATCAGAACATGGGCATCTTCAGGCAAGATATCTAAAGGCATTTTGACATTGATTTCAACGTAACTTCAGTGGCTGAACATGCTTAAAGGTCTGTATATTTGTGCTTCGTAGAGCCCAAATTTGCCTCAGTGATTAGTGAACCATAAAATCTTTGTGAGCCTCAAGGGATGTACAATTAAGTAAGTTGTACATCATCCAGAAAAATACATTTGTTTGGAGAGCAACAAGGAATTCCAGTCTAATGTAAAAAGGGAAGAAAATCATTCCTGGCTAACTACTCATAAAACAGATGAAGGAAAAGGTTTAAAGAGGCTTTGTGCCTCCAAACAAGTCCAGGCAAAAGCTCTAGATCACTAAAAAGAAAAAAAAATCTATTTACATTACAAATAATTATAAGTTGGGATGCCACAGAAAAATGACAATAGACAGCTCTTGCTTTTAACTATCAGTACAGACTGGAGAACAAATGACCACACGATCATCAGTAGTTCTAAAGACATCACAAGATACGCACCCCTTAAGTACTTAAGAGACAGAAGGAGCTGCATGCACATGAAGGGAATCATAAATTAGGAAACTCCTTGCCCCAGTGAGGAGTGAAGCAATGTAAAGTTAGAACTATGATGGTAAATTGCAGTGATCTCATTCTTTTCTGTGAAAATCATTACCAAAATAATTTATTTATTTCATTCTCATCCGATGGACTGAACCTTTTTTCTTGCTGAAAACAGCATACTGGAAGGGAGAGTTTCTGGAACACTATTAACCTACAAGAATGCAAGTGGTTACACCTGAACAAAATCCTATGATAATGCACCAGAGCATGAGGCAGATATTAATCTAAACCAACCAAAGTTAGCATGGAAATTAACACAATATAATGAGAATACACAGGGAAAGAAATACCATTTTGGAGAACTTCACAATTATTTTTTAAAAAATACACTCTTAATGGATTAACAATCTAGTTACAGTCAACCAAGTCACTCATTTCCTCAGAGAACTCTTAAGAGTTGTAACAGAACCTGCATTTATATGGTATATAGAAAGCATATAAAACAACTGAAAAAAGAACTGGAAGAAGCACTGAGATGTCCTCATGCCCATGCCACAGCAAGAGAGATCTCATAACTTAGTGACTGAAACTTGCTAATTGAAGGGGTTAAACCAGGAAAAGCAGTCTCCTCTCCTACAACACTACTGGAGAAACAGAATTTGACAACAGCTAAAGATGTAACAGATTCCTCTTGCCTCTCACACCCAAGGAAGTGTCAGGGGGACATTTGTCTGGAATGATATCACTGATAAGGCAGGTTAAAATACCCATGGTCTACAAAAAGGAGGACACCACTATTACAGTTTACAATATTCCTAGGCTTTCTGTCAGTGACTTGTCCATCTGCTTTTTATAGCTCTTCCCTCTGTCATTGCTGGTCTGCAAGGAGCTTTACGGACACAAAAGGGTAACTTTCTACTCTTGAGAATTTAATAGCACACATGACAGTCAATTCCGAAACACTGAACACTTGCAGTCCTGTCCACAGTCTAAGGTATTCTGCATTCTTCCAAGAAGTGCGCAGAATTAGGAGAGCAACCCAGGGCTAACAGCACCACAATCAACTCTAACTCTGCTAACTGGGAGAATATTTTGATGACTAAGCTGGTGGGAGGGCCGGTGCTCAGTCTCAGAACAGGGCAGATTCACGAAGAGCTAGCTGAATCCTGATGACACACCTGCTCCTTTCAGATCTCACTGTGTGGAAAATTACTTCTATTGAATAATAGACAGCAAAAGATTCAACTCACCAGTGCTCTTCACAGTCAAAATCAAAAGTAGAGCAGCTGCTCATAAGCTGAGGATCTACTATGCAGTCAGTGTTGTTTTTCAATCTTGTGTAGTTTTTACGAACAATATATCCCCTGAAAGCTAAAAAACATAGTTATGAATCACAGAAAAATTCTGCAAAGCCTGAAACACAGGTTGGCACCTGGCTCTGCAGTGCAAATTTTACTCAACCAATGGACAGAAAGATCACTTAACACCTCATAGGGGTGGTTCCAATGTTTGCAAATGTTAACAACAGCTGGAAATTATACAGGGCCTTACACTCGAACTGTTAGAGTGACCACTTGGCGCAGCCCAGTCAAGGAAAACAGGCCTCAAAATGAAAACATGGCTAATTTAAAGGGGAACACAGCATAAAATGTATCAAAATACATAGTAGAAAATCCCTCCTGAAACATCATCTTTAATCACAACTCCCATAATTTGAGCTAGTCAGAATTTTAAAGAATCACAAGTTTTAACTGTTCTTATTGTGGGGTAGGGAAGTGAGGAGCCAGGGAGAGATATATTCAAATAAAACTAGAAAAATTAATAAGGTCTTCTATTTTTCAATGGAGTGTAACAATAATAAGATATTTAAAATTCCTCTAATACAAATGATCAGGAAAAAATTGTCGAGAGAGACTGGAACTTATACCATTCATAAAAAAAAGGGCAGAACAAAACAATCATCAAAAATACTAATTGAGGTAGCAAGCATGCAGTGAAATGAAATTACAAAAAAAAAAAAAAAAAGCAGTAAATGACATTTTGAAGATATCTTTTATTTCCATGGACCGTCTCTAGATTTTGGTACCTAAACAATCTAATTATGTCTGTAGTTTTATCTAACATGAATTTGCTTGACTTCTTGTTACCTGTGAGCAGTTGTCAATAAAGCTACAGTACAAACCACAGACAGTGATAGATACTGCACTTAGGACAAAGGTCTAAAAAGTGTTGCAATGTACACCTAAAGTCATAAGTTTTTAAGCAATTTTTGTAGGATTTATTTCAAGCATTATTTTAAGTAGAAATACTTTGATAAAAAGGGAGTAAAGGCTAAATAACAAAGAAAGTAAATACAGTATCAATGTCATAGTGGAAGAGTACAAGAAGCAGTTGCTGAATAAGAAGACTGAGGGTTGTGTGGAAAATGAGCTGTTTATTAGTCTAACAGGACTGCAACTTAAACAGTGAGACAATATGCAAAAGAAAATTTGAGCTAAGGTCTGGAAATACTATGATTTTGAGGAAATCTTTTCAGCACACTAAGCATAAGCAGAGTTAGTCTGAGGGTATCAACCCAAAGAAGAAAAGCCCTCCCACTGGGGTTCCTAGAGCCCAGAGTTAAAATATCACAGTGTGATGTACAATAGGCACAGAAATGGAGTCTAGGGCAATCCCAGATAGGATCAGCATTAACATAACATTGTAGATTACAAAGACAAATCAGGAGGTAGAATAATTATAGAATATAGAAGAAATTGAGAACAGATAATTTGATTAGAATATTAACAAGTTTTTCTTGTATCTCACACCTCTAATTTTATGGAAACACTAGAAGTAGGCATCACCTACTCAACAGAGAATAAAGACCCTGTAGAATGTGCAATCCCTCAATTATTACCAAATTATGAGATAATAGATTTATTTCCTTTTTTTTCTTCATTTAACTACTCTTAGAAGTTTAGCTCCCCATTCATAGTGGGTTTTGCACAATGAAAAGATGGTGGAGGAAACAAAATAGAGCTACCTTGATTTTATCTGCTCTTCCCCTTAGGAAAGGGCTGTAACTAATCCCTTCTTTTCTATTTTAATTCCTGTGCAGTGTTAACGGTCTTTTCAGACACTTACCGCCACAAAAACATGTAGTGTTGAACTTATTTGTGCAATATAAGGAAATGAAAACGATCCAAACAGCTCAAGCTGTGGTATGCAATGCACAACAATCTCAGCATTTCAGTGCTACTGAGGATTCCGGGGTAAGAAGCAGCAAAAATTGCCTTTTAATGAGAGGTTACAAAAATAAATAAGCATTCACTTTACAGAAGGCATGACAGAAGTTGTGCCTGCTGAGGTATTGTACTGAATAGAGAGCTCAGGTATCATAAGGCTGAGGAACTTTCTGCCCTTAATAATCAGACTGGGAAAGTCTGCCTGTCTGGCATTCATTTTTGCCCCATATGATAAGGCTTCCAATCCTTAACTATCCCCGACTGACCAAACAAGGAACCTACTCCAATATTGGCAGAAGAGACAGCTGGGCAGCAGCCAGCTCTCTGCAGCTGAAGCACTCTGCGTATCAGCCAGTTGATGGACTACTATAAAGATAAAGAAGCGCTGAAACAAACTAATAAGATAAACTTCAGTTTTATCCTTAGTAACTTCTGAAATGTTAGTAGTTCTTTGCATGTGTGTGTGTCTATAAAATCAACCCCAATATCTATTGTGTTTTTATTTTTTAAAATTATTTTTCCCAGAGACTAATTTTAGAATTCCCAGAGGTTAATGTCAGAATAAATGCTTTGGTCCTTCCCTCATTCACTACGTGAAACCTGCTATATCTGATTTAATAAACAGATCTTGCCATGTCTTTTTTTTTTTTCATACATATTTTCAAAATTAACTCCTCTTCAACTTAACCTTCCCACACGCTGGTTTCTAACATTCTTCTAGAATACCTTGAATCTGACAGGTAAATGACTGTATTTTTCTTGCTTTCCCTTTGACTCATGGGATAACTGAAGCAGCAGGATAAACAAACTTGTTCCTCTCTCAAAAGCTTCAATGAGCATTAGCAGCACTGCATCTTTTCGATATTTATTAACTGGATCTATAATGTTTCAAAAGAAATGCATATGCAGAGAATTCTACTGGGGGAGTCTGAAAGGCTGGGAAGCTGCTCCATCACAGCAATTTGCATTACTGACTGATGCTGGTTTTGACACTAAGCACTTGGCTCAAAGAGTGTGAAATTAGCAGACTCATGTTGCTACTGCTCCACGAACAATCACTGCATCATTGAAGAAGAATGATTACCAGCTGTCACCTCGTTTTCACCTTATCCAGTCTATATTCCAAACTTTGCATCAACAGTATCTTTAACCCTAATCTTTACCTAGCCAGAGATGACAGATCTGAAAAGCAACTTAGGAATTAATTTTAGCTATTCTATCAGGAACTCGGTGTTAAATGTTTTATGTGCCACAATTTAGAACATGAATTTTTACTTCTTGTGCTTATCAATTCTCACATAAAGCAAGTTTTCTGTCAGCTCCAGCACCCAGCAAATGAAGAATATATTTACATCAGGGAGTCTGACATTTGCTGTCTTGCAGTTAAAAACCTTTATTTTAAGGTCTAAGTACCAAGGCATATACATTACACATGATGTTGCACAATTCTAGATAGGAAAAGTCCAGGCATTTTCCCTCTGATTCCCATAGGAAATATATAGTTACAGTGCAAATTGTGAAGCACAATGCAGAAAGATCAAAGCTAAACAATCATAAGAAATATAAAGCAAGGAGATGATGTAGTAATTTAAACAGCAGAAGGATTCATTCTCAATGATAAAAAAATCATGTTAAGCATATATTTTCTACAGAGACACATTTTAAATCTGCAATATCACCTAAAATAGCATATAACAGCAACTCAGAAATGAAAGCTCATGCTTGGTGAAGAGAAGATATCATGGTAGCTTGTAATCAGAAGTTGATTTGCTACAAACTTTCTTAATTTGCCTAGTTAAAAGAGCATTCAGCTTAACTAACAACATCTGAGAGGATTTGAAGCCCATGAATCTGATTCATGTCAAATTAATTCTCATGAACTGTAAAAGGGATGGAGAGTGACAACCTCAGATGGGTCCCATGAATACTTCCCCTCTTTCACCTCTCACTCTGGATGGATACTGGGTGATGCCTGTTTAATTGCAGAGAAAATCAGCTTCTGTCTTAAGTTCTCCAGCAGAAGCACTATGAGAAAGCAAGTCATGAGTTCTCATGTAAAAACAGTAACGATCATTAACAAGCAGCGATTATTAGGAAGTTGCCAAGGCCGCCATCAGGACTAGTGTCACTGATGCCCATCATTGCTTGGGCATAGGGTTTGTAATTACCATGCATTACAGCCTCTGATCTTGAGATCTGGTCAAAGTAAAAAAAGTGAAAATGTCTGTGAAACTCTTTGTCAGTATCAGCAAGGTAAGTTTTCCAGCATATTGTTGGACAATGTACGTTGTTGCCCTTTCCTAATTTTAGCAAGGACATGAAATCAAGTAATGGTCTCCTCTTCATCTCCTCAAAAACAGGAGAGAAAACCAAAAGGAAATGCAAACATATTCACATTGACATTTCTTAGGTCAGAGATAGGGACAGATCATGGGATCTCATACTTCAAAACCATAAGGCCTTCTCAGCTTTCCTAATATCTTCTCTGAACATAAGCAGCAGGCTTTTAATGGTTACTAGAGATAGACAGTAAAAGTGAAGAATTACTAGATGCCCTAAGCTAATATACAACACGAAGAGATGGAAAAGTAATGTTAACCAAAGGTGTGTGGTCTGTACAAACCAGTCTGGTTTACCCTGAATGGGAAATTGAGGTAATACAATGAGTCAGTTCAGCTGCCATTAAGGGAAACTTACAGATCTCTTCAATGGTTCTTACACTGAAAATGTAGTTAAAAGGAAGAAAATTAATGATAAAAAAGTAAAACTGGATCTGCTACTTAGTGGTTGTTACTTTTAGGAAAATTAAATAAATATATATATATATAAAAGATTCATTTATAAAGAGCCTAGAAGTTCTGGAAACATTTTACGTGAATCTTAGGTCTATACAACAGTATTGGCCAAATACATGTACACAGACATCTACATAGTGATATAAATAGATGGATAAATATAGGGTTTTCAAGAAATACTTCCTTGTCTTCTATTGAAGCCAACAATAATGTTTTTGTTGTTGAAAATCCCAAAGGTAACAGTTGTAAAAGCTTACATTTATTATAAATGTTAAAATAGTGAATTACAGCTGTTCTCAGGCCCTCTGCTTTTTTTTTTTTT
>VWZY01002780.1:274456-286700 GCA_013399075.1 Chloroceryle aenea | reverse complement strand
TTTTTATTGTGATGGAGTACATTTTGCCAGAAGCTCACATTAAGAGATACGTAAATAGCGAGCAACACTGCATGGGCACAACTTACAGAAATAAAACAATTTACAAAGGGATGCTTCATCTGGTTTGCTCCTGAACACCCATCACTTTTTATTAAAAAAAAAAAAGTGCTCAAATCTTGAATTCCTGATAAAGAATTTTCCAATACAATGTGACATATGGTGAGTGTGCGAGCACGTGTTGGAGGAGGAGATGGTGGCTCAATGGATTAGTCATTTGCCTTTCACCTCTGGAAGCATAGTTAAACTTAGTCCTGACCAGAGCTGCACAGTATATTCCAGATGGCTAAAGTGGGCCTAATTAAAATGAATTCAGTGATGTCACCTCGGATCTAAGTGAACTGCATGCACCACTCATTTGGCATTTTGGCAATGTCAGTTCACAAATGAAATAACCAGATTAAAATACTCCCTTAAGTCTTTTAGGACAGCAGTCACACTGCATGGAAATACATGCTATCACAATTAGAAAATGTACTTTTATAATTGCATTATCTGTTGTTTTAAATGCTAATTAATGCATTATTCTAATACAAAGAAACATTAAATGAGACTTGTATGTGAGGTAAATCAGTGCAGCAACATTTCAGTCAGATGATTCAGTGGGTAAACACTGATTTAAACCAGCTGTGAATCTGGCAATATAATTTTTAAAAGTCCTTTGTTAAGAAAATGTTTTTCCTTTTATATAGATGTATATCAAAACAACACAAATCCCAGTTACAAAGAAATAGAAGTGCAAAGTATTAACTCAAACACTTTACACAAAATCATTCTTTACAATTCATCTGCAAGTTAAAAATCAGCATTTTCTAACCCTCCTAGTTTGTGAAAGGGTGACTGGAAGAAGTACGAAGGATTGTGTGTATCCTTTGTACTATTTTATCCAGGATTCTAATAACATCTGTGTATTCTGAGAAGCTGTGATATAGATATGCTGAAGCAGGGTAGCTTTTTCTTCCACAACTAATTTAAATTCACAAATGTTTTGTTTCCTAGCCAGGGTATTTTCCCCCATCTGAAATAATAATTTTTTTTTTTACTTTTNNTGTGAGGGTTGGGTTTTTTCCTAAATTTGTTTTTTTTTCCAACATTTCTTCAATGGATAGTGAACTGCTGGGCCCACAGAGATCTCCAGACCACCAGCTCATGTATTTGAAAGGCATCTGTTTATTTTTAAAATGCAAATGCAGCCTACCTCAAAGACTGACTTGCAAGAAATGAACAATCTGAACAAGTCAAGAGGTTTCCAATCAGGAGCTGTGTTCCTCCTTTATATCAGGCTATGATCACTTGCTGTCAAAACCACTTAAACAATATCCTGGAATCTGAATGAAGTCCCCCCACAATTAAAATGAGCAGGGTAATCCTGCAAGAATTATTCAGGCAAATCATTTTTCACACAGTTTAAAGTAATGATAAGGTCATTTACAAAAGAAATCAGCGCCTTTGAAATGCTGACTTGTAGACAGAGGACTGCCTGGAGGAGGGCCATAGATAACAGTGAAGACTGGCCTCCTAACACTACCCTTGCAGTCTTTGGAACTGATTCTGATGAAGAGAAGGCCCAATAAGGTTAATACCCCTACTTTGATCTCTGTCAAAGCGTACCAGCAAGAATTAATTTACATTTCAGATGAAAAAGGTTGACAGCATGAAAAGGCATCTTGTTTCTGGTATGTGAATGTGCTGTAATAGATCGGGAATTCTGAAAGGAAGTTCTGAGGAAGCTAAAGGGATAAGCTGAGCCGCTGCTTTTATTGGGAAAGAGATGAAAGGAAAACAAATTTCAATATGCACTGTTCTGTAGAAACATGTAAGCCAAATGCTTCCTAAATTTCCAGGCCTGCTTGAGTGGAGGGGTGGGGGGAGTGGTGGGGACAGACAGGGAGGGAAAGGAGAGGGAAATACATATATTTTTATTATATGTTTTTTCCTAATGTCTGGATGACAAATGCAAACAATCTATTTCACTGCCTAAAATGGCTCATTTAAAAAAAATATACAAAGGTGATCATACTCCATTTTACTGAAAAGCTGCCTTGAACTACATACATTATAAGATGCTCAAGGAAGGGAGAGATTTAGAGTTGCTTTTGTCTCCATGTCACTAGGCACTTGGGCAGTGTAATGTAAACAACAGAAAAACTGTCAGTGTATTTTAAAACCTGGAAAATGGCCACCATTAGCAAGCATGAGCCTTGATTTGAAACACGGAATAATTAGCATGTAGAGAAGAGAAAATGTGCAGAAGAAGAGTTTTCAAATAAGACCTCCTAGATATAGGTTTCCAAAGCCAGACAGAAATGTGTTGAGGATTATTATTATACCCCATTGACTGCAGTGACAAAGATAGGAGGAGCAGACAGCCTAATTAATATAAAGGTGCGCTGTGTCACTCTTAACCCTATAGTCCTAATGCTTATTCATCCAGACTGATCATTGAAACTGTCAAGTGCCAGGTTACACAGGAAGACAGTGTGTGTTTTGGTGGAAAGAGTGCTAACAGCATTCCTCCAGCATTAGGTCCAGAGGGCTCAACAGAAGTGTCCAAATTCAAGGCTGTGTGCACACTCCCACTGCCTCTGCTGTGCCATGTTCCAGCAGAGTGTCTAAGAGACAGCAGGAAGGAACTCAGCCCTGAAGCACTCCCATGTGTGCAAAGAGAAGATCAGATGGTTGCTTTCTCTAAAGAGCTAGTAATGAGCATGAATCTCCTACACACCTAAAAATTCTGGCTGGATAAAATTCTAAGAGAGAATGTCCCCTACAGTCTCCAAGTGATACTGCTACACATCATCTTCCTACTGAACCTGAGATAACTCTCTTCTTAAAGAACTCGTAAGAGTGGGACAGTAATAGGTCAACTATTGCACTTTCCTTTTGACAGCAAAGGGCTGTAAGTCAGGAAATTAAAACCCAGTTATGACCAAGTGTAAATGTTGCAAATACTCCAGGAAATAGCTGCAGGAGGTACTTTAAGATCTACTTTCTGTGCTGTGATGAAAAAAATAGAAAATGAGAACACAAAGGAGAGGAAGAAGGGGAGAGAATGCTTATGCAGTGTAATGGGATAAAATATTTCTCCTTAACAGTTCTGCATTTAATAGAATATTCTGCATTTGACCCTAGAGCTGTAATTCATGAATCTGCATAACAGTAAGCATGCAAAGCTATAAATTATTATTTTATTCTAATGATATTCCGTTCCTTTCTGTAACTAGACTGGTATTCTGTTTTCTGCTGAAAGTCACAGTGATGCTTTATTTAAGAAAAGACAAAAAAAACCAAATTAATTTACTTAAAATGCCTTGACAACAAAGTAAAAGAGTATTTCAAATGCATTTTTTTCACATTGACCTTTGACTATACGATACAGAAAAGAGAGGTGAAAAAGCTTGAAGAATTATAGCTCAGGAAGCTGGAAGAATAAAGGTAGTACCTTGATTTATCTGTAAACACATTTGCTACAACTCATTTTTAATCAGCTACAGTCTTTTGACCTGGGGTTGGACAGGAAAGGTGTATTATACTGCATCATATGCAGGCTGCTTCATATTGGCAGCATCTGAAAACACCATTGAGTTCACAGCACTGGTTCTTAAATTTCTGTGCCATATGGTACCCTGCTCTCTACTAGAGACCTACATAGCCCTATGGGCCTGTTCCTCCAATAATCTCTTTAAAGTTTATTCAAATTCATATTGATATGGCTGCATAGGAGCCTGGCAGAGAGTCAAAAGATTGGGCAAAGCTGGCAAACTCAGCAAGCAGTCAAAACAAAAACCTGGCAACCTGCCAAGATCAGGGCTTACAAAGACAGAAATGCATGTCCAGGGCCTCCCATCCACATTTTCAGTCAAATTGATCCAGTGCTTCATATCAGCTCTACATATAGTTGAATTGTAATGACTGTGCTCAGAAGAATCTTAAAGAATTAACAGCTTTTAATCAGTATGCTTTGTTTCTAGAGAATTACTTACAAAAAGCCCAAAGTGACTGATACGTGTCACTGACGTCATTTGATACTGAAGAGCAAACAATAAGAAGCAACGTTTTTGGTAGCTTTTGTTTGGACTGTATGTATTTCTCTTGGCTATAAAATGAAATACACATGAAATCAACCACAGCAAAATAGGTGTTGGCAATTGAAATAATACTTTAATTACCTGCTTGAATATGTATAGCAGCATCGGTTCTTCTGTTCCTTATTTCCTTGTACTTCCTGCGAGCTTCATATCCTCTCCAGGCTAAAAATACAAAACCATGTGCTGGAAATTACATTTATTTAAGGAAGTGCTACAGAGTCTATAGAGTCAGAGATGTGCTGAAACTTTCATCCCTCCTGCCATAACCACTCCAGCCCCTACCCCCAGTACCTATTCCACACCCACCCACATGTTGAACTCTGGGTTCACCACTGCAGTATTCACATCCCCACAAGTTTAAACACTACTTCACTCATCCAAATTTTAATTATCACCATATGCTCACTCATGTCCTAACCTAAAAGGCAAAGGTGCATGATCATGTCAGCACAAGAATGCCCCTCCTCAAACAGCTCCCCAGATTTGATATAATGGAGCCTGCTACATTACTAATAATCATCCTCTCAGGGCCACCCCACAAAGTATGTTATCTGCGTTGTGGTATGCATGGTGGAGGGAGCATGCTACTGCATTTCACTTATGCATGCTAGTGTAGACCTACCTAGAAATGTTTTCATTTTGTGCACAGACATCACATCCGAAATACTAAACTATATTTAAATAAAGACTAAGATGACATCTTAGAAGTACATCTATAATATCTATATCAATTAGCTGGAAAGAAAAGCACCTCTGGTTACTTTGATTTAATAATAAACTATTGTGAATGAATAAATAATGTACATGCAATTTAACAGCTCGAAACACAAAGACAGTCGATGAAATAGGGAATGTGAACGTTTACCTGACTGTATGGTAACAGCACTATTTTCTCTCTTTTCTCTGACTTTCTTGTACCTCCTTGCTCCAAGCCATCCCTTGATATAGGCTTGCATGACCACCACTCTCCCTATAACTTCTCGTAGGAACAAATTTAACTGCTCTATGTGGTAATACTTGAGAAAAACCTGAAAGGGAACAACAACAAAAAAAGTATTACATTCAGGTAGTAACATAACCTCTTGTATTCTGCCTTTTCATTAGTCTTCCGTCAGCCTGCTTTACGGTACCTTTGCCGAGAAAAACTGGTAAAATACTGGTTGCTGATATCATAGCAAACTTGTGAATCAAATATTTGCTCTCAGTGTGCTTGTGGAATTTCATTATTCCACTGATTATAATCACCTCTGTGCAAAATAAAACACGTATTTGCCACATTTACAAAGCAAATTGGCCAGGGGCATATTTTCAGGTATCAACAACTTTGAAATATAGCCTTTGTTGAGAATGTGCAGAACATGCTTTGGGGAGGTACCTAAGTCACCTCTTGGCAGTGCTAATTCATAGAATCATAGAATCATAGAATCATAGAATAGGCTGNCAGGGCTGAGTATAGGGGCAGAATTCAGCTGGCTTGGGAGGGCACCTCCTCAACTTGGGAGAGTAATTGGAGCGAGTCCCTTGCTTTTTTGTTCATTCATGCAGTACTTCTCAAACCACTGTTAAGACATGTTTTGTGAAAAGGATACTACTATCCTTGAGAAAATGTTGGCACTTTCTACCTTGGTTTTCCCAAGAATCCAGTTGTCTAGTTTAGATTTCTCCAAAATGGCAAGACAGTTTTCTCTGCTACCAAGGGGAGTCTCATGTGTCTTGAATGCGAGGTAATAATACCTGCAAAACCAAATGACAAATAAAGAATTGGCTCGACTATTGATATGTACTATCAGTACTCTTCTCTAGCTCAGAGATGCATCTCTAGAACTCACAGGCCAAATTCTCCCATATACTCAGTTCTCTTCACAAATCATGATGCAGTTGTCATGGACAGATACTTGAGCATATACATGACATAGAAAAATAAGTGGTACCATAGTGGTGACAAGAATCTGTTGCATTCTAGAAGTCCCCAGTCAGCATAATCATCCATAAAGGTCCTTCATAAACCAGTGTGATTTAGGAAACACCCAAGGTTGCTCGGAATTTTTCAGGGGAACAAGTGACACAATGACAGGGAGAAGAAGGAAAAATGCAAGAAATCAGAATAATAGAAAGGAAGACAAAAGTAAAATCTTTTGCATAATGTCTAAAAGAAGTATGCCATCTACAGAGCTGTCTAACATACTTTTGCATAGTTACGTGTCACTACAAGTTCTGTTAAATAAGCAGGAGCTCCCTGTCGGCACTTTACAGATTTCTGAGTGAGAAAGGTCAAATACTAGCATCAAAGAAAGAGAACAGCACCAAAAGTAAGTTACACATGATTTGATGCCTGTTTCTATTAAAAAATGCCACAAAAAGCAAATCAGAATCTTTCAGTATTTTAATTACCAGTATCTGTCAGTTTTCACAAGGAAATATTAATGTCCTTGACATTCTTTGGGAAGCATAAATCCACATAAGAAGTCCAAGGCTCCTCAGCTTGTAACAAGACCACTCCCATCAGTGGAGCTTCCCTTTTACAGTATGCCTAATATAAAGACTGAGGAATGTTAGCTGGCGAAGATAAAGGCCAGCACTAAGAGGGCAGGATACAGTGATAGCGAAGCTGAAAGCCTGACACTGTGTATGAAGAATAACGATCTGTTTACCATAAAACCAATTCTCATATCAATGAATTTACAGACAGCAAGATGCTCAGACTGCATGAATACCCACCACTGTTTCACATTTCCAGAAGAGGTGATATATATGCATAATTAAAACAATTGGCATTGCTATATAAGTAGCAATTATTTTATCAGTGCTGATGGTTAAACAGAACTAGCAGCTGTTTTTAAAAAAATACAAGTTAATTACTCCTCATATGAATGTAATTTTTATTTTTATTTTTTTATTCACAAGGATATCTGTGGTTATGATTAGGTTTGTAAGTAATTAGGCATGTCATCTTCTTTCTCTTGCATTGGGATAAACAATAAATTGGAACAATTATGATCACAACAGTGACTTTTCTTTTGTCCACAAACCCTTGCAAAGAACAGGCCCTAACAATTATGTGAAATAACATTATTATGCAAATAGTTAATGAAAAAGGGATGCAAACATGTTTGAACTGACTCAACAGTAAGAATGAACAGACAGATCCCTACCTGTACAGCCACGATGCATTAACAAAAAATGTTTTTTTGCGGTATTTAAGTAACTCTGCTTGGAAACAGTTACGTTACTTGAGAAACAGCAAGAACATGTGCTTGTGAGTTTACAAATTTAAGGTTATTTTAGCACAATTACACTGTTAGATGGTAGTAACTGCCATTTCAGTTCTCATTTATGAACCACTATGTGTTATCTTGGTCTTTATTAAGTTGTATTTCCACAGGTGTTAGTCTATTCACATTGTGTTCGGAAGGAACTGGCAGGATAACCAAATCATTCTCCTAATTATTAGCATGGGGAAAAGCCATCAGATGTTCTTTAAAACATAAAGAGAAGATCTGACCAATAAACCTCAAAGACAGATTCCTCTCTAGTCACACAGATGCAAGAAGATATCCTACATCATACTGAACAAAACATGCAGAAGCAATTAGAAAAGGGGAATAGTGCAAGAATTTATTTTTTTTAATTCAAGAGAGCATGATTTTCAAGTATTAGCTCCATATTGAGCTATGCACTTTACACCATTTTGTTTATGACAAACTTCAATATCTCAAATATAAGTACCCTCTGCATTGGCTATCTTTCATCATCTAAAATGTAGCTGCTTTTGAGACTCAGAAAAAATCCCACAACTAAAGGCAAAACACAATGACCATTTTTCTTATCAAATCCTGTTTTAACAAATGTTTTTATACATTTTAATTTATCTGCCTTCTAAGAAGTATAACCATTCAGAATGACAATAACTTTATAAACCATAGGAATAACTTCAGTTTCTGTATGTAAAGATACTATTTCCCAATACTTCATAAAAGTTTCCTCTAAATGGTGTTTTTCCAAATGTTTTGCTTGATCTAACCACTGCAAAGAAGGCTCCTGTAACTGGTTAAACATGCCATGATGTCAGATTTTCGTCATCAGGTCTTCCTTTTCAGTTATGTTGTCAAAAATACAGCAGAAATAACTCCACAGAAAAAAGGTCTAGGAATATGAGACTGGTAATTTCTCTTCTATTATTTCTCTTATAGAACTGCTTTTAGAGTTTTAATGTGGCAGAGTAAAAGGTCTCTAGATTAGTGTTCCAAAGCTCAAATCCATGTTTTTTTTAAAGCAAACACTTTGTTTTCTATCTGGTGCCTGTCTTCGTGACTGAATCAGGGAAATACAGATGCACCAAGTAGTTTGACTTGATGTGCTCTCAGTAACTGTATGGCAGCACACCATATGTCACATATGGTCATCCAATAATTTTACCTAATGTAAAGTCTCTGTACAGCAATGAATCATATGGAATATTTTGGAGGAAGGTAAAAATGTTTCACCTTAATGTATGTATCTGGTAGAAGTGTGCAAATATCATACACAATCAAATGGCAGAGAAAACATCTGGGAATGAACACAAAACTTTGGGGTAAATGCAAGTACTACTGTTCATTTTGATTTATTGCCTTAATTTAATCTCTATCATTCTTATGTAAATCTACTGTACAGAGATCACAGAGTGACCATTTCTCCAAGACAAGAAATCATAGTTAATTTCAGAATAAACCAGATACTTAATTTCAGAAAAGTAGAGCCAGAAATCCCATTTGCTTCCAGATGAGATGAAAATTTCACAACTCTACTTTTTTATTTCCATATTTGCATTTGTTATTCCATCAGAAAATGCAGTAGTCTGGATTACTTTGGTGCTCTTCTATGTTAAGCCAATACTTTTACTTCTATTTAAAAAAATAAAGTTTATGGTTACTGCATGCATTGTTTCATAAACATGCACATATTTGTGCAAAAATTATTTTCTTGGGTTATACATCCTACTTCAAAATTTCCTACATATGACACACATTCATGTTTCCCAAAAGTACTTGACTAATCTCATTTTCAATAAGACTAAATAAGAGAAAAGTAGAACTAATTTCTCAGAGATGATGAAATTCTGGAATTATGTATTTGTTAACCAGTGGCTCTTACGCTGCACTAAAAAGTATCCTTCATGGACATGAATAGTATTTCAGACAAAAAATGCATTAAAATGGGACTAACTTCACTTAGAATTCATTAGGCATAAAACAACTTTTTTTTTTTTCAAGTTGAATTTAACCCCAGATCAACAATTGCAAAGCTAGGACATGCAGAGTCAAGGTTAAGTATTAAAGACATCAAAGCATGCTAAGATATGGAAAACCTCGTAATGATGCTATATATTAACGACCTGATTATGACCAAGACATTTTAATGTTTGTGAGTTTAGATCAGATAAATTGATTGTAAACAAATAGTTCAATTTCTCTTCCCTTAAAGGATGAACTGTGGAACTGTTCCATCAACAGCATTTGAACAGCACCATTAAGTACTACACCAATGTCTCTTACTAAAGTTCCCCCCACGTTCCGGACTTAAAAGCAGCATCAGTTCTACACAATTAACTCAAAAAGTAATGATTTATCATTTTTCTCTTAAAAAAAATAAATCTCTGTGCTAAAATATACCAGTCTGAGGTGGAGAATGGATAACAATATGTGAAAAGCATGAGGTGCAAGAGGGCAAAATCCCTTTCTAGACAGGCCTCCAGCAATAGTAGAGAGATTCCAAAAGACATTTGCTCCTTCTCAGACCTGGAGTCATAAAGTCTAAAAAGCCCCAAGTTTTTAGCCCTGAAAGAGCCATTAAATAAGTTTCAAAAATTCCTAACCTGTATTGGTTGTCTCTCACCCCTTTCACATACTTTCACATCTGAATTCAAACAGTTAATTACATATGACTCTATTATATAGAGAGCATGAATGAAAAAAATGTAAATAAACAAAGAAACATCTAAGATACTCTTGAAACTCAGTAACAGATACCTAACGCTTATGCTATAAATCATCAGACAAACCTAGAATCACAGAAACACTCTCAGAAAGGCATTGTTCGTCCATTTTGCATATACGATTTATAAGGGGTTAGCAGACTTTTAATTCCTAGAGGTTTCCTATCTTCATCCTGCAACCATTTACCAGTGTTCTGTGAATGACAAGTCTCATATAGGAACATGATATAGATCTGGTGAAATCTTAAAGCCACTGAAACAAGTAACAAACATTTCCATGGATAACAGTAAAATCAAAATATGGGGGATGTTACAATTTTATTTTCAGAAATCACTTACAGACTTTGCTACAGTGCACACTGTTAAAAGTGAGTTTGCATTAAAAATGCATCATTTTGAAAGCAAGCATTTCTTTTCTCTGTAGCCAACTTCTAAATTAAATTGACTTCTAAATTAAATTAAGTGCTTCTCTGATTTTGAATAATAAACAAGTTATCACCACTGAGCTTTTAGGGTTAGAAGAAAATGTATACTGATGTAACATGTTTTACAGGATTTTGCAGTATTTGACCAGTTTTTATTCCTAGCTCCACAGAATTTGATTCATTAAGGTCAATGAAGCTTCATATGGTCATGAGCAATGTAATGCTGATGGTTTAGAGACTGTGTGTACCAGGTATACAATCATTAACGTTGTGCAAATTTGCACTGTGAGACTGAAAAAGGTAGAATCAACCTCACTGGGATCACTGTCATAGTAATAGCATTGGTATTGCCATGAACATATGATGTAACATCATCTGGCCACTGTGGATCAGGTAGCACTTACAGGAAGATCCTAATGCAGTACAAAGACCTTTAAAGCAGTTCATAAATGAGCAGAGAATAAAAAGAGACTATCCTTGTACAAGACCTCTCACCATGCTCCTATGCACTTATAAGGTAGTTCAAGCATGACAGCATTTATCACCATCAGACTCTCAAGTGCCTTATCTTTCAACCCATGGTACAGTGTATGCCATATTACATAAAAGGTGTATACAGCTGGGGGATACGTGCTGAGGATACACCAGCATACCACAGTATGTCATGTGAAGCTCCGGGGGCCTGGACACTCAGAAACAGCAAGAAGCGTTCCATACACTGGTACTTTCAGGGCAGATCTCCACAGAAAGCACACCCCCCTTAGCTGCTGTGCAGTGCACACGTACTGGGCAGCCTCACAAACCAGGCACACCTGGCTGCCTGATCAGGTTAATAACCTGTGTCTGAAACCTGGGATTCCAGCCTGAGAAAGGGGCCCTGCTACTTCAGAGCAAACACATAAGACAGACACGTGATGGAATGGGGTGTGAGACAAGGCCAACGGAGACAAAGTGCCTAAAACTTGACAGGTCTACAGTGTTTATGGGGGCTGCAGGTTACATTTCCCTACTTTAAGTAAAAGAAGATATATAATTCTATACATAAAACAGATGGTTGTATACTTGGCTGAAGAAACTCATTGTGTGAATGAGTTACAATTAAGTCCTCTCCTCACCATCTGTTTTTTAACCCAATAAACTACCTCCAGGTTGCAACACTGAAATAATCTCTTCTATGTGAAAAGAGAAGACAGTAAAGAGTAACATTAGACAGAGCTTTATCTTTTGTTTACCTCCCACCTGATAAACCCTGAATGGTTCTGTTCCCTGCCTTTGATTGTTTTGTCCTCATATTTCCTGCTAAGAGTTTACAAAACAGCATTATTGAACAGGCAGATAAGAAGCACACCTATTTGTTTAATAACATCAAGGGAGAAAAAGTGCTGGCTCATTCATTTTGTTGTTCAGTTGCTCAAAAGGATCAAAATACCAATTAACTTGCTGGCTTAGAAAATCTTTGATATCCTCACATTTACTGACATTTTGAAACTCTTGTTCATACTTGCCTAATGTCTTTTTGATTATGAACAAAGAAGTGCCAATCTGTTTAGCATTTGACCTGTTTTCTCAAACATTTTTATGTATTCAACTACTTAATTCCTAAAAACACTTGACTAGTCATGGCTGTAAATTGAAGAAAAATGTTTCTTGTTCCATTGATAGCTTTTTAAACCTTCCCCCCCCCCAATAAGCAAAACAGA
>VWZY01002780.1:247962-274436 GCA_013399075.1 Chloroceryle aenea | reverse complement strand
AGAATTTGTTTAAAAATAAAGCATGAACTGAACAAAAGAGCAAGAATATCCCCTCTCCCACCCCCCATTTCTATTTGAAACTCAGGAAGTCTTCTGTGCTGTTAGACAACTTGCTAAATGCCGCCCCTACTTCCCTTGTCCTCTTGGCTTTCTTTCCTAAAAGACTTACATCATGTTGGAGTGAAACCTTGAGGAGTATCTGACAAAATGTTAAAACACAACTTGCCCTTATCTGCAAGAATGGAAAGCTACAGCCAGTGCTGTTTTCATTACAATTACTTTTCAAAGTTGTACTCAAATTCAGTGCACTTTTGAAAATAATCTACTGGTAAGTAGAGGCCTAATTTCCTCTCAATTTACACTAATTTCAGTGGAGTTAATCTTAGTTCACTTATGTGTAAATTGGATAAAAGTTAAGGTTAATAATTCTGCCTCCAGCCTTTTCAGGATGTTGCAAAGATGTGCTAGTGATCAGAAAAATAAATCTCTTTGTTAAGCCTGCTTTAGAATGGTGTGATCTTACTAAAATTAGTCATGTAAACCAAAAAAGGTTGGGAGAGATCATGTCTGAAAATAAAATTACTTTGATGGACAAATGACAACATTAATTATCCTTCCTGGGATATATATCTCTAATGTTTTCCTATTACATATTCATTTGGCCTAGTAATAAATGACAAAATTTCATATTTTTTTCAGAATTGATTAAGCTATGGTTTATTGTTCACCATCTCTCAATGCAAGTGCCACAGGTTTCCAAGCTCAAATGACTGATTTAAACAAGTAAATTTACCCAATCTCTGGGTTTCAGAAAGGCTTGTGAAATTGTGCCTCTTATTTCTCAAAAATGTAATCAGCTCCTTCCCTCTAGCTTCATAATAACGACTTGCTTTCAGTAGATGTATTAACTCTATATTTTCTGCACAAGGAACCTTCAGTTCAGAAGATATCACTAAATGCTGGATTTAGGCATTCAGTACTCGTTCCTACTGTTGAGAAGTTGATTGCTTAACAGTATTGCTTCTGCTCCATTAGTGAATTATCAATCCTATGGACAGGAAAACAGTATATACTGCATAAAACCACAAAGGAAACCATAATGAGCATATAAGCATATTGTCATCATAAAGACAATAGCATTTTCTGAATCAAATTAATTGATTTCTTTTTTCAGATTGAGAGTAATATTAAAGCCAGTACTAGTAGCCATGACAATGGTTCTGGTGAACAGAGATCTGGTTATAACTCATGATGTCTCCAAGATAAATGATTATGCGGCTATGAAGCTATTATGAGGAATACTTCTAAATCTAAAGATTTTATATCAATTAATTCTCAAGCATGTGCAGATTCATCATATAATGGATGAAGGGCACTGATCTTGCAAATCCTTCTATTACCTCAGCATGATGCGTAATTTCCACCTGTTGTCTCTACTGAGGGAACCATGGGGACAGTCTTGCTACTGAATACAATGTGCTCACTGCTGGTCTCACACTGACTTTTCTCCATTACACCTCAGAGTCTCTCTCTCCCAGTCTTTAACTCTGATAGTCATTGCTCTCATTAGAGAATCAGACCACACATGTGCAGACCAATCTTTGTAGAACTTACTGTACTTAAACAGAATATATTTTATTGAATGGAGTTTTAAAACATCAGCCATGTTATAGAAGTCTTACCTTTTCACAAACTCTTCAAAGAGGATGCGATGAGAGTACCCTTTTTGACGTATTTTGACAGTTTCCAGAATTCCAGTGTATCGTAGCTGCAGCAGAACTCTCTCATGAGAAAACATCAGTGCTTCTCGATCATCGTTAGGTTTAATGCAGCGGATAAAGTGAGGCTGTCCAACAACCATTTTGGACAAAAGATCCATGAGGGAATACTGGCGAGGAAAATAAAAAAGATGTACACATTTAACAAAAAACTACAATGCAGTTACTTAAGCAGGAGATATGTATTTTTAAACAGATGTAATGCTTGATTGTATTTTAATCTGCAGTGTTAATCTGCACTGATATTTTATTAATTTTTAAGCCTTTGGCTAAAAATCAGAACCTATTAAAAGCTTTCAATTGTAAAAAAAGGTGAATATTAGTCTAGTTCTTATTTCTTACATCTTTTTCTTCATCTCTCCTTATATAAAACTTCCGTATTTGAAGAAGGCCCATATTAAAAAAAAATAAATGAAAACTGTCCTAACTATAATTCTGCTGCAAGCACATTGATGGTTCAAATATTCTGAACAGAAGAAAAAGCTTTATTGTGAAACAAACAATCACAGAAAATCACAGAAAATCGTAGGGGAAAGGTTGCAAGAAGTCATCATTTCAGTCCTCTGCCCAAAGAGAGCACTAGATGTATCTGTACGATTTCAGGTACATCTCTGTTTATCAGAATCACTGAGGATATATACTGCATAATCTCCCTGGACAGTCTACTGAAGTGCTAGATTATGTAAGTGCTACAATCCCTGTGATGGCAGGGAGGTTCAAACTAGATGATCTTTGAGGTTCCTTCCAACCCAAACAATTCTATGATTATCATGATTATTTGTAATGTTCCTAACATCTAACCTAAATCTTCCTGCTGAAATGTAGGCCCATTCCTTTTCTTGGATCCACCCAGGACATAGAAAACTATTTATTCCAATGCATTTTACACTAAAATCAAAAAATGTCATCAGATCATATATATTACCTTTTCGAATGACTCCTCTGAATACTGATACTTCTGCTCTATCCTCACCTGATTAACCCGCTGTATGTGAAGTATTTGTTACAAATACACTCAGTCTCAAAATAGTACAATTCCAAGCTGACTGTAATCACTTTGCTGCAGGCTGCATCCATATTACGGTGTACTTTCACACTCCAATCTGTAATTTTATTTATTTATTTACATTTCTTACACAGCTGACAGCTGCATAGTTCTTTGCAAGAGCATTTTAAATCCACACTTGTATTATCATTGTCATCACAAGTCTGAATGTGTGTCCTTGTACACTCCACACTGGGGCAACATATCAATATACATCAGCTTCCCTCTATATCTTTTCTTATCCTATTTTGCACAACAAAGAAAACAGGTATTCCTACAGGACATGAAGCTTTGACCCACACTGGCTAGCACAGCACTGTGAACTTCCCCATTCTGTGTGGTACACGTACAACCCACAGACCAACTGCTCAGAACCTTTCCACTCTTCAATGACCACAAGAAAAAAACCCCAACACATTAACCAACAGCCGTGGATTGGCATGGGCATTTTCTGACTCCTAACCTTCCAGTTCCAACATTCTCAATGCCTTTTACTTACCTGCTTGAATTAAACACACATGCAGAATATACATTACCCCAAACAGTATTATGACTGATAAAATGGCAAACGATAATGATTTATAATAGTACTTCAAAAAAAATGGACTGTTTTACTTATTAACACAAATGACAATTCATAATCTTTAAAAGTAGGTATGCCTGAGCTTGTAAAAAAATATAAAGGCTTTAGTAATGACAGCTACTTTATTTGCACAAAATCACTTTTTGTTAATAGAGAGGCCTGTGCTAGACCTCCAGCATTTTAGATGGAAATAGTTTAGACCCTAGATTCTGTTATCAATGTATTCAGCAAAATTATAAAAGTACAAGTAGAAGAAAACAAAAAGAAATGGAGTAAAAGAAAATTCATGAGTCTACAAAAGCCTAACAGCAGAATAAAACCCCATTAATATTATTATTCTCTTCGATTTCATAATCCCACAAATATTTTAGATATATCTATTGTTCTTATCACCAAAATATTTGTTTACATTTTAACTTTTGTACCCTAAAATAGGAAGCCATAGTTTGTCGCTTCATGTTAGTTGTTTCCTCAGGGTGTCGCATAACCTCCATTGTGTCAACCTGGAAGACAAAGCTCAGATGTTAGAGCTGTTCCAGAACATCACAGATCCATCCCACCTAGCCCATGAAAGAGGAGTTCAGTTTTTGTTACGGTCATTCCTTCGGCTGTGAGTACTTCAGAGTACTTCATTAGAGGTAGGAAGGCCAGCTTCTAATAATGCCGGACACACACTGATTTCAGAGTAAGTGTTCCAAAAGGTTTCACACTTTTGTTTTGATAGTGTAACACTCAGCCAATGAAGCAGTTGTCAAGATGCAATACCTTAACAATTGATTTCTGAAAAGTGTTTTTCTTATCATCACTACAATAAACTCCATCAGGTCTTATTTTCTATATAAGAGGAGTTACATTTTTGTAATGGCCAGAAAGAAAATTGAGCTGCCTCACTTTGCTCATGTATGAAAAATATACTGTTGCTGGATAACAAGTGGCAAAAAAAGTAGGCAATCTCAGAATGTCGAAGTCTTTTCCTTTCTGCTGTTGTGGTTACTATTAATTACTTTAAACTGCCATTTTGATGCCAAGAATTTCAGCAATCTTACTCTGCTGAACTGTCATAGCTTCAAACACTGCTTTTTCAGCATTTTGGAAGAGTTATTTTTAGAGGGTATACATGGACAGAAAACATATTGCTCCTTGTATATTTCAGTTATATTGTCAGTACAGCTGTTCTTATCAAAATGAAACCAGAATTTATGAATGAGTATAACCATGGTTACCAATCACAAGCAGATTGTGTTGCTGTATTACAGCTCAACAAAATTAAAGAAAATCAAGCAGCATCCTGTTTGCATGGAGTATTAACAACATTTTAGCATTCACTTGCTTTGTGGCAGTTTACCATCTGTTCTGACCAGGTGGCATTTGTATAAACCAGATAATGCTGTTGTCAGCACCTGTGCTACACTTCCTGGACTTTGCTCCATACAGTCATTTCCAACACTTACTGACTTAAGACCACTCTTCTGAACACTAAAAGTAACTGCTGAAAGATTACAGTTCCCAATAAAGTAACTGTGTCTCTTACCTTCAGGAGATATTTAGGAGACTGCATGCAAAATATAAAGGAAATGAAGCACTAAGTAGTAATAGATCAAGATGGGGAAGAAATCAAAAGAAAACTTGTGAAGACAAGATTCAGAATACAGATGGTGCAAAAGGAGAAATACGGGCAACCATAAAAAAATCAGTATGTTTTTGTAATATATGATGTTTTAGTCCAGAGTTTTATACAGGCATTAGTAAGCATCTCAAAGTAACACATGATAAAACAAACAAATGAAAACAAACAAGAAAGATCCAGATTCAGTCTGATTTCAGTTTTAAGGATGTTAAGAGAAAACTCTCAAATTTATCCCAGGAAAAATGCCTTAGCTGCATAGACAACATCAAGCAAGAGGTCACCTGACAAAGTAAACATCAATGACCTAATCAGAACAGCAGGCATGTCCATGGGGAAGGATATAGGAATGTTTCAAAACCATCTTGGCACAACAACTACTTCTTGAGAATTGATACCTCAATCTCTAGTAAAGGTCAGGCAGAAGACAAAAGTCATATCAATGAATATTTGCAGTAAGTTCAGAGTAACAGGTAACATTTAATGATAAAAGACAGACAATTTAATTGTAAAGAACACCAAATCAAGAGCAAAAGCAAATAGTTTGAGGACCGCACTGAAGCCCAGATGCCCATGGATCTGAGCTCCTAAATTGGATTCAAAGACTCCTGGTATGGCTGTTGGATGTTCAGCACTCACAATCTCTTGGTCATATGTGGAATATCTGCTGGCCAGTAAAAGTTGTGATTATGCTCTACCTTTTGGGCAGTAGGATATCTCTCCTTTTCACAGCTGTTTATTTTCATCAAACCTGTAGAATCTTACGATCTTTGAGACTGCCACTCTGTCAAATATAGTTTACTATAGCCTGCTGTGTTCAAAAGCAGTTTGTTTTGTTTTGTGGTTTTTTGGGGGAAGGGAGTGAACACACAGAAAGACAGATGGTCAGAAACACAGAGGAGATGCAATATATTTTTTTCTCAGCAAATCAGGGTAAAACCAGTATTGTGAGATCCCTTTTTCTATGGATGTAGCTGTAAATTCAGATCTGTGCAGTCTGCAAGGAGTAGGATCAATTTCCAAATCTTTCTGATGAAAAATATATTAAGTTTCCATTAAAAAAAAAACTGATAGACCCTGAAGTTAGGGATTTTCCTTTTTCTGATTTTTAGAAGTTTTATCTCTGGTTAATTTATAATATTGTGTGTCTACGAAGCCATGCAGTTTTATGGTAGGGCAATAATGTGCACAACAGGCAATAAGCTTTATCATGACTGGCTTGGTAGAAAAGATAGAACACAGTAAGAATGTCATGATATAACCTTGTGTTTTAAATCTCTAGCTACTCATTTTAAGTAAAAATTAATATTTCAACTGTTAAGTCACATTTTTACATGACAGTAGTAGTGATGTACAATACACATTTATACTATTACAACTGAAATGGAAAACAGCTTGACCTACAAAAGACAAAATGTTCTGTCACTAAAAAAAAATTGCTTTTAATAATTTTGAAACAATATTAAAATAATGATTTATGACATCATGTCACCTTATGAAGTCACTGGAAATTATTACTTTCACATATTGACCACACCTGCTGCTGACATGGTATGAAATACTGTAAAACCAAAAAGTATTTTAAGCAAACAAGAACATACATTAAGTAACAAATGAAAATTTTCAAACTCCAAACAAAATTATTACACTTGGGTTTTTTTAACAAATTGTAAAAGAGCAATTTAAAATCTGTCAATATAAAGTTGTTTTAATTAGAAATTAATTTTTAAATAAAGATTTTTTTCAGCTAAAAACTACTTCAATTAACATTTCCTGAATAGTGCTGCACTTATACATGTCTTTTAGCTCCTTCAATAGTCATTTGAAGGGTGAATAGAAACCCTTTAAACACTACGTAGTAACTGATTCTGTTTATTAAAGCTTTAAAAAGAACTGCTCTATTCTATTTCAGCTGTATCAATAAAATACATGCTTAGAAATCTTATGATGAATATAGATGGATGTGGAAGACACTGTGTGCATAACACAAGAAAATTGAAAGGCCATTATCTGTCCTTCAGCACTCAAAGTGCTTATACCAGAGAGGAAATCAATCTCTGAAATCCACATCTGTATTTGCGGGTACAGTGATGGATATAGATGTCTGGGTGACATGAATTATTGTATCAACATTTGAGCATGAGCTCTTAATAACGAAGAGAATGAAAAGAAATAGAAAACCCAGAAAACAACATTCTGTAGATTTCTGAACAGCTGCTGTTACCACTTTTTTTTTTTTTATTATTATTATTATTATTGTTTGCTTTGGACGCAAAAAAACCAACCCAACAGATCCTTAAGTAAGCTATGTCTTATAGTGCTACTTAGGAAGTGGGGAGGGGGTGTGCATGCTAGCAGCTTGAGGCACAAGACTTCTCCTCCTAAATTAAGCATACTCAGTTGGCAACACATCCAATCAGCTGCCATAACATTATCCCATCATTTTACAATTATGCCACATACTTTTATGGCAAAATCGACCAGCACCTAAATTCTACAGTTATTCTTTTTAATGAGTAGCAGTTTTGCCAAGTTGTTCTTTTCTGGTCATCTATCAATGATAAACATTTCCTAGTTTTTCACTCGCAAGTTGAATAATTATTTTCTTAATTCCGCCTTTCATATTGTTAAATGTACTATTGGAATTTTACCTAATTAAATCTCTTTCTAGGACAAAATTGACAGAGGAAAACCTTGGCCCCACTGAAATAAAGCAGAATATTGCTATTAGTATCAATATAACTGAGATTTCACTCCAGAACTTTAAAGATTAATCAGTAATAACTTGAATCTTCACTTCATTCTACAATAGGGTCCTCAGTAAAACTGGAAACAGTGCTCCCAGCTGAGGTGCACGTTTGCTGGTATTAAGGCAGACTCTCATTCAATAAGAGTCTCACTATATAGCTACATCAGCTAAGCTTCATGTCCATACTCTCACTGTAGTATTTTATGAAAAACTGCCTGCCTTCAAAGGGAACACTACTAACCTTGATACGCCCAGCACTTAACTGTGGAGGCAAAGACCTAGATGCTGCTGTCACTCTGGCTCTTGCTTGTGCCAAGTTACCTGTTCAAAAAGAAAGAAACACATACAGTAAAAATTGTTCAAGAAGCTTAACAGGAAAAAAATTGTATGGTGGAAAATTAGTTTGTACAATAGTACTGAAAACAGCAGACACTACCATACTTCTTCCACACCCCACTCATTACCAGTTGTGTCTGCAGAGCATTCAGCAAGGGGATGACAGACTGCAGTGTTGATTTAAAAGGGAGGAAAAAGTTAGTGATAAGGTGGTATGTCACTGACCTTAGCTACTGAGCTGATGAAAACAACGACAGCACACAGGCATACAACTCAATCACTAGTTATCAATTTGTCTGTGACTCATCAAGAGATTTAAAAAAGACAGCAGAAATAATCTTGTTTCTATGAAATCATGTGGATCATGAAGTGTTTAGACAGCATCTTAAACACGCAAACTAATGAAAGAGATCAGAAAATGATAACTATCTTTTTTTGACCTTTTGACATACAGGCCTACTTAATACCCTGTCTTATTGTCTGTTGTAGTTTTTAAAGACTGACTCAATTCCTTGGGCAAAAACATATTGTGGTGTCAACTGAAAGACGAGTGCCTTTTTAAAAATGTACAGTATGACGTGTCCTAAACTTTTTCCTCTGTACTTGTAGAAAGCCAAAGTCATCACAAAATAGCTTTTCAAAATAAAGGCTCAGAGAAGAGAGAGGAAGTGATACGGGACTGTGCATATGCAAGACACTCTGTATATTTCAAAGTTTTAGCAAGTCTAGCACAAGATGTCCAAATGTTTTCTCTGGCTATATCTTCAGAGGCTAAACTGTGATTAATAGCATTGAAAGAACCCTTTGAAGCAGGATTGGTGACATCAAAGCCCTAATCCATGGGTGGCAGGATTTTTATAATGAGTGGGAAGCATTTTAACACATTTCAAAGGATTTACAGCATGAATAAACAATAGGCCTCTGCAGATGTACCACACACCTTTCAGAACCAGAACACATAAATAAGTGTCCATTTTAATTTAAATGTAAATAAAGTGTTAACACTTCTTTCAGATGCTAAGCGCCTTGTTTGCATCAACTCCAGTGTTTAGCTGTTTGCTTTACAGAAAGCCAGTAACTCTAAACAGTCTTCAGAGTTTTGCTAAACTATATATTACATAACTGGTAGGGAGCTAAGACCAGAAAAATGAAAACCAAGAACACTTATTAATCACTGGCAACTACTCCATAAGGCAGCAGAGCAAACCTAGTGTCCACATAACACTGAAAGGAACTTTTGCTGCTGCATTCCTCCTAACAAGAAAAATACCAATCCCCTGAAAACAACCTGGGGGCCAGCACTCAAACACAGCAGTGACATTCTTTGGAGTGATTCAGACATTCTGTAGTCATTACAAGTATTTCTCTTTTATGCTGCTGGCATTGGGTTTGACACAATGCTGAAAAACTGGCATGTCATTTCCAGATCTATGTTCCTGTGTATGTTACTTGACAGTCTAAATCATAGTGCAGAACACAAGACATGTTCACATTTTTGGAAAATGCATTAGCCTATACTGTGTAGGTTAAGGAGAATGGCAAGTCTGTTTTGAAAGTCATGTGTATCTATATACACACAACACATATGGTATATACATGTGTCTCTAAGATCAAAATGAGGACTTTAATAAGCAAGTAATTGGTGAAATTATTTTTCTCTTAGCTCTAATATTGGTATTTTTGTATGTTAAGAAATTACTTGTGCCTTTTTTGGCTAAAGCAGACAACCTTGGAAAGATCTGCTTTGGCTTAGCAAGTCTAAAGCTTGAAAGCCTTGCACTGGAGAACTGATGTCACAACATGTGAAAAAAAGAGGGGAGCTGGGAAAAAAAACAGATCGTTCAGAATTACTAAAATTTTGTTATATTTTATAACAAGTTACAAAACTCTAAGAACCAAATAAAATTTAGAATGGTGAACTAGTTGCTCAAGGTTCATGACACTCACTGCTGGCATTAGATTTCTAGGATTCATAATTAATATCTTTGTGTTCTCCCTTAGTTTCTTATGCAAAACTAAAGCTAAACGTTTCTGATCTGGCAAACCAAGCAAATAAATAAAGCTTTTTATTAACAAAAATCTGTAATGACTCTACCAACAAAAGAAAATAATAATAATTAAAAAAAAAACAAACAAAACCCCAAAAACCAAACAACAAAGCGGTCAGTTCATACTTAGGAAAAAAAAAAAAAAAGCTTTACATATTGTGATTTTGTTTATTAGTTATTTCCTTCTAGGAATGGATTCTAATCAGTGCTTATTTCATCTGTCAAGTGAATTCCTGTGTAATTACTACTACTGTATTGCAGCATCAGAGGAAATCCATAGAAAAAAAATATTATTAGGATATTCTTTTCCTGATCAAACACAAAATGATGCTTCAATAAAAGTTTGAGAATTAGTCATCTCAAGTAGTTAATGGTAAGATAACAACCTATGTTTAATGTGTCTAAGCCAATAAAACTAATAAACACAACAAATGTGGTTTCAGAATTAGTCTATATAGTAAGAAATGTTTTACTCAGAGTTAGGATGGTGTTTATAGTCAGTAAACATTTGGTACCTGTCCCTGCATTCCATTTTCATTTACAAGGTCATTTATTACTTTACACACCAAAAATAATTAAATGTTATTCCACTTTGTGAAGAACATCAATATTTGAAGAACAAACATTTTTAGATAGTAACACAGCCAGTTAAAACTGCCATAGGTTCCCTGAAAGGTTAAACTGGTTAAAGGTTAAAAGACTGCACAGTACCTTTCAGAAGTCTAGCTTCACACCTATTACATGGTCAACACTTTAGAGAAAATACATGTGACATCCATGTAGACTTAAATAAAATAATATTTATATTAAATCAAATTACATAAAATGGATCAATTAAGCAATTTCACTCTCAGGATTTTCTTAGATTGTTTAGAGAAGGCATTCATGAGGGAGGAGAGAGAAGTTAATGGTTAAAATTGGGATTAATCTTTTAAACGTGTACATGTTTCATTTTATTCATATGCATTTCCCTTTCAGTTCAACAGGACTCCTCATTAGAAAAATTCAGGCTCCTACCTATATGTCTGCCAGATCAGAGACTAAGGTCTCTAGGATTCATTTATGTCAGTGGCGTAGTCAGTCAGCTGCAATGTTTCTCCTTTTTTTCTCTCTGTTCAATTAAGTTATGAATGTCATTAATACTTTGAGAAGTTTCAGTCATTAAGTTTGTGAAATGCTCTGAAAGTTTCCAACAGAAAGAGAAGTAGCAGCACAAAAATCCATGCACTCACTGGCTAAGCAAACTGTGCCAGTGCTCAGCAAAACTCCCTTTTGTCTTGAAGTTACACAGGAGATCTCACATTTCTGCAAACATATTCTTCACTGATGCCTCATTTCAGCTAGGTGAGAAAGCCCATACTGTCAAAATAAGCTATCTCTTCTATTATGGAAAGGCAACAAGGAGAAATTTTGAAAGCATTTAAAGTATTTACATACCTTACCTAGTAAAGAAGAATGGATTACAGTGTATAACTAGTTAGTGGTAGTGCCCAAGGTACTTCTAAAAACACAGCCTTGAGTGTTAATGCTACTTTAAGCAACATGATCAATTTTTCTTCTTTCAGGTTAGACTTTGGAAGTGCTTTCTAGATCTCAGAGAGGACTTGTCAGCATTCCTGGCTTCTCCCTTGCATCCCTGGCGCTTACTGTGTGATCTGGCCAAATTAATGATTTGTCCAGACGGTGACTTTCCAAACTAATTAGGAAAAGTACACTCTCTGGCTGGATGCTGTGATGTTACTTACAGTTTGTTAGTGCTTCATTATTCTTAGGGCTTTATAAATAGCATCTAGTAAATATTAGTAATATTGTCACTGTATTTATAACCTCATTTTGGTTATGTCTGCAATAGATCACTCCTCATAATGTAAGAGCATGCCAGGTAAGAATTACATTAAGCTTTGATACAACATTTAGTTTGTGAAGTGCAAATGACTTACAGAGAAACAGCCTAATGACAATGTCACCTTACTGCACAAGCTGTACCAGGGATATTACTAGGGCACAGTGCAAGCTCTTTCCTTATCCTCATATATTTTCTTAATTTCTTTCATGCTTCTGGTTCAGATAAAGAGGGGTTACTTGAAACAGCATGTAGATACAGTGTAATATGGTCAGAAATGCTACAATGCATTCATTTTCATTGACACTGCTTCTAATCACTGCTAAGCACTTGCACTCCAGAAGAGGTACAGAGACAGACAATGCCTTTGACACACACAGATTCTTCTCTGTCTTTCCTTTCAGAACATTTTATCTAGCCTCAGGAAGTTGACTGCTTATCTCCATAATGCATTTTCATCTTCTGGTACTGTAAGACTAAGCTTTTCTTAGCTCGACTATAAATGAATACATGTACTTTTTTTATTGGGTACTAATTTGAATCTGGTCACTGACTATCAAAACTCTAGTCTTTTGAGTCACCAAAGTCATTTAAGCTAATCTTGTGCAATAAAAAGCTAAGAATCCAATTTTCTCATATACTACGCATTTTACACGAGAATATATATATAATGCTCTCTGTAGAATACATGTATCAATACAGACACACTTCCACTGCTGATTATTCTGAAAAGAGAATCACTTTGCTTCCTTTCATATTAAGTAAACAAACAACCAAAAAAATAGTATTTCCAAAATGAGATCCATATTACATATCACTGAGAACCAGTGAAAACCTAGCGATAGTGAGGCCCACCTAGGAACAGCCCAATTATGAGTAATTGCTTCACAAAAAAAAAAAAAAAAAAAAAAAAAAAAAAAAAAAAAAGCAGCACCTTTTGGCCCAGATTATTTGAAATGAAAAATCCGTATCATAGTGAACTGATAAATTCCGATTTTCAATTAGACTGAAGTATTCTTTAGTCTTATCAGCATAAAGTAGGCACAGATCATACATACAGATGCTTGAAAGCATCTAGAATTGCTAGACTGGGATTTGAGTACCTGAGTGTCAATATAGTGCTGATGCACTTTCTGCAGCATACATTGCAGACACTTCAGTGGTCACTCCCCACATTAGCAAGGCACACTGGCAAACAGACAGCGCGATGTTTCCAGGAACAAATAAAAACTTTGCTTATAAGCATCACTGCTGCTACATTTAAATATTGTTTTAACACAGTAGTTAGTAGACTTTTTCTAGAATGCAAAGGAAGAAAGACACTGACAGCAGCTGAGATGAGTCTTCTATATTTCAAGATATGCAAACATTGTCTCAGTAACAAATGTCTCAACTTTTGTCTGTACCTAGTAAAGAAGAACAGATTGCAGTGTATAACTAGTTATAGTAGTAGTGCCCAAGGTACTTTTAAAACAGAGCCTTGAGTATTAATGGCTACTTTAAGCAACATGATCAATCTCCAGCTAAACTGAATCAGACCTGTGTAGACATCTACTTGATTAGGAGTGTGTTCACTGAAATGTAGATATTTCCTGAAATACTGCGGGCATGTACACAAACCTTACTAGCTCTAAGAGCATCATTGTCTGATCACATGACCAAATTTATAAACAGCAGGCAAAGCATATATGCTATATTCTGATCACATGATAGGTTCCCAGGTACAGCACAAGGCAGGGACACATGGTTCTGCAAAAGAGGGTGGTAGAGGAGGAGATTGCCTGCTGGACAAATTCTTTATCTGGCCACACTCAGGTAGGCATAGGTTGGGCACCTCTGTCCAAACACAAGACTAATGACAGGAGTGGCACACTAAGTACAGCTAAGAGCTAACTATCTGCTGCTGCATCTAGACAAAAATGAAAAAAAGAAGAAAATAGTTTTGAAAAAGCAATTACAAGTTACAGTAAAATGATGTTGGAGTTTTTTACTGCTTGATGCCCAGCATTTCCTTCAGTCGGGTCTGTAAGCCTGGAGACCTGACACCTGGCTGTAGGCTGAACAGATCAGGCTTTGGCCAGCCTGTCAGTCAGTTTCCCAGCAGCTGTAATACAGAACAAAGTGGCCCAGCTTTTTATGATTTATACATTGACAGAAGAGACGGGCCAGATATAGTCCTTAGCAACTTCCATCCACATCTTTGGTAGTGTATGACTTGATGCTGTTGTATGTAATCAACTCTGGACAAAAAGCTTTGAAATCTGGGTAACAGCAGACAGTACAGAATTCTGCAGTCTGTGTTGTCAGCTAAGTACCTCACCATCAACACAAGGTTTTCTATTGCCCCATCAGGTTGCCCCAGTTCCTGTACCACATCTGTAACTTCAAAGAAAACTGCAGAGGTGTTTTCTGTGAAGACTTCATAGTTGAGGAATTCTTCATTCATTTTCAGCATTATCCCAAACCTCCTTATTCTATTTTCCTCTATCCAGGACAGACAAGTTTATTTCTTCTTTCACTGGTATATGGAAGAATACTTCTAGAAACATATACTTGTCAAAAATATGGTTACACACATGCTGATTCACCTCTGGTCTCCCTCACTGTTTTATGTAATTGACATCGTATCTCTTGCATGTTACGTAAGGTTTAATGGTAGATAACATGATAGTTATCTCAATATTTATATAGTGTATCTATAGACTCTGACCAAATTACACCTCAGCATCTTGTCTCTGACAAGCTCAGGACTATCCTCAAACACTTAATAAGCTTCACAGTACTCACTTTAACCTGAGGCCAAAATAATTTTCTACAAGAACAGTGAATAAACAGGAAACTTAGAAGTCCAGACTGTGATTTCCAGCAGAGTGTTTATATTTCCAGAGTATGCTCCCTCTCCATAAGATATATAAACAATTTTATGGTATATATTCCATCACTTAGATCTGATGCTGAAGCTGCTACATATGTACCCAGTCTGATCAAAATCCTGCTAGATGCAGTGAAGATACCCAATGATTTCAATGGCAAAAACTCGGGTAAAAAGATGTCACTGTGTCCTGGTTTGAGTGAAAACAGAACTGGTTCTGTCCAGTGATTTTACTTTTCAGCTCATTTCTTTTAACTCACTGCACTGTCTGAAGTTAGCAGTCTGTTTTCACAGGCAGTGTCTGCTGCTGGCAGTGATAACACCCCATGTCCAGAGTTACTACCAAGGATTGGTGTGCAGGCCAAGGCCACTGCTGGATCTTGTTCACCATGTTGTGGGGTGCAGAAACTAAAAGGCTGCAACTGCAGGGAGAAGTGGACAGGACAGGTGACCCTAAACTGACCAACAAGGGATTCCAGTCCATATACGTTGTATTTGGTATAAAGCTGAGGGATCTGGAGGGTCTTGCCCCTCTCTTTGCCCTCTTGTCCCACTTTGCCAGTTTGCTTGGCTTGGGTCCTCTTCTGGTTCCTTCTAAGGAGCATCTAAAGAGGATGTTCTGTCTGTTCTGCCTTCATCCTGACCTGTGTGTTCCTGAATCTGGTACCAGAATGCAGCTCCTGAACACAGCTCCTGTCTGCTGCTGTGCCCAGTCTGGGACTCTCTCTGCCTGCTCCACAGCATCAGTGGTGACAGTGATGTAATTACCAGGGGGGAAGGGAGGGTTGGGTTTCATACTGGTTTTGTACATATATGTATATATTAATTTATTATTATTATTTTCATTAAAGCTGTTCTAGTTTCCTTTTCTAATAACTAAGTCTCTCTCCCTTATTCCCTTTTTCTTCCCCTCTGGGGAAGGAGGGGGTTAACAGAGAGCATCTGGTTATAGGTCTAAGAGAATGCCCTGACCCTAAACTGTGACACACTGAAAGCACATGGAATAAAATGGAGGAATGTTTTCTCTGACCTCATGATGACTACCAGTCTTCTCAGTGGTTAAGATACTAAGTCTGACAGGATAAAAAAGGTGTCAAAACCAGCTTTTGACAATTGAAGAGCTGTCTTATAGCAGTCTTAATTTAGGATTAAACATGGTAATGATGTTATGAAAGTCCCAGACCTCCCCATTTTGAAACCCAGGCATTAATGATGTTTACTACTAATTTAATGGAGTTTCAAAGGCTTCTCAGCTGAAGCTTTGCTTCTCTGGATCTCATCACTTTCATATATTATCACAGATAGCACCAAATCAATTATATTTGTGGTAATTCAAAGCATTTTTCTCATTTATATTTCTATCTCCACACCTAATGAAACAAATACCCATTCATACAAACACTCACAAATGCATTTTCTCTCTTTGAGCACATACTGTGAACTGCTGTCCAGGCAGTTCAGTTATAAGTTCTTCTACATCATGACAAATCAGGTCAGAAGTAAGACAAAGGTTTTGTTTGTGTTTGTTTTTGTTTTGTGTGGGTGTTTTTTCTTGTGTTTTCTTTTTAAACACTGGTTTGGCAGTTTGTTGTAGGGTGAAGGAATACAGAAAATAGATAAAAGTAGAAAACAATTGTAATACAGCAAACTCAGAGCAAAAAATACACTGAAACAAATACACAAAATCCATCCCAGACTCAGAGGTTTGTTTTCCATCAACTATATTAATCCCTTAGCTATATTAACCCCTATTTCAATCCTCTTGAAAGAGTGGGAAATATGAGCATGTTCTTGTAAAGGACACACTTAAAAACATTATGGATATTCAAAACAGCAAGGTTATCTGAATATTCAACAAATTTATCTGCTCCACAAACTCACTAGCAAATTTAAAAATAATTGCTCTTCTAGGATTTGATCTTAAGAGCTACTGGTGCTTCCAATGATGGACTCAGCATCTTTGACACAGTTTGACCTCACAGCACATAGTGCCTGTAGAAAGTGCCTAGTAAACTACTCATTAAAAGCAGTACTGTATAATGTTTTCTGAATATTACTGTTTAAATTCTGTATATGCTACACATTGAGATCTACTAGTTAATATTAAAAACATTAACATATACATCTTATTTCCTCAGTATCATCACATTTTGAATTTCATTAGTATACAATGAAGTGTTAAGATTAATTATTGTTCACAACTGTGAGATAATGTTCATTATAGAATTGAGAAGTTAGGCTACATACCTAAAAATTGAAAAGATCTCTCTTCTCTTCTGACAGAAAGGTAAAGAAAAATTATTCTCAAGATTTGTCCTGCAGAGAATGGCCTACTGTGAGTCAAATCAGTAAGCTCATCAAGATCTGTTCCTAAACTTAATCAATTTTTAGGGTTCAATTTGCAAGCACAGAGATAAAAACAAAACAAGACAAACAAACAACAATCAACCAACCAACAAACCCCCAGCTAAATGATCCAAAACAAAAAATGATGCCTTTTGCCCATTTTCAGTACAATGTAATCTTTGAAGTCTCATATTGAAAACAGCACACTTCTGCTTGGGCAACACCCCATACCAAACATAAACGTGGTAAATCTAGCTTGACCCTTATTGGCTGTTGTGCTTGCTGTCACATATAATTTCAGAGATTTACTGTCACTCTTTATTTATAGAAAGTTATTTTCAAAAGTAAATAATTGTTGTATCTTATATAAAGCTTTAGCAGAACTGAGACCTTAACTTTGATCTGATAGATGGTTCTGTTTCTAGATGAGTTGCATTTTTAGAGCTATTTTAGGACATGTTTTGGATTCTAGTGCTAGCAAGTCTTGTGAGTATCTGTGTACTGAATTTGTTCTATGACACAAAACCTTAGGACATGAAGAAAAAGAAACACTGAACTGTGAAATGCTCAACAGAAAAGCTAAATAAAAAATGATCCAACAAATTTAGTTTACTGATGTTCCACATCTGCAACCCAGTAAAGTTCACAACTGCTGTGTTGCACAGCTGTGGTTTAAAGCCTCTCTTTACATATAACTCACTGCCAGCAAAGCAGAAACTATTAACTTTTATATGCTTTTAACATATGGACCAGTTAGAAATAGGAAAGCCTCTGTGTCTCAAGTGAAAAGATACAGCTTCCATTAACTTGACCCAAATTCTTAAAAATATAAATTCTGATTAATCTTTAAGTAGAGAGATTATAATTACAATGGCTTTGTTTCTGATTCATTTGATTTGGAGTGCCTGTAGTTATCTCTTAGAGGTGAAAATACTAATACAAAAGTACCATTAAAAAAGCTTTAATTGTAGTATAAATTAGTAAAATTAAGATGTATTTGAGTCTTTTGCTCTATTGTGATGTGTGGAATTAAGAGAAAAAAATCTGCTAAACCCAAATGGAAACATGCTATATTTCAGTGCATAATTGTGATACATACAAGCCAAAAGACCTGCCACTACTTATTGCTAGAGGAAGGGCTTGTACTCAATAGGATTGTGCAGTGACAAACATGAAAGGTCAAATCACGGTTCTACTGAAAACAATGACACAGCATCTGCAATTTCAACCGTCCAAGACTTCACTCTGTGCTGAGTAATATATGTCCATAGGACTGAAATATAAGAAAATCCATTTGTTACTCTCAGTTTTTGACTCTTCATGGGGACTCAGCTGCTATCAAAGTTACAGACAAATTAGAGATAGTAATCTTGCCACCAAGGAGTGGTAAAATGGAGCTCCTTAAAGTGGTTTTGCAAAAGGCCCTAGTTCTTGTGTTCTTTAATGTGCATAAAGAATCTTGAAACATTTTTTTCACATTCTCTCTCAGTACATGGTCAGTTGTTTGGTTCAGGATTTTTTGAGACATTGTTTTTAATTACTTTTTGTCTAAGGGCTGCAAGCAGGGCTAGAGACTCAAAGGCACAAAGAACACAGACTAAAAATAAATTCTGAGGAGGTGAAATGACCTTTAGTCAGGCTAATTATAATTAACTTGTTTTGGGGGAAAAAAAAAATTCCTCTTATTTTAGGAAAAAAAAATAAATCCTTGTTAAAACATCACTATCCTAGCTCTTCAGTGAAGGTTGTGAAAACTTTCATCCCAGTTCTGTGACAGATTAAGCTCAAATATCTAGGCACCATGAACAAGGAGTGCTTATTAGCAATGGATGATATATGAACACTCTATCACTCTCAATGTGTAAGCAATACCCAGTGCTACCAAAATTATTAAGACATGGTATTGCCATAGTGGCAATGATACTCAGCTTAGTATTTATTCTACACAGCCAAACCCAGCCCCTACAGATCCTCTGAGCTATGACAGGGGTTTCCCAAGGTCTCTACTCTTGTGCTGGAGACTGGAGGATTTTCCTTTTCCTCCCTCCAGGTGGCAACTCTCCCCACTCTCTCTAGCAAGGACCAAAGGCAGAGCAGAGCAACCCTGACAAAAGCTCTAAAAGACTGAGTAACAGAAGCGGAAAAAGTCTGCAGAGACTGCGTTTCAAGAGAGAATCATGTTGGCTGCAGCTTTTCTGAGATGAAGACCCTCTGGCACACCTCCCTATCCCACCAGCATGATATGGTTAGCTGGTGAACATAAGGCAAGAGGGAGAAAAAGTGGAAGAGGGAGCTGCAGTCTCAAAGCCCCAGTGGTCCTTTGCCCAAACAGTCAGATAGTACCACTACTTAAAGGTGGTCAAGACTTATGGAGTATCAGGTCTGACTTCTCACTGATACCAGTAGTGAATGCACAATGGCTCTCAATTTTTCCAGTTAAAGTCCTCTTCTCTTACAAGGGGACTTTATTTTCTAGATCACATGATTCCTCTTCTGTCTGATGCTTTAGCTTGAACACTTATCGACCAAAACTAGACACAAGCAGGAATGTATTATCTGTGAATGGGAACATGCATATTCAACTGGAGTAGTGGCAACTTTTTTTTTTCTCTTAATGCTCTACTTCTCTATTGTATTTGGAGTAAATTCAATTTTAATTTCAGAATATAAAGAAATCTTAGAACAAGAAGCTGTGCCTGTAAAAATATGTAAGCATATATAGACAAATATATAAGCAACTGGGAGAACTGATGGGTTAAACATGTTCATTCAGTTTTGAGGTTAAAGAACCATAGAAAGTGCAAACAAATTATAAAACGTGTTGAATGTGCTTAAGTTTCCACTGAAAGATGACAAAACATGCTGCACACACAACAAAATTAGAGCCAGAATGTTTAATTTCTGGTGTTTCATATCAGTAATTGTGCACTCTCTTAACCGTAAATTACAATTAGGAATATTTAATGTCCTGCTGTTAATTTCTGGCCCTTTAAACGACACAGTCTGCTACTGTGAAAAAGCAGCATTTGTTAAGAGAGGATAAGTATACTTGATAAATTACAGGGATTAACATGATCTTAAATTAGTAAAAGAATTTAGTCTTTTTAATATTTATTTTCTTGCTGCTGCTCAGTTTTTGACAGCGGAAGACATGACAGTTATATAAATACACTTCAAACAGAGGATCTTGTCAGGGTGGGAAAGGCATCTTTTTGTTCTTACTTGTATTTAAGAACTACATTTTCAGAAACTGTCCGACCCACGTTACCAGTCTCAAACGTGCTCTTGCTTCTGGGATAGCACCACCTAGTGACTACTACACATATTGGAGACGGCTGCTTGGCAAAAACTACCTACGCTGCAAATTCCGAAGCTAGTTGCAAGCAGATGTGAGAATGTGCTGTCACTCATCTTCAAACAAAACACCAGAGATACTGTCAGAAGGTTCATTTCAAGCCCGGGTTACCTGGAAAGATGCAGTATGGCTTCCATGGAAATTAACAACTTTGACATAAGTCAGTAATCTACAAAAAGCCAGAAAAAAAATTGTATGAAGATTATAAATCATAACCTCTCTCTGTTTTTTCTGGTTTGCTTCAGGAATGAAGCACATGTTGACTGGAGGAAAGAGGGCTAAGAGGCAAGGACAGACTATGATGGGACATTTAAACACTCACTATTCTTTTGTTTACAAAAGTCTCTTTGAGGAAAGTTAAGAGAATAGCATTATCTTTCTTCACTGAGCAGAGATGAAGCAGCACTGCCAGTGATACCTTCTGTTCTCAGCCAAACCTTTCATTTATCTTGCAAGCTGCCAAAACTCAACCTGGCAACAATCTGATTTTAGAACACAGAGGCCTCAACACAGGATGTGAGTGCCAATTATATTAGGCAGCTGGAAAAAATAGAGCAAAATCACAAAGACTTTTAAAAACTAAAAATGACATAAAGGTTTTAAGCTATTCTTATAACACCATGCACAGGAGCATATGCACAAATTTTTTTAACAGGATGTTCTGTACCAACTTGACAGAAATATAAACAATACTCAGCTTGCTGTGTACTCTTCATGGAAAGGTAAATGTTCTATAACAGGAGGTAGAGAGCACAGAATTCACATAAATACGAAACAAGGAATGTAAGAGACAAGAAAAAGACAAGAGGAAATAAACTGACATGGTGACTACACATTACTGCAACGAGTAGTATTTAGCTACTGAACCTTTTATGTATTTTGGGCAAAATACCCAAGTTCAGTGCTGCTGCCACTGAAAATATTTCAAAAAATCCAGAGGAAGATGAGCTTGCATGAAAGCATCAGCATTCTGCTTTAAAAATAGCAATAAAACCTAAACTATAATATTTGCAATAATTGGGACCGATAAATGGGACAAAGCACCTAGTCTGCTTCATTCTGACAATAGCTCCGAGGTATATGACAGCTAACAAAAGAGGGGTGAAGAGGCACATGTGACCAGATGTGAGTTTTCTTTTTTGCTTTGCTTCATCCATCCAGCCTGAGTAAAAGGATGTCTTTTACCAGTTTAACACAGACTCAAACGTCAGAAGTAGACACAAAGATTCTTTGTTTCCCGCTTGGGCACAAACCAATCCTGCTCCATCTTAAACTATATCCCCCTTCGTCTAAGTTTGTCATAGATGAAAGCAGAAGCAGATTCCTCATTAGATCCTCGCCTCTCAGGGACTTCTAAAAGCATACTTTGAAGGGGGGGATCCAGAGACATGTAATTACACAAAAAGAACAGACACATTGTAACAGGAATCAATCCTATGTAGAATATAAACAGATACTTTGCTATCAGTTTTACATGTGCAAAGAAGACTCCAATACAAGTTCTTCTCCAAATGTTTTGGGTTTGTTTTTTTCTACACAGAAACCTCAAGAGAGGTTAAAGGCATCCCCAGAGGCTATGACTGGGCTATTGATGGTTCAGAAATCCAGACAGAGTTGCTGCACAGGCACAGAATTGCATCAGCAGCCTGTGTACATTTAAGCTTGCACAGCACTTGCACGATGCTTGTACACTTACTTCTACCTAAAAATACAACCACCTCATTTGCATATGTCCTATCATACAATCCATCATATCTAGATTATGCCTAAGTATGAAATTTTTCCTATTATTTAAGAAAAAGTATTGAGAGATGTGTACATTTGTTGGCTTGTTTGCATGTATACTTCAAGACTATCATTTGTATAGGTTACTGATATTCTGTCATCTACCCATGGAGTAATCAAACTTCATCTTTCTGTATTATTTGGCTATAGATCTGTGCACTTTCATGTAAGTCAGTGTCAACAAGCTTTAAATCAACTGAAATAATTCATTCTAGCAGATTAGTATGTGGTTTTTATAACCTGTAGGAAATTTCATGAACTGCGTCAATGCATCTAAATAGATGGAATAGTGCCTCCAAAACATCTTGATCTACATTACATGTTTTATGAACTATAAGACACGGTACACAAGAATCTATCAACAGAGAACTAATCTTAGTAAAGGACTAAGAACCAAGAACTTCTATATTCTCATCTTGTCATCTTGCTCTGAGAATGAGTTCTTGTCTTACACGTCAGATAATCTCCCTTTCTCTGGTGTGAGGGAAGAATCTTGATGCCAATTGTTTTTTAGAATTTATGTCCATGCATTTTTAAAAAAAAAAAAAAAAAGGATGATCATAACATTTCACATAGCTAGGAAACTTTAAATAGCAGAGTTAAACAAGGATTTAAAATATTTCCCAGAAATAATTGTAGTTTTAGAGGAGTGGGTAGCTGAAGAGGTTAGAATGTTAGCAAAGCTGTGCAGAAAATACCTGTTTTTGTTAATGGGCTAGAGAAGAGCTGCTGAAGAAGTTTGTTCTCTGAAGTTCGTAACACCACCACTACATCAGCAGGAAGAGTGTCTCTGTTCTTCTCAAGGAATGCAGAGGCATCATATAATACCTAGAATGGGAAACAGAATGAGAAAAGTTGACTAAAAGGATTACCCAGAAACTACTATGTTCTTCGAAACAGTAACAGTCAAGATGACCAGGCAGACAAGTTAGTTTGGCTCTGAAAGACCAGTGAATTATCTGCAAAGGACTTCAAAGTGTACAGCAGTGTCTTCAGAATGGGAACTGGCCATAAAGAGCACCTATATTCATAACGTCACTGCACAGCAAATTGGGTTAAATGGCTTAAATGATGTTGCATTGTGCTTTGTCACATCAAACTACAGTATGAATGACACAACAGAACAGAGAGACCTCATTAAAGCCTAAGCTGACAGTTTACTTGTGAAATAAGAAATGGTTCTCAGGTGGTCATCATCTATTTGTTTGCACCAAACTTGTGATCTCTAACTAGACCTGCTGGAGCTGCACATCTAGATACATTAAAAAAGGCTTCTTGCTGCTTCAAAAATGATGTCTGGCTATATGTATTGATATAAGAATTGATTAATTTTGCTAAACTTTTTATTATTTTGTTTTAAATCAGAGTAATTTTTTGGACCTGTTTTACTATCACTAGCAATATTCCTCTTCAGCCTAATTCTACTGAGTGTGCACTGATTAGTTTACACAGAAACAGAATGTTTTCCTACAACAGGCAACTAGCCAGTGGTATTTTTATGACCTGTCCATTTGGGCACAAAGAATTTAATAAACCTGTGTGAAATTTTACAGTTATTCTTAACAAGGCAGAAAACTAGACAAAGTTAACTAGAACATATCTTACAATTCTGAATTCTTATAATGAGCCAGAGATGAGACTTCATTATAAACCACAGCTATTTAATTTTGATTTTGTTTATAAAAAAAGATTTGGACCTGAAATCACAAGCAAAGCTCATGTTACATGAAACAACTGGACTATTGTTTCTCCATAAAAAATGTGAACTGCTGAAAACAAAAGAAGTTAGGTGCTACAGAGTACAAGAAAACATCTGTGCTAGCTAGCTCCAGCCTTTTCAGTGCTCTACATAGGATTTTAAGTTCTGTTACAGACACTGTTTTACATTGCATTTTATCTGTATACTTACATACACTCACACACAGAACTACTATGGCATTCACACGATGTTTACAATGCATACCCTGTGCTGGCTCTAGAGAGTTGTTCCTTTGAAAAGACTGTAGTAATGTTGTTTCTTGTGCCAGATTTCTTTCAGAATAAAAGGTGGTTCCTATCTACACAATTTGTAAAAGAGCCCTAAGGATAGGTTCTAAACTACACATGAAAATGTTATTGTAGATTCTAGGTTTCTATAAACTTTATCACTTTGTCTCTTAACCTGAGAAAATAAAATCATAAAGCAGAAACTTTGGATAAAGCACTAAATAAAAATCACATGACCTTACCTTTCCAGCATAGTGCTGAATACCAAACAACAGTTCTACTCCTTTTGGTCTCCAAAAGTATTTGCATCGCAAGTTATCTTCAAATTTATCTAGACATTGGGTAAAGACATTGATATAAGTGACTTAAAGTGACTAAGTAAAATCTTCATCCAGTTGGGGACAGGTTGCTGCTCAAGAAGCCACAACTACTATAGACACGTATTTAATCAGATTGCTCAGACATAACTGTGTGCCAGATTCTCTGTGTTTTTATCTAAGCTGACACTTCTGAATGAACAGCTCACTCTAAACTAGCTCAGTAAGACACTCTTTCAAATCTCACTGTTTGTGGATAGTTTTATTGGATAGTTTTCCACGCACAAGAGAGGTCGAGAAGGTGCGATTGACTTCTCATACTTTGCTTCGAATTTGCTTATGTGTACCTATAGGATTCGGGGTGAATTTATTTTAACTATGTGCATTCAAAGCTGTGCATACATCTTGCTTGCTTAAATGCTTATTATTTGTATTTTCCTTATCTTCTTTTCACCATTCATTCATCTTTGTGCATCATGTTTTAAGTTTATATTAATGCCTTCAGGCTAGAATCACCTCTCATTTACCTTTGGACTTCTACAGAAAGGGAGGTTTCCATCTAAACTCTTATAAAGAGGCTTTCTGTTTCCCATAACTATCTCTAGATCTGACTGAAAAAGAAGCACCCCTTTCTAAGAAAAAATCCTTTTTTTTCCCTGTGATATCTTTTATGCTTTTTAATATTTTGCAATGAAATTAGCACTGATACCATAAAGCTTGCTCTTATATTTATAAGCAACTATAGTGCTGAGGGCAGAATTAATTGATAAAATTCTCTGTCATGTTGTGTAGGTCAGATTATTCATTTTTTTTCCCTAATGTTAGAATCCATAATATTTTCTGTTAGGTCTTTCTATTAACTTTTAATCATGCCTGTATTTAAAGCAAAACGAATTTAAGTTTGGAATTTTGGAGGGGGAGCAAGGGTTAAGGGTGGTAGAATTTATTTTTGTTTGGCACAATGGAGCAGACAAAATATCCCACTTTTGCTGTCTCTTCAGCCCACTACCCTGCAGCACGCTTGGGACACAGCAGCACAGCCAAAATCTGACAGAGATGAGCCAGGGACTCCTGTGATAGCAACAGCCAACAGGGAAACACCTCAAGGGAATGAATGGGTGTTTCTCTGGAAAGGGAACACGGCCAACTGCCCAGCTGAAGTGCCTCTACATGGACGCATGCAGCATGGGCAACAAACAGGAAGAGCTGGAAGCTCCTGTGCTGCTGGAAGGCTACAACATGGTGGCCATTACTAAAACCTTGTGGGACGAATCCCATGACTGAATTGTGGCTATCGATGGCTACAAGTTATTCAGAAGGGACAGGAGGGGAGGGAGGGGTGGAGGTGTTGGTTGCCCTCTATGTTAAGAAATGGATTGACTGTGAGATTTCCCTAAACAACAGCCATGAGCAAGTTGAAAGTCTATGGGTAGGAATTAGGGACCAAGGCAACAAGGGGAACTTTGTGGTCAGAGTCTACTATAGGCCTCCTGATCAAGGGGAGGCTATTGATGAAGCTTCCTACTCCAGCCACAGGAGGTACTGCACTCACAGGCTCTCATCCTGCTGGGGGGAGTTCAATCACCCCAACATTTAATGGAAAAGTAACACAGCCAGCAGTGGGCAGTGCAGGAGACTCTTGGAGAGCCTGATGATAACTTTGCACAAGAAGTAGACAGCCCTACCCGAGGGAATGCAATACTGGATCTACTGGTCACCAGTGCAGGTGAGCTGCTCAAGGATCTCAAGATTGGAGGCAGCCTGGGCAGCAGTGACCATGCACTGGTGGAATTTGCACTGCTAAGGG
>VWZY01002780.1:167889-247518 GCA_013399075.1 Chloroceryle aenea | reverse complement strand
CTGCATCAGTGAACAAGGGACAACCTGTCAACGTGATCTATCCGGACTTCTGCAAGGCCTCTGACACGGTTCCCCACAACATCCTACTCACCAAGCTGGGGAGATACAGATTTGATGGGTGGACTGTTCAGTGGATAAGGAATTGGCTGGATGGCCTCATCCAGAGGGTAGTGGTCAGTGGCTCAAAATCCAGATGGAGAGCAGTGACAAGTGGTGTCCCTCAGGGGTCTGTAATGGTGCCTGTCACCAATCGCTTCCTGAGCTGCATCAAAAGAAGTGTGGCCAGCAGATCAAGAGAGGCAATTCTATCTCTTTACTCTGCTCTGGTCAGACCTCACCTAGAATACTGCGTCCAGCTCTGGAGCCCTCAGCACAGGAAGGACATGGACCTGATGGAGCAGGTCCAGAGGAGGTCCACAAAGATGATCTGGGGGCTGGAGCACCTCTCCTACAAGGACAGGCTGAAGGAGCTGGGATTGTTCAGTCTGGAGAAGAGAAGGCTCCAGGGAGACCTAATAGCCACCTTCCAGTACCTGAAGGGTACTGGACTAAGGAAAGTGCAGGTTCGATATTCAGTATTAACTGATTTGTTAGATCCATAGACAGGCCCATAGCTTTAGTACACAAACGAGGACTGGAATGAAACCATAGCATTCATTCTCTCTGTGACCTAAATTCAAGTTTCAACTCAGGCTAGATGAAGTAAAAAAGTCTTGTACATGTATCATGCAATTTAACAGACAGCTGTTATTTTTCTCTGACTAACAGTCAAGAGCCTCTGCTGTACATTCCATTGAAGGAATTGGAACTCTCTGTTTCATACTGCAGGCAAAAACATAGTTCTAGTAAATAAAAGCAAGACAACAGTTTTAAATGTGGCACGTGCTGCACATTTTAAAGTTGGCACCAAGATTTGTTAAAAAATACATAAAATATGCTTGATGGAATGGAAATACTCAGCCAGATGGCACACCAGAAATAACATACACTTTCTATTTATGATGCGATAATCTGGAGTGAAGCTGTATTTTCTAATTGGATAAACATGGGCCTAGGAGTCTGGGAGATCTCAATTATATTCTCAACACTAATGCTGCTCACAGGGTGGTCCTAGACACAAGATTCTACTATGTCTCAGCCTTCAGTAAACGGGGATAAATGCTGCTTGATGCACCTCACACACAATGGTAAGACAGTTATTTCATTGTCACATTGGAAAGAATAAGCCCTTGCCACCTGATATATAAGGTAACTTTTGCAACATAAAAAGAACAGAAAACACACAAGTACAGAACAATGAAAAATGCACTTTAAATGCCAAATGAAATGGCACAACCTCATCAGGACAATTAAGCTTGTAAAACTTGAGTAAAGATGTCATTCTGCCAACTCAAAATGTATTTATTTCCCCAAATTTTTGTTTGCACATACCAACTAAAGTTAGGTCTGTTGCCTGAGGAAATCTACTTTCTTCATCTAGTAAAGACAGAAGACCCATGGGTTTCTGGAGGAACATATCTAGAAGTGGACGGTTGTCCTCATACTCCACCGCAGTAACATCAATTCCCTCACTCTGATATTCCATCTACGAAGTCACCAGCACATTTTTAATATCAAACAAGTAAAAAAAAAAATCACTATTAGGACATTTATGATACACAATACTCTATAGGCTTCAAGAAAATTATTTACAAAACTTCAACTGAAAGATGTCATTATCTTGCATTTAAATCACATACCCATTTTATAGTTTATAATGTACTACTGAATATGATCTAGGGTTCACAACACCCGATTCAACTAGAACTCAACGGAGTTGAACCTACCTGCTCTAGCGCAAAGATATGTTGATTGAAATAAAACTGGATCTGTTCATTAGCAATATTTATGCACAGCTGTTCAAAGGAATTTCTTGCAAAGTTCTCAAATCCAAATATGTCTAGTATCCCAACATTCATCCCATTTTCAGTATTGCTGCATGTGTGAAAATATAAACAGAATTCATCATGGGCAACTTCAAATTAAAATAAAAATAAACATGATAACTGAGATTGCATAACCGATTCAAGCTGCTGCAAAATAGAGGGGAAAAAAAGTGTGTTTGAATCCAAGACAACTTGTGCATTTGTTCAGCATCATTAACACTTTTGTTTTCCACTTGCTTCTTGCAAATTTCCATGAAGAAGGCAGGAGAATCATAGGTACATAGTAACAGATACTTAGCAGCCATATGAAAACAAGTGGTTTCAACAGATTTTATTTGGGATCTCCCTACTGTCTGCTCCTCCAGGTAAGCAAAACTTGTCAAGCTTTAATGGTATTTTTTTGCTATACTCAGTCATAAGCGTGATTTCCAAGTCTGTTGCTGCTACAAGCTGGACTGTGAAGAGCCCATGAGCTTGCTTAAGTATGCTCAGATCACAGGCATCACTGGAACTGCAAGTATGGATGAGGACATGTCTATATGATACGGTGAAGTGCCAGGTAGAGATCTCATCACCTAATGGGTTCTCATATTTCTAAAAAAACTCTACAGCTGCTTGAAAAGACCAAAGCAGACAGATCAGTACCTGGCAATGAAATCATAAGGATGCACAATATGTACGTTTCTGAATTATGAAAAATAAAAAGTGTTCACATCTCAAGTAGCACCACAATAATCCCTACTTACTACTAGGTTACAATCACAGAAGGACTGTAAGGACTCTACATACTACAGTTTTTCAGTGTACTCCAATTATTTACCAGCTTTTGGTATGATTTTAATGTTCAGTACAAAGGAAGCATCTTTTCAAAAATCTGTACAGCACTTTAACAACGCAATTGCCACTGACTTCAGTAGCTAAATTCCACTCAGCTCCTGGAAAATGCTGGGGTTAATGTCCTGGAAACAGCATTCAGTATCACAGCATGAAAGCCATTTTGAAGACTTAGCCAAAATAAACACAGCACCCTTTCTGCAAAATCAAAAATATACAAATGGATGAACCCATCAAAGACATACGCACAGTAAATACACATGATTCAGTGATGTGTGACTTGCCATATATTTTTATCTGGCTGAAGCAGCGTATTAATACGATTTACAATCCAGCTGAAGAGCCGGCCGTAAAGCGCTTTCGACATGGCATCTCGCACGTCAACTGCTTTGTCCACAGTGTTTGTTCGGATAATAGTCTCCCCTCGTGTTACGACACAGTGGGAGGTTAGGGCCTCTTGAAGTTCTTCAGACCCAATACTTAGCAGCGCAGCAGCTAGAAGACAGTGGAAAAAAGATACACAACTGTGATTATGCAGTGGAAACCACCAGCATTGTCCAACTGTTACCACAAGGTAAGAGATTCCCATAAATACAGTCACATTGCACTGACAAAGCTGACAACATTAAAATGTATTTACCATTATCTAAGGCTTCTGGGTTAGGAACTTCACTTTTATCTGTTTGGTGTTGTGAAGAAATGGCAGCAAACTCAATATTTCCAGTATTTAAGATTCCAGTCAGAATTCTGTACACTGAGTACACTTCCTGTAAAAGATGACAAGAAGCTCTTTTAAGGAACCCAATTAGGTGGGCACTGGAATGGCTGTTAAAGCTTGTAGCCTGCTCTGAGACCAAGTTCTACAAATTCAAGTAAGCTTCTATTGACACAGAAAACTGATACAGAATTGTGAATGGACTTGCTGGAGTACCAAAAGAGACCTCAGTCTGGTCTTGTCTTCTGAGTATTTATGCTTTCACAGTTCACTGTGAAAGTTCACAGATTCTGTGGCACAGATGTACATCCACAAAACCCAAAGGCAGCCTGTGCACAGGCAGCACTGAAGGTGATTCTTATAAAGGTTAAAATGGTTCAGCAACTGGATCTCTTACCTCATCAGTGAATCCTATAATTCTAAAGCAATGCTGAATCGCTTCAAATTGTCTTCCATAAGAATCTTTAGTAACAATATCATGCATTACTCCTCCAGTTTCATTATCAATATATCTAAATAGAGTGGGAGAAAGAAAGCATCATACTAGCAGATAAGCCAGTACAACCTCCAATGACTTCAACGCCTGTACCTCAGAAATTGGACAGAACATTTATTTCAGAATCTTCCAATTATATAGTTTGGTGCTAATCCATAATAAGTTTCTGTTTCTGTTACACTAGCTGTTTATTATTTGCTATTATCTCTTAGTGTCCTACCAACATTTCACACACAACCCCTAAACCAATACAGATCAGATGCACCCAAAGTATAAATACCAATTAAAAAACACAACTCCAAATCATAGTCTGGGCTCTTGCTGAAGCATTACAATAAGAAATCATAAGATAATTGCCCTGATTTGAAAGTATGAGAGTAGCTGCATATTAATAAGCTCGATTCTTCCTCCTCCTCTTTAAATAGTTCAAGTTTGCAAACAAATACAAATAATGTAATGCCTTATTGTCCATCCTCTTCTTTGCTTGGGAGGATTAAAAAAGATCCTTATGGGATGGAGAAGGATTAAGAGAGATTGTAAGGCATCATACTGAAAGCAAGAGCTGATCAATAGCTAATTACAACAAGCAGTTAAAACAAGTGAGTGATAGTTACCTAGGAGGCTTTTTATCAGGAAGTCTATATTCAGAAAGTTTCTTCTGATGATAAAGGCCAGCATAAATATAATAAAATATATGGAAATTTTTCTCTCCCCTGGAAAAAAAGAAGCATTCTTTTAAAGCACACATGTTTATTCTTGTGGCATTTTGTACAATGTAAAAGTAGTTCTTATCGTGAGCTCACTGAAGTAGGTAGCAAATCTCCCACTTGTTTTAATGGTGTAGGATGAGCAACTGTGAAACACAGAAAGCCCAGTCAGCCACAATATTTTGCCAAAGGATGGAGCAGCTCTGGCTTCCCCTCAAAAGCAACCTAACTGACTATTCTTGTCATCATAGCACTGTACAAAGGATCACTGCTATAGCAGAAGACATGAAATCATTTAAAATAAACTTTTTTCTATAATTAAACAGAATTCAAACATTATATAAATTTGAAAGGACAACTAATATACCTACACAGCCTGTTTTATAACCCTTGATTTTTCAAGTAGATATTCAGAAATCTTTGCCCCCATTACAGCTCCTGTGGGTGTAAACATCATTTCCAGATATTTTCCAAAGCGACTTGAGTTGTCATTGATGGCAGTGCATGCATTCCCAAATGCTTCAACCAGAGGATTCACCTGAAGAATTTTCTCACGCAAAGCACGGTTATTTGCCTTGACAAAACAGATACAGATCAGAAGGATCATTAAAAGAACACATTGCTTACCCACAATCCAGCTCTTCCTTCAGAAGCATAGCATCCCTTTCTCACGCTTGTATGTACTTAGATACTGCATCAACCTTTCTACTCATACAACAGGATGAACAAATTGATGAGGAAGTTTCCCATAGGTAGGCAAAACACAGATTTTTCTTTCTCTGCAATTGTTCTGCCCGAGGTTTCATGCAGTTAGAGTACCAAAACCATCAAAAACTAAACACATCTACTTAAGGCTAACGTTACACATTAATTTTTTCCATCATTTTGCACTATTGGCATTATTCATAGCATTTAAATGTGTAAGAGATTCTAAGATTAAAGCCATAGCAAGATCTGCCATTCTTAATTGCATAAATGAAGAACAGTATATGTCGTAAACACTGCAAGTAACTATAGACACTGAACACTCAGGATGTGGCACTTTCTCTTAAAAAAATGTATGGAATGGCTTGGTGTGGGTCATGCCCTAGAACCTTAATTCAATAGTCTCATATGCATGATTACTCTGTCCCTACCTCAAGTGGGACAATTCATGTGAACAGCTTTAAGTATTAGAGACTAAACAAAGTGGAAATTGGGTGTGGAGTTGAGAAAATTTGTTCATTGGCTAAGAAATACCTTTCCCAAGAAGGTCAAATGTTGGACAATCAGATGGGCACTTTCTGTTTTTCCAGCACCACTCTCCCCACTGATGATAATGCACTGAACAAAATAAAACAAAACAGTCAAATGCACAGCTCACCACATTGTTGATTTCAGCTATTTCCACTCCTGTCTGCTATTTAATATTTAGTGTCAAGAATACAAAATACTTTAAGGGCCAGCTTCTGTAACTCCCTTCTGGAAGGAAGGATCAGCAAAGGCTTAGTGTAATAATTGGTTGTCTAGATTACTAAATGCGTCTTGTGATGCCTGACAGCAACGTGCACATGTGTGAAGAAGCAGTGACTTAGTTTCTAAGGGCTAAGACACAAAAACGACTGACCATTTCTACAGGCTAACACATGCTATGCATATATACAGCTTGTTTCAAATGCTTAAAGCTCAGAAAATTGCACTGACTTCATAGGAATTAACATGAAACACAGGTTACAGCTGTATTTAATACAGTGACCAAAATTCAGTAGGTGACATTGATATTTAAGCTAGAACAGCAAATTAGCATCTAAATATTTCAGAAAAATATGCATCTGCTCATTGGATGATTCATGGAGAACATATCCACCTTCCCCCTGAGTAAGCATTCCTTAACACTTAGTATTTCCTAGGTTCTCCAAATAGCTTCCAGATTCAGGGATTAGCTATAATGGTCTAAATCACTTGGTATCTTCCTCTCTGCTGCTTTACTTGAAGGCCAGATCACACCTGACTACTGAAGCATGAACACTTCAGATCCTAGCAAATAAGAATTCTAGCAGCATTTATTATCTTTTCATCTACAGAAAACCAGCACAAATATTAGTCCACCTAAGGTATAGTATCAACTGAGAGATAATTAAGTTAACGCTGAGCAGTTGCATAGATTCATGTGTTTTTATGCAAACACTTGAAAATTACTTGCACCACACGGTGAACATACAAGATACTTGGCTAGGAGAACATAGAAGGTCCTAAAATACTTGATGTAATGACACTTCATACACAACTGAGCTTTGTGAAAAATCTGAGAGGTGTAGCAGTTCTCTGGTAGTGTCCTGTGGTGTCTGTCAGCAGGTGCAGGGATCAACTCTAATATGCTCAACCATGACATTTGCAGCTAATTTATTTACTTCTTGTTGCATATTTTTGTTGTTCTTGGATGCAGATAACCCAATGATGGATTTAAAGGCTTGCAAGACCTAGAAATGTCTTTGTGTGACTAGAGAAGTCATGTACAACAGATTATACAGTTAAAGCCCATGAGTTTTTGTAGAGCTCATAAAACTCTTGTAGAGTTGGCCAGAACGAGACTTCAGCTTCAGGAGAAATGTTAGACCCAGAGGCAATTTTCAGACTTCACAGGAAAATACAAGGGAAAGCTCAATGGATAAAACAAACAGAATCAATAGATTTTTGATCTGGCTACAGTGTTTACCTAAAGCACCTTTACCCGAAGAACCAACATAACATTGGCCAGGCAATGGAGATAAACATGCACCTGTAATCCTTTGCAAACAGAAAATAGGAAACTGATTTAGAGCTAAATGCAAATTACTTCTTAAACAAATATGAAACATATAATATTAAAGATGTACAAAGCTAGCCTGACAGGCTGATGTCAAAACTAATTTTTTTTTCCCCAGATAACAAGTTCTCACATAACTTATTCTACATGAGTACTTGTTTTCTTTAATGCCTCCATCAAAGAGCATGTAAGTCATTAAAGAAGTACTAGCCATCTCTCAGGACAGTGTAGTTCCACATATTCAGTAGAATTCCTTTTTTCTTCATTTTCGATGTCCCTTTTATTTGTCTTCTTTGCTTGGCATTTTCTGATTGCAAATTTTTTATTATTTTATTCTGGTTTTGTGATTTAAAAACCACATTTTCTGTGAATCATTATGTGATGCGCAGGGTAAAACCAGGAGGATTTTATAAATAAAAATAATTATTAGACCTAAATATTCATGTACATACAGCAAATCAAATTATAAAGAGTCCAAAGTTACAAACTTAATAATGTAATAAAAAGAAATCTAGCTTCAACAGCATGGTATTTCATTCTCATAAAATTATTGCTATATAACTGTATTTGTGTCCTTATTACACTTATGTGAAGCCTATCCTTAACATACTTTACTGAAAAAAATAGTTAACAGTTCCTTTTTTTTTTTGTGACTTCTAGTTAAAGGAACTGATTATCCATTGCTTGATAGTGTCTTTACACAAAGAATAAGTGGTTCAAACTCCGTTAATCTTCTATGGCACCGAGACTCTGAATTTACAAAAGTATCAATTGTTACAGCAAGTAGTGCAAGCCAGCCTAGAATCAGAGTACACAGCAACACTCTGCAGCTGGAGTCAACTGCTAGGACTTCATGGGTGTCCAGGAAACAATGTTGGTCAGGTAATCCTATCACCTTATTTTACCTCTTAGTCTCTTTTATGCCACTTTGTCCTCTTCAGAATTCTCAAACCTGACTACATTTCTGCTCTGATTTTACTGATGTAGGAATAAAAGGTTTAAAGAAAAAATTTTCCTAAGTACATCATAACAGAACATTAGCCAAAACCAGCATAGCTGCAGTATGATTAATATGAAATCTAAACCAAGATGAACAGATACTTACCTGATCTTTGCTGAACGTAACCATACTTTGGTAGGCAGCATCCGCAGAGGCAAATATATGGGGGGGATTTGATGAACGCTTCACACCATGGTAAAGCTTGGAGAACTAAATTTAAAAAAAAGAACACACAATAGTCAAAATACACAACCAATGTACAAAATTACAACCTAAAAAGAGGATAGTGACTATCTTCTGCCTGTGCAATAGAAGGTAGTTGCCCGTTTTACCACAGAAATTCGACTGAATCACCTGGAAGAACAGAATTTCAAACACAAACATTCAACCAAGGAAATACCCAACCTATACAAAGGAAAATTCAAAGTAACAGGGAATCTGAAATCTGGCATCTTTACCTGCAACCCTGATTTAGGCACCCATGGAGACTGATTTATTGGATCCACCCCTCTTCATAATTGTAAGGAATTAAGCTGCTTCTATCTTTACAGCTTTTGATTCACCTGTTTCTTTTAAGCAGCAGCTGGTGACACAGGACATGCAATAACGCAACAGAGCAATTCTTCAGGAAGCACTAGCCTCGGCATGAGGAGGTTCATACAACCATCTTCTGTTTCCAGAAGAAAGCCCCAGATGCCAGAGAAGAGACACAGCTGTGGCTAGGGTAATCTTCATCCCTCCTGTGGAATTTGTGCCACCAAGCAGAAAGGAATGAAATCAAATGAGACTGAATTAAAAAATAATAAATAAATAGTATTTGTAGCCACACTTTTCTGGATAAAAAAGAGGCTGGGATTTAGTCTGTGCTCCTGGCTTCCAACATCAGTTAAGTATTTTAGTCAGTAGTGTTAATATAAATGTAAAGTGAGTACCGTCCACAGCTTGGAATCTCTCTTACCTGAGGAGAATAAATGCTGAGATTCTGGAAGGGGTTTAAGGCTATTAAAATGTCTCCAACATAAGTATAAATTTGTAAGTCAGCATAGCGTTTCTGCAACTGATGGATAATTGTATCCTGTGAAGATTACAAAAAGTTTGACAGTTAAACAGTATTTTCCCAGTTGGAAAGTTTTCTAAATATACTGACAACACTGATTAAGAAGTACTTGTAAGTATTACTAATTACTTTCCAAATGCAAACATCACAAAACCAAACAAATATTTTCAAGATTCTTGCTAGTGCCACAAAACTAAATCAAATGGCAACTCCTATTTCCAAATCAGTATATATTTTTGTTATAGCAGCCCAGGAAGGAAACCTTCTGAAGAGAAAATGGCCATGCACATTATTGCTGCACTTCATAGTAAATTTCCTTTTCATTTTTTATTTAACCATGAAACAAGGATAATAGTTTTCCAAGGATTACATTTTAAGTTGCAGTAAGAGACTGCCTTAAACATGACACTAACATAATTTAGCATTATGTCTTTTTCTTGCTTGAATGAAATGTAAGGATCATCAAAACAAAAATTTACAGATACTTTGCATATAGGTGATAGAGTGAAATATGCAACTAATACTGTTTAATCACTTTTTACACAGAATCTGTAGATAACATATTCTATATAAGTCCACCAGTTTTAGGAAAAATCACTTAAATCTAGATCTTCATGACTATACTTCCCATCCTAAGAAACTCACAAAATAATTAAAATTAGCATCACTCATAATTAAATTCTTCCACATAATAGCACTCATTGCTACTCTTTTTATGTCACTATATAGAAATTTAATGAAGTGATGATAGCAGATCAGTCACGTGACAATTCCTTTGCCATGGTGAGACACAAGCTTGCAAGAAGGAACTCTTCTCATTCTGTTAAAAGAAGCCTAAAATGCAGAAATAGGCAAAACAATTGTCAGAAAGTGCTACTGAGACAGTACAGTACCTCATCTAGAACTTCTAGATTTACCAGATCATCATCTAGAGAGTACTTGTCAGCTCCATCCACATGGTAAGGTCTTCTAGTATGTATTCGTTCATGCCTAAAAGTTTTTAGTAGAGTACCAGTGTTATTAAACAGTATCAAAGACAGCAAACATGAAGAGGCAATGGGAATTCATGGGTGAGTGCTTTTGTCATGTGGAAAACAGAGACATACTTCCTGAACACATATTTTTTGCTTGAAATATCTTTTTATAAAAGCAATAGGCCAGCTGTCTGTCCAGTGTAATACCAGTTTTCTCTTTCACAATATATAACCCTATCTATTTATCAATGCTCAGAGATGATGATTTATCTGTGTACTTACTACTTCCTACTCACACGGTAAAGTATAAAAAAAATTTCCCTCTTTTCCCTTCCCTTCTCACTCTAAATTAATAAACTACCACTCTGCTTAATTAATTAGCTTCCCCCCCACATATCCAGCCTATAGTATTGTCATCTAATGAAGTTACAAGAAGCAATATAGCAGAAAATCCTTCTGTTACCTTGATGCATGCCAAAGTGCCTCCTCAGATGACCCTAGATCTGGTCCAAAACAACACTTTTGAACCACAGCTGCCATCAGACTCTAAACTGTATAGATGTTCAGTTGGCTTGTACTCAGAGATTTAAGCCACACAATAAGCAGCAGAGACAAACTGTCACATAACCCCTTTATAATAAGATTATACTGAAGGAATCTGAAAATGCTGTGTATGTGTTTTTAAACAACACTTCTTGTTGAAACAAGGACAAATCAAGAGGCTGTAATATGTCTTCCACAGAGAGGGTGAAATATGAATGCTGTAAGCACAACTAGGCTTTTCTTTACAACAAATATAATCAAAGCAGAGTAGGAGGACACCCACTGAGATACAGTCTGCATCCTGCTGAGTAACATTTAGCATTGATCCTCAATGACAGTCCTTGACAGATTGTTTCTGCATTGGTTGCCACGCAGAAAGTAGGAATCACATGACCATGCATCCCGAAACAACACTAAACATTGTATGAAGTTCTAACAGAATGATATTGTGACTTGGCAGGAAACACTGTTTACCTATAATGTTGAAGGTTAATGTGAACAAGTAGCACAACTTCTTTTCTTTAATCATATCCTCATATACTTATGGAATCCTGTTTCAAGAATGAGCTGAGGCTTTTGCTCTTTTCCCCTTTATGTAACTTCTATATGTGAAGCTACTCAGCTTTCATTCAGTAAAGAGAAGGTCTTCACATGCAAGAACTATTACATCATAATCAGAATTATTGCACAGAAAGCCTCTAACAAAGAAGAAGAGTGTTAGCTATGAACACAGCTCCAACTGATAACTGTGAATCAAATTTAAAGATCCTAATATTTTTATGTATATTTTTATTAATTTTCCTTATTTAATTATGGCTACTCGATGAGTTCCAGAAAACTATTTTGTTAACGGTTTATTTGAATTGTAACTAAAAACACCTGTGCAAATTGGTTTTTCAGCTAGGAAGTAAAATAGTTGGGCTATAGCTGGTTTTGCTGACAGTTATATTTTACATCCTACATTCCCAGAGATGGTAGTTCGCTTGATCTTGTACATATGAAGAAAGGAAAGAAGGAGAACACAATTAAGAAGCTAGGAAAGAAAAATTGTGGGTATTATTTCCAGTGGGCAGCATGGTGATCATGTGAATTTGTTCCAAATTCCATTCAATTCAATTTTCCATTTGATTGAATGGTGGGTTGTGGGTTCTTTCTGGTGTTTGTTTTTGTTTGGTTGTTTTTTAAACAGTTACTACATTAAAGAACACTGCACTTTGCTGACAAGTCAGGTCCTCAAAGCAGTAGGCATGCATGTCACCGGCCTAATGTACTACTGTTTCTTTATAGTTGTTGCTTCTGTTTCAAATCAGAATTCAATCTCCTACTTCACTGCAGAGAAAAATGCTGTTGGAAATAACGCAAATCTTTTAGAGATGAGAACACCCTTCAGTCTACAAATGAGGCCAATATTTAAACAGTTGCTTTACTTCATGCAGGTGGAAATACCAAAGCAATGGTTAGACGTTATAGCTAACATAATGCACCTCTGAAACTTTTTATTCCTGGAGCAAACCATCATAGCCACAATATTAAATTGTAGCAGGCTTCAAGTAGGGTTGTACCTACCAGTGGTGCAGGGAGGAGGGGAAAGAGGACACATTCAAACCTAAGCATCTCTAATTGCAGAATGGCTTTGTAAACTAATCTGTTATCTGATTGTGTATTAAACTCCTGTTGTTTGTTCTCCTTAAGAATGCATTTTTTTCATTGGAAAGGGTTTTTTTCTTTTAACTCTCTATATAAACAGAAAATTAAGGAAATAGGTCTTAGTCAAACAGAAGGAAAACTTATATACATATATTATGTGCATATATTTTCTCGTGCTTAACTCCTTTTCCTAAGTACACGATTAGGCAGGGGATATTAGGACCATAATATCACATTAGCTTCAAATCTCCTGCTGGCCTCATCAGTTTTGTACTGACCCTATGTCCTGCAGATATATTGATAGGCTAGGAAGGAAGAATACAGACAGTAACCTTTAATTATTTCCACAATTTTACATCTGAAATACAATCTGCTTTTAAAATTAAAAAAAAAAAAATTAAAAAATTGTATAAAGCAGCATGAAACACTCTTAATTTGGGGAAAAAAAAAGTCAGTATATTTTTTGCCTAACAAGTAGAATTATTAGACATTTTTTAAAATTACTCTTCCTTTCTGATGACATATAAACCACAAACATTGTAGGCAGAAGGATAATTGAAGGTGTTAGGTTATTTGCCTTAAGGTTCCATCAGTGTTCTGAATCATCACCTGGAGGATGTAGCCTCTTCACTGACAAAAGTAGCAGCATTGCAGGACCACTCACTCAAGGTATCTAATGCTACCAAAACTGAAGAACAGTATTAGATTTATTGCAGAACTCGTGTGATGAGCGCTGTCTGCTGAAAAAAGTTCTATCCTTCCAAGCACCTTCCCTTGGCCTTTTTATCAGGAAGGAATAGCCAGAAGGGACAGAGGTTTTTTTTGATTTTGGAGCAGGAGCAAAAGGCAAGAAGCAGTTTTCCCTCATGAGAACAATTTGTTCTACTTGTTGGGAAGAGATAGTTTGAAAGAAAATAACTTTTTTTTTGTATTAGACAGAAGCCACAGTAATAGAAGTGAACTGTAAATAGCTATAGGCTCAGGACCTATCAATGCTGCTATCAAGCTGAGGATGGTGAAGGAAGAGCTAGATGGACTACACAGACTTCTGGATTGAAAAGTCATTGTGCTAACAAGTCCAACCTACAGAATAAAGAAGCACAGACCAAGAATTTTTACATTCTTTGGAAAGCTTCCTTTCTGATCTCTCTTCCCCTCCACCCCAAACATGCTTTCATGAGTGCCTTTACTTTGGCCTCTCAGTGCAGTTCAGCATTTATGTTTACTGTTGGGTTTGGGTTTTTTTGACTCACATAGGGTAAACCATTTCTGTACTTGTTCTGCTTTATATCATGAAATTATGCAAATGAATTGCATCCAAACTGGGATTTACAAGCAAATTGCTCAACACAGTGAGAAAGAAAATAAGAATGGAAAGTGTGCCGATGCCACACAGAGAAACAAAGCCTGTTTCCTGTGCTTTTCAAAGAGTGAATTTTGCTCTTGTACATCAAGTTTGAGCCTGGAGTAATTTGTTGAAGCGAGGTCATAATAGAAACATTGACACAGCCTTAATTACAATATAAAAGCTGCAGCTATAACAAAAATCTGTGCAACTTCCAGTAAAATACATCCACCATAATTAGACAAAGGATTACTTTTGGGGGCCATAGTAACTTTGTGATTTAAAAAAACCCCAAACACCACCACCACCAAACTTTTAAATTCATTTGCCTAATATTCATATAGTTGAAGGCTAGAAGAATTATATTAAATTACATTGTGTATAGCATCAGAGGACTATTTCTGGTTCTGTTTCTCTTATTATCTCTGAGTCCAAAGGAAATTACTGGCTGGATGCAATCAAGTTCCTTGCAGTTAATTGCTTTCAAAATGAAATGTGAGCTGGCAGAGAAGCTCGATATCTGGTTGTAAGAATTACTTCCTTGGATGGACTGCTGCTGTAATCCAGCTGGCTAACAAGTAGGGGGAAGCTGCCAAGCCACCGTACTCTCATTCTAATATCTGAAAAGGTAGCCTGAACATACCTGCCTTTCTCAAACTATTAGATGCTTAGATTTCTTTTTGTCTTTTTTCCTTTTTTACCTTCTTTTCCAGGCTTCTTCAAGTCTGATTCTTCCTGAGGTACAGATCTGCATTTTATCCTTCAAAATGCAATGTTTCCTAACTGCCTTTCACCCTTTACAGAAACAGTCTTCTAAATGGTGACCAGCAGTAGCACACTGACCCAGCGTGACACAAGACAGTAAATTGAACTCTTTACTATATGCAGTAGACTTGTTTAAAACCTTATCCATGCAAATGCAGAAGATTCCCGTTCTTTTAAAAATTGAAACCGGAGGCTGGTAGACCTTTTCTGATTGATTCCTATAAAGAAGCCTATTCACAGACAGGAAGGCAATCTACCTAGTGTGTATGAAAATATCCAAGAGAAGAATGATCCACAGCTGGAGCTGGCCCATTCAAAGCTGGTAACAACTGGGAAACTACCAGTTTGAACCATAAAACCAAACCCATTTGATACTTGATCAATGTGAACTCTCAAACACCAAATCAATGATAGAGCTTTCAGGCAAGGAGTTATTAACCACTTGAGGAAACATAAGAGACCACGCTTTTGCTCAACTGCATCTACTGTGACATTTGATAGACACGGCTAACAAAATAAATGTAAATGGCAACTGGTGATTTTTGTTACCTTAAAATTATTATAGACTTATCTACCGCATTTCATATACCTGCCCCACATTATCTCCAGATACAGCCAAATGCCACATCAGGGCCCACAGTATCTAAAATTTTGAACAACGGCTTATAAAAATATTACCCTGGCAATACTAAGCTTCTAATCTTGTACTTTCTTGACGTTCTGCTCCCCCACCACAGTGAAAAGGCAGTTAATAGATCTGCTACTACATATGAATTTCTCCATCTCACATGCTGTTGTGACTTCGCTTTTTTAGACTTTCTCTTGCATGATATACTGGATAGAGCAACCTGTTATTTTAAGATTGTTCATAAATAATTTTTTAATTGCTGTACATTCAAAGAGGGGAAAAAAACCCCCAAAACAAACCACAACATTTTTATTTCCTTCACTTCTGCTGATGGTCAGTACTTTTAAAACCTTCAGTTAAACATTAAAAATCCTGCTATTTTCTATTACTTCTACTCATAAGCCACAAAAAAAAAAATTATATTTTGGTGTTTTATGCAATAAAATGGAAGGTTTTATTTTCTGAGAAACTCTTCCTGAAGGATGCAAGACTTTATCATCAAAATTTATGCAAGGAAGGCCTGGAACAACAGACAGAATATTGGGGTTCCAAACTGTACTTTCCCTTTTAAATTTTTCCATGAAAAATTCCATGGCATTTCTAAACATTATTTACAGAACTTGAAATATTGCCTAGCTTAAAAGACTTTGGAAGTTTTGACATATGTTTTTCAACTATTTCAACACTGAACCAGCTGCCAGCTTTGCCAGGTTTAGATTAAGACCTGGCAAGGACAAAAAAAGGGGGATAACATTTGATGTTTATAAACAAACTCCAGAGAACATACCCATTTTTTGCAGTACATTTTTTGCTAATGTAGACAGCACAAAAAGTCATTTAACATTTAGGAATATTCAGTGATAGACTACTTCCCTTGTATGCCTTTTTCAGCAGGCTGGCAATCAGCCTTGATGTTGGAATCTCTTGTACTATGAATCAAAAAAGCAACTGACCACACAAATGAGTTCAAAAGATCAAAAGGCATATTTGGAAAGTGAGCAGCTCTCTTATGATCACCCTTAAGGGATTGTCAAACATGCTCAAATGCTGTTTAACAAAAATATAATCTATACAAACAGAGCAAATATTTACTATTAAGTGATAACTAACAATATCCATAATCTGTAACATATCTTTGCCTAGAGGCTTCCCAAATTCTAGGGCAGAAAGAATGAAAGAAAAAGAGGCTAGAGCTGGGGGCACTATCCTTATTTCTCTTCATTAACAGATTTGCAGTGATCAAAGGTATAATACGACTTTATAGTACAAGTAAAAGGCGAAGTTCTTGCCTCAGACAAACTGCTATCTATTTTTTGTAGGTATAATGTATTAAGTGAAGCTATTAACAGCCATTTCATAAGTGAAGGAAGAGAGAGATATTGTGGATAAGCGATGCAACAGAGGTTACACAGTAATTCAGAGAAAGAATGAGGAATAAACCACAAACCATGCTTTTGTATTATAGCTCAGAGGGTGCCTAAATATTCTTTGTGTTTTACCAGCATGAATCTCAATTTTAAAGAACTTATCCCTGAAATACATCAAGATTAGTGTCAGCTTGACTTGTGTACCCTTCTTTACTTAGAGAATACAGAATTTTTCACAGTCTTTATCAACACTCAGTTATTATTACTGTACAAAAAACATTTTTATAATTCTGCTTATCATTCCTGACCAATGTTTGCATGTTCTGTTGTCACACCTTACTGTAATTTAGGTTCCTACTTCTCTTCATTCTGCAATTTAATGCTGCATGTGGTACAAGACTTTAGGAATTAATTACATTTTTTCTTCTCACATTGTAGCTACACACAAAGACATCTGAATAACCTGAAAGCATTTCATGTTCCTTATACAGGTACAGGATTGATCAAGTAAAAAAAAAAGAAACCCAAAAAACCCCAAAATGAGTGAGAGCCTGTGACAGGATCCTCTCTGATTTTAAGAAATGTTTCCTGCCTAAAGGCAGCTATATATTTATGGGGTGAGTAAGAGTGCTCTGGCTCCAAGATGAACTACAAATCAGTATCCATGTGTTAAAAAGTGATATATTTGACTTTAGAATAGATGGGAAAGAAAAATTCAGCACTGTTGGAATGAATGTATGTGAAGCAACATACTGCTGTACAAAGCCCTAGTTTTTAAGGATTAAGAAAATTTTATTAAAATAGAACTAGTGGGCTATTTAACAGTGAATACATTTCTTACAATTGAACTTCATGTAAGTGCTTCTATGGCAAAGATGTTAATAAAAAGTATATTGCTCTTAATTAGCATTTATGCTCTGGTATTGTTAGAAACCTGACAAAATATACACAGTTAACTGATAGCTTGCAAAAGTGATATGGAGAAGAGATAATACCCAGAGCTCATCCTAATGCATCCATGACACTGGACTTTCTCACGAACTTCCCATGAGAGTATATAAGAAATAGGCAATGCTGGAATGGTGTGATGCTGCTGAAATTTCAGGTCAAGACCATAGGAAAGCTCAAGGATTTCAATCTAAAAGAGGCCAAAAGGTTAAAAAAAGAATCTTCTTACTCATTGTAGGTGTGGAAAGAGGGGTATCCTGGCTGAGTTTTCTGAAACTGAAAACACCTATTTGCAGAATGATAGGAGGGATCTGCATCTCACTGATAAAAATAATTTAGGGGAAAATAAAGTTGGTGGAAAAGTTTCAAAGAGCATTTTCTTCAGTAAAAATGGAGTGATTGTTAATGCATTTTTAATTTTAAAAGTAATCTTTTACTAGCATGACTCTTTTTTATTATTTCTAACCTAAAGGCAATAATAAAGTATGAAGCTCTCTAGTAAGTTATCTCATGGCAAAGCGACAACAATGTGTTCTGGGTTTGTCCTCACTAGGCATGCTCTCGTCCCTCATCAAAATGGGCTGGTGTTTCAAAGAACAAGTAAGGATATCATTGTATAACTACAACAATCAGAAAGATGTTCTTTAGTAGCAGTTAGGCCTATCTGCTTCCAAGTTAAGCCAACAGCAAGGACCCCTGGCTTCAAAGTGAGGGCAAAGATGACTGTTTCTTCAGCAATCTCGTATTTCCCTTTTTATCATTCACTGGTGGAGAAAAAAGCCACCTCACTCAGCGGCATGGCCAAAGGCAAAGTGAATGACCAGGAAAGAACAGGATGGATACAAAATCTGTTGAGAGTAAAGTTTTAAGAGTAGAAGAGCAACTGTAACAGACAAGGAAAGGTGAATTCAGTGATGAGAAAGAACAAGATGGATGGAGAAATAGGAGAACCTGGACTAGGAGTTGCTGAAGAAGGTAGAGATTAGAAACAAGCTATTGGAGTGGTAGGGGAACAAGACATAAGAAGCTGACTAACAGAAAACAAAGCTTCAGGAATAAATGGTATGAACAGTGAATGGAGAATGATGGGTAAGATGGCTCAAAGAACAATCTCAGACAGAAATCCTAGGAGTAGTTGGTCAAGTAAATTTGGGGGCATCAGTGTCAACAATAGAACTTAGACTAGTAGGGACGGTAGGATTAGAACTAAACCCACTGCAATAGAGTCCCCTTCACCATTACAATCTGCAGGTGCTATTGCACACAAGTTGCAAATAATTGCCCCTTGCAAATAAAATATTGAAGATGAGTTAGGCTGTGGCAGGATGGACAAGAAATTAAACTCCCTTAGGTGAGCACTATTCATACTGGGGGGTGCTGGGAAGTAAAATAATTTTTACATTTGTCATGCATAAGCATAATGGATAGAAGATTGTAACAGCACTCCCAGTTAACACATGGAAAGGCTTAAGGAAAGAAATGTTGTCTTGGTCTTGACTCCTTCTCACTCCACATTATAGAGATATTTCCCAGAATTGGAATCTCATGAGGAATCCATTTCAGAGCTCCTCTTAGCTCAAGGATCATTTCACTGTCTTTATCCTCTATTTGGCCAACAGCTGTGAAAACTCAGGTATCTTTCTGTCCAGTCAGCCCAAAGCTGTAGGCAATCTGATCTGTGAGGCATTACATGGGAGAGATCCATTTAGTAGGCTAGATAAAGCAGAAGCTTCTACTCTAACACTGACACAGTTCCCTCACCCCCCCGCCCTGTAGGGGGCTGGACTCAACTGATCTCCAGAGATGCCTTCCAACCCCTACCATTCTGTGATTCACCCAGAGTAAGCAGCTCCTCATATATTCTTCCAGAAAAGACAAAAAAAAAAAAACAAAAAACCCCAACAAAACAACACAACAAACTACAGCAAACCTACAGAAGTCAGCTTCACCTTGAAACTGTACTTAGAGCTATTTCTTTATTTTAATTTGTACAATTCTGTTTGGGCTTTTAACATTTAAGCTACAGTCTATGACATATAAGTATATACAGGCTTAAGACTTATGAATCATGACATTCCATTTTCTTCACCAGCATTAGTAGGTGTTTGTTTATAATAATGGGCCCAAGCTTATCTCATTTTATACAAATTTCATATTACAGAATGACTGCTGAGCTTGGGAAGGTGTGTTCATTTGCATTTAATTCTCTTCTGAAACAGTGAAATTCTGCCACCCTCTGGACATATTTATAATCAGCCTCAAAAGTGAAAAAATCCCACTGCTGCTGATAAATATTCATTGTTTTTAAAGCATATTTTAGAATTAATTGCTAGGCTAAATGAAAAATAGCAGTTACTGTTAAACTACAGACAAAAAAAAAACCCTTAAGTACCAAATAGCCTTCTTATTAATAGTATCTAGTCAAACAGTAAACTTGTAGAGTGTTCAGTTCTTAATCTTTTCTAGTAGTCACTTCATTGTTCATGACTGTATTTTTAAAGATCTGCTACCAAAATATGATGTAATATTTCATCATGCCAATAAGTATTTCCATGACCAGAATATTGTGGAATGATTAGCATCTCTGTGACTGAGCCAAAAGTGAATACATAAGAGAACAGAGTTCAGTGGGAGAAAGGCAGCGTTATGGGTGATCAAATTTGCTTTAAAAAGTATCAATGGCATAACATGCCTCTTGCATTCACAAGGCACGCAGCACTTGTCACTGATAATACTGCTAGCCAATACATTAATAAGCTCACTTGAACAGTAAATGTCTGTGCATTCACAATTTCAACTTGTGCTTCCAGGACTAGAGGGGAAGGAGGGCTGCAGCATTTATGCTGTACATTACCTTGCTCTGGCTGTGGAACCCAGCTGCTGTTGTTCTTGGATGAGCTCAGCCAGCTGTTTTTGCAGAGACATATCTTTACCATGTACTTGTTTAATAAACGGATGCTCCAAAAGATGGGTGACTGAAGGACGCTTTTCAAAATCCTTGATAAGACATCTGTGACAGAAAAATAGTGGTCTCAGGCAAAGATGTTATTTCATTACAGCATGATCTGAGTCAGCTTACTGTGTGGCTGTTATCGTAGTCTCTTTTTCCATAAATTTGAGTTCCTCTGTTTGCAACAAGACTATTCCTTTACATTGGAATAAACTGGCCATAAAATACTTAACTAAGTGAATTCACCCTACAAGTATCTTAGTATAAAGGCTATGATTTTGAGTTTATTTAATTTCCCTTTTTGACTGTAACTAGCTTACTACAAAAAAAATGGTATTGGATCTTGTAAGCACTGTACAGTTGATATACATTAAACATAACCCAAGATGAATAGATAAGACTTCCTTCGCTTTAACTTTCTACCTATTCTCCAATGATATTTTGACTAAGAACTGTAGGTTATAGCCTATTAAAATCTGCAAGTGAAACCTGTGATACAACACTAATCAGAACAACTTGATACAGAGCTTCATTTGTTTTTAAAATTTCAGGTAGATCTTTTATATTGCAATGATAAGTGCTAGCATAAAATTCACAGAAAATTCTGCAAACCTACGTAACTCAGACTGGATAAGAAATGAATGAGTCAGAATAAAATGCTAGACAGGGTACCAAAGTACATTATTTGAGAATGTGAAAAAGAAATGATGCAATTCAGCATCTCTCTTCCTTCTAGCATGTACCATCTCAGCGAATTACAACCCACCATGAGTTTATGTAATGATACGCGTTTGCAGTAGATACTTCACAAGTACATCTCATATTTACTGATGCTAAGTGATACACCTAAAGTATTGCCTTAGCAGAGCCAAATATCACAAATAAAGCTTATCATTTTAGCCAAAAGTTCAATGAAACTTTAAATACCTTTTATATTCTAGCAGTATCAATAAGAATCTGCAAAATTTAAACTACATCTAAAAAACCGATATACATTAATTGATTTCAGATACAACCAAACACATTAGCAAATGATTAAAGTTTAGCCTCACCTCAAACACTTTACTGAAGCCTAAGGTCTGGTCTTAAAATGATCCTGAAATATCTTTAAACATAATTTTAATACTTTAGGTTCCTGAAAACCATTTTCCCAACCTCTTCTTGGTTCATCTAGTCCAGAAAAGACAGCCTGTAAAACGTGCTACCAGTTTTGTAAGTATTTTGGTGGATTTTGCTGTAAGCAATAACTGTAGCCTCCTGATAGAAAGACTAAAATAACAGAATGAACCAGCCCTCTGAATGCAAGGCTATAAATACTAGTCCTTCCCCCCAATAAAAGATCCATCATTAGCATTCTACAGGTTCTGACAACCCTCCTGCACCACACTTTTGTGATCCATGGTTTTTAAAAGTCAATACACTCACACAGACAATATGGTCTATGCCAGTCCTGGCTAAATTTATATGTTTCCCGAGAAAAAAGCAAAAAAAGCATCTGAAAGGAAAGGTAACAATCAGGAATGCAAAGAAAACAAAAATCAGAGCAAGAAAAAACTACTTGGTATACAAAATCATAGATTGATGGCGAGTATCCGAAGTGGAGATCTCAGTCAGAAAAGCTCATGCACTTGTGATTTTTACTAACAATTACAAATTCATAGTATTTATGCTATGTTATTAATTTATACATGTTCTTGTTAAATTTGATTACATTGGGATTTTTTTCAGTAATACAGCTGAATCCAAGTGATGCTATGTCACAGAATGATAGAATAGTTAGGGTTGGAAGGGACCTTTAAAGGCCATCTAGTCCAAACCCCCTGCAGTAAGCAGGGACATCTTCAACTAGAGCAGGCTGCTCAGAGCCCCACCCAACCTGACCTTGAATGTTTCCGAGGATGGGGCATCTACCACCTCTCTGGGCAAACTGTTCCAGTGTTTTCATTCCACTCGCTGCACAAATTTCTTCCTTATATCTACTCTGAATCTACCCTCTTTTTAAAAAATTGATACCCCTTATCCTATCACAACAAGCCCTAATGTCATGACAGCTGCTTTTCAGGTAATAACATCAGAGTTTAAATGGATTCTCTTCAAGAAATTACACAGTTCCAGACATAATACCTTATGTTTACCAAGAGTCTAAGAAACATATAAATCTTTTACCTGGTGGTATACAGTCATTAATGTGAATTCTACTCTGAGGTCTGGAACAATGCACCTCCAAAGACAGTCTGTGGAAAAGATCCAGAAGATGCAAAAGAAATATTTCCATATAGATGGTCCCTATGCAAAACATCTAGATACTGCATTCATTAAAGAAAACCAACAGGAAGAGATGGAAGGAAAACATTTTAGAGAAAAAAAATTCTTAGCTTCTCTAATATGTGGCAGAAATGCTAGCTGTTTAGGTCTGGCAGGTGTTTTAATGAGCACTTGTAAGTTCTGTCAGGGAGGCGGTCTTGAAGACTACCTTAGGATTGCCTTTGCTTCTGCTGCATACTCCTGCCAATCCTCCACTGACTATGCACTCTGCATACATACTACTCTTCTGCTTTGCAAATATCCTAGTTAATATATTGATTCAAATATATATGCAGCCTTTGTTCTCTGGTAGCAAGATATTTTTGCACTCTGTGGCCACTTAGGATTTCACTTGAAACATAAGAAACACTTTATGATTTTGTAGGTTGACCAAGCTCATGATACAAGACACATCCACGTGATACTGTGGTCATAGCCTCAGTTCCAAGCTCAGACAGAACACAGCTACTATACTATTATGCCAAGTTTGTGTCTGCACTGGAAGAACGGAGCCCTTTCAGATGGTTAGTGAGAGGCCACAGCAAAGCAGAGAACTAGTAACTAACAGCTGTGCAAGGGTGAGGGACAGTTGCTTAAATTCAGGACTCTAACTTCTTGTGTGAGTACTTCTACTCTAGTTCAGGAAAGAGGCTGACAGGAGAATGTGCATCTACAATGAAGATGCTTTAATCCATCAAGGTAAATGTAAAGTTCCTAGCACATTAAGAACACAGCAGCAGAATAACCAGGAAGACCACAGAGAACCAGAGTATGCATGGAAATTGAAGTGTGTATATATAGCCTCTCCTTTTGCTCTGAACAGCAGAATTTTGTTGACAGGGTCACTTCTAGAAGTTACTCCTTATGATATTTCAAGTGCCAGTAACCAGCTTGCAGCTTAGTCACGGGAGGTAGGGTAGTGTCGGCTTAGTGCGTATTCAGATATTCAGCACCAGTTTGGTGCATCACCTGCTGCAATGGAGTGCAGGATGGAGAGCTGTCATGTGACACTGAAAAGACAGCCCTTATGTTTTTCCTCTTGGAGCACATACCTTTGTCCTAATTCCTCTCTATGCCAACAATGAATATTCTGAGGCATATTTCCATGCTCTGCATCTACACACTGTTATTTCAACCTTGTTGCTTTTAGTGGCACACTGAATGCACGCTGATGCTGTTCTTAGGTCAACATGACCTGTGAAATAACAAATCTTAGGTCACCACCTATGCACTAGTGAAAAATTATGCATCAGATTGTCAGTGTCACTGTAGGTGTTCAGTAAAGTATTACCTCCTATGCTGGAAGCAGTATTGACACTATACTGCTTCTCAGTAAAAATAATTTAATATACAATATAAGCTCTTATAATTCTGAAGCCTGCATGAAGGTGAGCATTATCACAGTGTTGTCTACTGATCTACACCCTGAAATAGATCTATAATGTGTGAAAAAATTAATCATCTCTGTGCCTGAGTCCAAAGTTGCCAGTATATACAATCAGGAGATGTATTCCATGTAAAGGCCAGAAAAAAAACAAATCCAAGAAGTAATACACAAAAATCCAGCACTATTAACATTTGACAGATAAAGACTGTAGTAACAAAACAGCTTTTATACTGTCACTTATCTTGTTCAATGCAGCCAAAAGATATCAGTGTGTGCATTGTGCAAGCAAAAAATACTAAGAAGTCATATCACTGAAGGGTTTGCTTCAGGAGGAAAGGAGAAAACTAAAATATCTTCAGGTGCTAATCTGAGCTTTCATCGAAGACCAATTTGGACAGTTACCTGAGGCACTGTCAGACATCAACCATGCTCCAAATACATATAAAACCAACAATTATCCTGCACATGCAAATTAAGCACATTTGCTTGGCCTCTGGAAATTAGAAAAATAAAAATTAATGGTGAGACAGCCATGCGTTGAGCAAATTGATTAGCAAATCTACAAGATGGGTTTCATATAAGGTATGATGAAACTATCATATTCAGTCTGGACTGAAATAATGGGAAGACTGACTAAGTAGAGATTGAAAAGGAAACAAACATTATACATATTTGCCTTGAAGAAAGTCAATCCATTACCTAATTTGAAATTCTAGTATCTTCCATCATGGTTTCTTAGCTGAAAATTAATTCTCAGAATTCATTAGTGTCACTACATTAAACATAGGTTGCAGCCATTTGCTGCAATCTCACAGCCAGGCTCCTAAGCACCATTTCTATCCTGCCACAATTACAGGCAAAGCTGAAGCATTTATTATCAGGGGATAAGAGCAGACTCACACACACAGGCCCATCTGAGACAGCCTCTAAAAATTCACTGGCTGCTTGCACTTGGGTGATAACATTGTTGGAGTTGCTGTCTCAACAATGTAAACTGCCACTCTGCAAGAAACAAATCAGATGACTGAAAGAAGAGATATTTATCAGCATTCATGAGCTAATATTTACTAATGAATAAATGGAAAGAAATAGATTCTGTAAGAACTGCAGTGGTGGTTGCTCTAAGTCTCCTGTGTGTTCAGAAATAGAAGATAATTACTAACATTCAGTATTGCAGCCAAACCTAAGTAGAGCAGCATCCGTTATTTCTTTCAGAAATTCTCTTTCATTAGATCTATTAAAGACTCCTTTAGCCACAAGTACTTTCTTTAAAAGTAAAGAAACCAAACAGCTCTAACCATTACAACTTGGTTATGGTATGATTTAACCCCAGTATTTTGTTTTCTTTAATTATTACATTTTGTGAATACTAGCATTTTCTGATGATTTCTTATCTGATGACAGTGGATGGTTGGAACCTACTTTGTCTCATAAATTAAATATCCAACCAGATAGCTAGTACCTGTTTGCCATCTAGGCGTACAGAAGCAGCTGTACTGGTTACTACGTGGAAGAAATGATGACTGCATAGCAGACTCTGTATTACAGGTGGGGAATCCACACCACAGCCTTTGGGCAAGAGAGATATAAAGTCTCCAAACTGTTCAACAAATGGTTGAAGTCCTTATTGCCACTCCCCATCCCACCAGGGTGCCCCCCCCATTATCTGCTCCTCCAATAGCTCTACACCACTCTCCCCTGCCCTCCAAATACTTCACTGCTTGCACAACTTCCTGCTGCCTAGGAGTAAGAAATATATCCAGGACTCTCCTATTTGGAGAGCTCTCTGGGGTCTTGAACAAGACTTCAGGCCATGCTGAGGTGCTCAGATCCCCTCCTTCCAATTCCAGAAAAAAATACCAGGTTGATTGCCAAGGTAGAGGTGGTTCAGCTGGGGATCGAGAATGGAGATTACCCAGACGGAGAGGAGAAAGAGCAATGTCATATTCTCTTGATTCTCTCCCTAAGCAGGGGGAAGGAGGTCTCTAAGTTTTGATATATTGTTTTCTTCTTCTCCATACTTTCCCAGCTACTGCCACTAGAATGTTGTTTCATGGTGGAAGATTAATGAAATCATGACCCCAACTGGCCTGGCCCCCCTGCTTAGAGAAGTGTAAGGACAGACACTGACAAGCAAGTCACATTTAGGCCAGGTACATTAGGTCAGAAACCTTCCTGTCAAGAAAGGAAAAAAAAACCCAAACAACTCTGAAATTGTTTTAACTAGTTAAAATGCTGTGTTCCTATATGCCATTCTGACTGTTCCTCCTATCTCTGTACTACATGTAGTTGTGGCAGACACTGGTCAGTCACATGCAGCAGAAATGTGGAAAAGACATTTAATGAATTATGTCTGCCATAATGATGCAGGGCCATGCTTGCTTCCCTAAAGCCTCCCTGCTCCCCATTTCCAGGCCTGCCCATTCCCTACTGCTGCAGGTCACTCATTTGCAAAAATGAACTAAAATACTGTGACAGCTTTGCCAACAGCATTTATTTTCCAATCCTAATTCAATAGGACATGCAGGATATAAATAAACCTATCTTCAGAACTATATATAGTTGTCCCTTTGGAAAAAGCAAATGCTGAGCACTAGGGTCTGTACATAGTCTAAATAAGTCTCTTCTCTTGAACAGGCATCCAATGATAAATAACAAGGTTTTTACTGATCCTTCTGCTACAATCAGATATCAGGATGAAAGACTGAATTTATGACAAAGTACTCAATCATCATGCGCATAATATAAATTCTGATGGTCAGTACACATTTATATCTTTATTGATCTGCCTTTTGATAGCAAATGCTGTAAATTACTAATCTTCCCTAACAATGAGAGAAATACTCTCAACACTGAAATGCCACCAGTACCTGTTTTCTTAATAAATCTTCCTTCAGCTTAATTTTTAACATCGAGCACCATATAACGTAATTTAGAGCACATATCTGAAACCTAACAAAGGTTCACTTACAATGAAATTGTAAAATTAGGTGTAATAAATAGCTTTAACCCTTCTAAAGCTTAAAAAATTACAGCAGATTTTCTAGCCTCCTTTGGGCACATCCTTTCTTTGAGAACTAAAATAACGTAAGTTATTTTATAATAACTTTATTATTCCTTCCAGGAATAAATTCACCCCGAAAAACAAGCTGCTACAAGACAGGCACAGATATTTCACTTTGCTCCTGCTATCTTCCTTCCTTCCCACCGTGCTGTATCATAGTTTTCATGTTCACCACTTCTGTCTTAATGTCCTCAATATTCTTCCATGCTCAGTTTTTACTATTATCAAGTATTATGGAAGTGAAAACCATGTAGGAACCATGTAGAATGAGTGCTTATCACTAAAGGTAAGCAACTGAACAGTACACTTTACCAAGTGGAAAAATCTTGATACTATGCATTCGTAAAATGTAGCACAGTTCTTTATAGGGTCAAGACTTCAAACCAGCATGGAAGTTTCTCACCTCTGCCTAAAACTGCAGATTTTTTACCACAACTGCTCATTAGAAAGCTGAAGATAATTGTATCCATTATATGTGCCCATTCATCTGTGTCAAAACATCTTATGCAATACACTGAAGTGGCAGAGATCTTTTTTCAGGTACTAAAAGTTAGTATTTCATCTGTAGACAGATTCACAGAATCTACATGAAAGAATAAAATGTGAAAACTCACAGATTTGGCAGTAACCTTACATATTGCAATTTGTATCTTTCTGACATTTGCAAACCTCTTTGACTTCACAGACACAAATTAACGAGTTATGTCAAAGGCCTATCATGTTCTCAGTGAGAGAAACAGCTAAAACATTCTTTATGTAATATGAACAGAATGTCACTAAACAATAGCTTAGTTTGTGAAAAGAGAGATCTGCATTCAGAGAATTTAAATCTAATTTTAAGCCAATATTATCTAGATGATCTATTAATTTAATAACTCTGAATGTCAGCTCATCAACAGGAAATTCAGCTTGTGAGACTGTGTTTAAATTTAGTACCAAAAAATGAGTTTATCAAGACTAAGAATTATAATTGTATCTGCAATGTCATTGTTAAAATAAATAATTACATTCTGATGATAAATGTGACCATAAATTCTGTAACTTCATATTTTGGCTTTAGTAATTCCTGAATTTCATAATTCTTTGATTCCCTCCAGCTCAAGAATGACTAATTAATTCGAAGAACCATAATAGCTAATCATTGGATAAATTCATTTAAAAGGAGAACGTCTGTCCCTAGAGATACCACTGCTCATTTAAATTAAAATTACCATTTTGCGATGTAATGTAAATAAAGGTTATTGTATCCTTCTGCTCCAAGAACACTCTGTCTACCCTCTAGAGATCAGTCAAGGTTTCAAGTGCCATGAAAATTATTTGCATCATGTGAGATAATTTTAGTGAATAGAGGTTTTTTATTCAGGTTAATATATAGCCTGTATTATTTTATGAGCAAAATATGAAGCACTGTATGTCTAAAATGGTGGTGGACACAAACTGTTAATCTTAAGAGAGCAATGTCATCTATACTGTAACTCTTAAAAAAATAAAAAGCTTCAGAAACATTCATGGGCAATGAACAGAGTGGACTCTACAAAAATAGTATTTTTTTTCCAACATATAAATTACCATAGGTAAAAGTGTAATTTTTTAGGAGTAAATCCAACAACTGATGTGGTTATTTACATGGCCTTATAGGAATGGTAAACCCTATTAATATGTAGATAAAATAAACAGGTAATTAGTTCTTTCTCAGATTATGAGTGAAGTAGCCAAGTTCTTAATGGACAATTAGAGTACTACCGAAATAGACATACACAGAATTTTACTGATCTTTTTAAAAGTATATGTGCTGCATGAATCTCGGTAGATAACAAATACAAAATTAGCCTGCTGCCAGAGATGACTTAGCTGAAATTGTGTCTTGTCTGTAAAAATCCTTGAGAGGACAACACATTACAGCCTTCATCTCAGGTCAAGGTCAACAATGCTGGGAATAGGAACATAAATTCACCAAGCTAAGATCTTGACCCTCTCTCCATTCAGATTTTGCAAATAATGCATCTGACTTTAAAATGCTGCTGCAAAATTGTATCTCTTGGGGCAGTAGAATCATAGTAAAAAATCCAGACTTGACTTCTGAAAAATCTATGATTATTATTCTAACGGTTTAGAGAGTTACCTACAAAAGTATATTGAAACTTCCAGCTCAGGGTGTTGTATATCACTATAACATGTGAGAGAACATGCATTACAAAAGTGCCCCTTAAGACAGTGGCATTTCAAGGGAAGGGAATGCAGAGTGAAAAAAGCTACAATGACCAGGTAATTAATAAATAAAATTATCATGTAAACAGAACTGAAGTCAAAGTATGCTTCGCCAAAGCTGCAAGCTCGGTTTTTGTCAGTATACCAGTCTGGCCCACAACTTGAACCAGATAAGCTTGTTATGCAAATGATGTTCTCCATCAGGAAGGAGGTAGATAATGAAATTATTCGAAAGCTAACCACTCATCACAAGGGTGACAGAAACATCAGGCAAGGTCCTAACATACAGATAAAAGGCAGTATGGAATTTATACAATCACTGCTTTTAATTTATCATAACTAAGCTGTCACAAGGTGGGCACCAATGGACGCACAACTAACACATATAAATGAGCCAATTATCAGTAATGGCTAAAAGGTTTGCACTTGTATGATCCAATGTTTCATTATTTATCTTTTTCTAGAAAATCCACTCACGTAAATCCGAGCCTCCATAAAAAAAATCTTGTAAACTGTGCATCATAAAAATTTTACTGACACATGCCTGAGCATGAAGCAATGTCACAGAGAATCCCATTTCAGTGTTCTCTTAAAGGTAGCTATAAAGTCAGCATATTTATTACAGTTGTTGTATTTCTTCATGTTGAGAGACTGCATATGAGCATATTTCCTTACTTCATTGTGCTTATACAGCAAAAATGAAAAGCAAGATTTGAGAACCTGCAGATGTTGCTGGTAAGAGGAAGTAATTAAGCAAAAGTAATTAAAAATCCATGTGATTAAAAAAAATACAATTTCAAGATATCAAAAACCCAAAGGACAGGATTAAAAACAAATAGTGCCATATGAACAGTGCATGCTTGAACAAATGTTAAGAAATGTTAAACTTAGTTTTTTGTATTGTTTTCAAGCACAGCAAAACCTTCTAAAAAGGAATATACCAGAGCCATAAATACTGTAAAAACAATGTTTCTCTGTAATGAAATGGAATTCATCCACCACCCAGTGACTTCTGTTATTAAACACTGTTTCTTCCATAGATCACAATGTATACTGCTGTGTAAAGGATGTGCATCATGGATAAACTGAACTGGGGTCAATCTGCTACAGAGGAATGTACTTCTACTGCCTACACTGGAAGAGATGCTGAGTTACAACTGGAGTAAAGGCAGTAATGCCCTTCAGTTGTAGGCCTGCCACTACAGTGTACCTCAACTTTCTGCCTGATTAAAGATCAGCATAGTAAATAAGAATATTTTTCATGGATTGTTAACAACATTTGCATTGTTCTTCCTATTTTTAACTACTTCTAAAAAGGGAAGATGCTACTACACAATTGACTGGAAAGGGTATCGCGAAGGGATATTGTACTTCTCCACAAGTAACTAGATACATTAAGGAAGAGAATGGATTCAAAATACAGATGTGTTTATTTTCATACCTATCTTGAAAAGTCATATTAAGGAGCAGTGTTCAAAATTGTTAAACTTCCCAAAGATTTGATAATATTATTCCCCATGTTACACAGTTTTGGCTGCAATAGGTTACAGTGAAATCCCAAAGAACTCTAAAAATCACTCACAAAGGTTGTTTTAAGATTTCTGAAAGTTAGCAACTAGTAAATTGTGATTTCTTACATTCACTGTAAAAACTAAAAGGTAAAGGAAAGTCTTGTTATAGCTCAGCAACAGACACATTTAGAACTGTGGTACCATCTAGGTATTTTTACACTCTTGGTACAACTGGTGCTCAACTACATATATTGGGTATACAACCTACTGAATATTAGTAGTGGGAAAAGGCAACTCTTTCCTTTCTTCTCTTTCAAATTCTTATTTTAAATTGACCAGCAGACATTTTCACTAACCCTTTTTTCTCCTTTACACAAAATTTCACTGCAAAAGCATGAAGCAAATCAGGTGCATTTATAAACCTGGCCCAGGTCCATCAAACCAAGTAAATCAGCAAGAGATCAGAGAAGCCTGAGAACCACAAGAAGGTCAAACTATGCTGTCTAGCTTCTGAAAAAATGAAGCAAGTTCTAGAGTATATGAAAACAGAAGTTAAAAAACAGCTAAAGCAACAACTCCATAAACAAATTCTGATTCCAGATAGACACACATAGGTCTTGTTGAACAAGCTGGTTTTAAAAGAAAATAAAACTCACTGTGAAATAAAATGGTTGAATCCTCTGCACCATTTTTCAGGATGTAGCAAGGTAGGAGGAGGATTTCTGAAAAAAAACAAAGTTTTGGGGTTAAAAATGTTTACTGGAGTAACCTCACAGATAGTCAACAAAGATGCTACTGATTCCACTAGGGAGAGAATTATGATCAAATTGTCTATGTGTCCCATTCAGATACCTGTTGGGTTCCTGCTGCTGCTTATTCACTAAGAATTCTCCTCTTTGAATGCACAGTGCATTCAAATATTCTAACAGAAACACAGTGTGCTTCCAACACTTCTCTTTCAACTCAGCCTGAGTCAGAAAGGATAAACGAAACTGAAATATTAACCTGGCCATCACATCACTTTAGCCCTTTATCCCAGATCACTGACTCCGAATAAAATGTTTTTCGGTATGGATATCTTCATCATATGAACTGCCAAACTGTCAACAATCTGCAGGATTTTCAGTTCATATTTCAACCTGTATTCAGTTTGGATGACACTCTAAACTCTAAAATCATTAAAAATAGGTGTTATTTTTGAAGTGACATTTAGCAGACAGTATTTTTACATTACATATTAAGATGTCCTTTCATAAGAATAATTAAACTTTGATGGGTTCCATGTTAGCTGGCATATAATTGCTTTCCCTTCTGATTGTTACTGTTACAATTAAATTACATTAAAATACAGAGCAACACAGGTCATATTAAGTGGACTAAATTTTAAGTGGCTCAAATTTGAGTTGACCAACGTATAGCAGGAAGTGTTCATGAATCATATTATCATATTATACTATGTTACCTTCTACAGGTTTCTTCTACAATTTAAGATTTGGTAAGTACTGAAGTCTATTTAACTTTTTAAGATTAAATATTTTATGAGATCTTAATGATTTGCATTTTGCTGCATTTGAGGGCTCAATCAAAAGGTCACATATTACTGAACTGGCAGAGAAAAAAACCCGACACAATAAGACATTCTACAACAGCAGCACTCACTAATATTCTGGATTGTATCATGAATCACCTTGTTTATACTGGGGCAACATTCCATAGCATGACACTGCTTGGAAACATCTCACAAAACAAAAAAGCAAACCACATAAACAACATAAATTAGTGCTTATCTGCTTCGTAGTCTTCAATTTTTCATGCATATTCATTCAAATAGTAGTTCCATTTAACAATTACCCTCAAAAGTCCAAAGAAAACAGTGAGTTTTTTTAATTACAATGTGGCTTTGTAATAGATCATTTTTATTTATCTGTTTCCATGCAAAACATCTAATTTCACTGCAGGCTGACATGTTTCCTGAGATGAATACATTATTACTTTTCTCTTTTGTTACACAAGACTCAGAGAACACAATTTTCTTCATCAAGTGAAGAAATCCAGAACTTTTTATTACTTTCAGTGACAATAACGTTTCAGGGTTGTCTTCCATTTACCAAGCTCACATGTTCACGTGCAACTCAGCATCTGATTTTTTACAAGCATTAAAAAAACCATAGAAATGCATTTCTAGAAATACTCCCCCAAAATAACCCTGTATCAAAGAAAGGTAAACTTTAAAAACCTCTTTCTCTATAATGAAAATCAGTCCACACATTCCACATGTGTGAACTCTTCAAACAGCTTTAAGGGACAGGCAGATGGGGTTAATATACATTTTTAGTCTTTATTTTGTAGGAGTGGTATGCTACTTGACAATCTGGATTTTGTATTGTAAAGTACAGTGTATTTGTTTTGAGAATGATACCAGCACTGTCTACTGAATATTTGCTGTGAAATTTTGAGGTTTACTGCAAAGTAATCTCCTTTTTCAAAAAAAAAAAAGAATGAATTACTATTAATGAAATATGTAGCTTTGTCTTTTCTGTTTGCATTGTTCTTGAAGTCCGTCCACAGTGGTAACAATAGTGCTTAGAAAAAACATATGGTTTGAAGGCTCTATTAATAACCTCACAAGGAAGTCTTTGAAAAAAGACACAAAGATATATACATGGGTTGCAGATGGTATGATGGAAACAGGTGGGATTTCATCTTGGAAGAACAGACCAGCAGAGCAGATGTCATTCAGGAAATACATTAAGTCATTTGTGTGTTAATGATTAATGGCGAAAGTCATGTTTTTAACGACTCAAAACATATTCTGTCCAACAAATTACTGATCTACTAAGTTCTTGCTGATAGCTACTCTTAGAGGTGTCAGAGCATGCCCTGTACCAAATCAAAATGACCCAGGAATCGGTAACTCTAGAGATGTTTTCTTCAGCTTGGTACTTACCTTCTGTTGATGGAAGATAATGCGCTATTCCTAGTGCCTCTGCAGTAAAAACATAGAACTAGTGGTCCTCTGTACTCAGCACACTCAAGTGACACTTCAGGTATTATATATCTATAAAACTGAGCTGATAAACATGACCAGAACCTTAATTCATTAGCATTTGTAAAGTATACTCTTTCCCCTGAAGAATGATATTACTTAACTGCAAAGTACAAAATCAGCTCACCATTTTCTGGCATCGTGTCCATAAATGATTTCCAGAAAGGGGCATAAAAGGGTCAGCTTCCTATCTTTGGTTTGCCTAAGTCACCACAAACTGCTTCATGGTTACAGCAGAAAACACCATTGCATCCAAGGCAACCCCAGAGACTGATTGCTACAGTAAGGACTCGGACTCAAGTTCTAGGGTAACACAAAAAGACAGATATGCAAGAGTAACTCACTTCAAGCTTTTTTGTGAGCACACTAAGTCTTCTACAGTTTGAAATTTATAATCCATTAAGATATCTGCAATTCATATCCTGCAATTCATATCACATTAAAGAGAAAAGGTAAAACACCTTGCATGCAACATCTGCCTCACTGTTTCAGTTCAAAGATCAAACTAAGGCCATTTGCAATTGCAGAGTAGCTCGATCCCCAACACATGGAGTTCTACTGCTTTTGTTTACTTTCATCAGCCAGTATCACTGCATTTCACCAACATCTGGCTGTTTCTGCAGTACTCAGAACACAAACTAAAAAGCTACCTCTTGTTAACTTGCTGACATAAGTTATTCTTCTCTTTTCATATAAAACTAGAATGCTCTGCATGTAACCTTTCAGTCATGCTTGCCACATCTACAAGAAGCTGAAGGACAATACAGCTTCATTTCCTACTGTAAGTGATGAAAATTGTGAGTAGATAAGAATATTATTGCAAAAAAGTTGCTATAATTAGGCTTGTCTTTTGAAAATGTCCTTTTTAGATGCAAGATGAGTAATCAAACATTTATTTCCCAAATTTCTGTCCTTTTTTCCTTTAGTTCTTTCTATAATTTGTAATTAGTCACAGAACTACATGCTCTATTTCCCTAGGCAAATGCCTTGCTCTTGCAAGGAGTTTTTCTACCCTTGTAGTGAGTGCTTTCCTTGGTCATACTGATGCTGTTTTTCACTGGGAGTTTTGCTTCAATAAGAACTGCAGGATTGGACTTGCACAAGATACCCCATACAGGAGCACAATGTTCCTTAGAACATGAAGCCATTAGCAAGCTTATCAAGCAAGAGCTGCTGCTGAATTCTGAATGATATGCACACAGTTATGTGTGGGAAATATTTTAATCTGTCGAGTTTTATGTATTCCCTGTCATTCAGCTTGCCTCCAAAGTCACAGCTGGCAAAACAAAATCAGTCATTTTACCACAATAAGGCCAATGATGCAGCTCAGCAAGCACCACTCATCCTTTACATTAAGCTGTGAGCCTAATTACAGATCACAGATAACAGATATTTGTTGGCAATGAGAAAACAAATGTTTTTGTCTTAAAGCACTTCTATGACAAATTTAAAAACCTGAAAACGCAGCTACTATTTTTTGACCTATTTCAGTAAACATAGCCATGTATTTTATAAACAGAAATCAAGGCAGGGCCTCCAATGACCCAATTGCATCATCAGCCTACCACATTGTTTCTAATGAGAAATTAGCTGAGGAACATTGAACACCTGTCACCAGGAACAGTCTCTGGCAATCTCAGTCCCCTACATGCATCTTGTGAATTATTGTCCTAGCAGACTGAAGAGACAACAGCTCTGTTGACAGTTGCTTAGGTTTATACCTAGACAGTTTTTACATGAAATTAAACCGTTCAGGCATATTTCAAAAACTGTGGAATGGCTACAGAAAAAAACACAAGGACCATGCACAATAATGGGATTTCCCTATAAAAGGTTATGTAAAATAGATGCTTTCTATTAAAATACATGAATAACATTAATTAGTACCCGGTAAGTTCTCATACAAGATGAAAGATCTGCCACACCAGAACATCCCCACCTTGGATAATACTCCAAAAATAAACAGCCAATTCTTAACAGGGCTCAGAGGATTTCCTAATGCAGTCCGTGGCTAATTCAAATTAGTAAGAGTTTTCCACTGATAGGAGTGAAAAATGTAGATCCTGAACATTCTCCCATTCATCTCTCTCCCACTGAAGGCTACTCAAGTTTGACCAACTTCCAGTAATATATTTTACCAAAGTCCACTCATCCGGAAGCAGGATACTGCATTCATCTCCTTAAGGTTAAAATTCTCCACAGGAGTGGAGAATCAGCACAAAATCCCCCATGTATATGGAGGCAGGTATTTGGAGTCACCTTTTAGGTCCAGAGAAAGGGGTCATCAATCCGAATGCTGCTGCACCATGAAGCCTCCATGGTTGGGAACCTCTGCAGCAAATTGCCTCAAGAGACCAGAGATGATCAAAAATAATACAGGACTTGCAACAAAATTGGAAGCAATGTCAGAAGCATGGAATCTGGACAAAATGGCTCCAGCTCTAAAGCAATTGCCCACTGAGTCCATCTAGGGGACTCCAGAAGCAATTAGAACATCCTTTTCTCAGAACGTCTAGAATTTGCAAGTCTTGACCATATTGGACACCTCTCTCTCTTAAGTCTCCTTAATCAGGTCTATAAATATGGCATTCCCATGCCTATCCAGCCTGCAAGGCATGAACCATATATTGAGACCATATGTACCAAATCACAGCATACGAGACAGCTGGAAAAGATGGCAGCTTCTCACATAATCTTTAGCTTCTTAGGGCTCAGCACAGTTACACAAACCTTTCTCAGGCAAGGTAACAGACTAATGCCAGATCACTCTAACTATACTGCTGGGGGCACTAGCAAAATTACCTTTATTATGCAAGAACAAAGGGTACAGTACATCCTAGGAAAATATTTGAAGGGAAAGAGGAAGGGGGAGCATGCTCCTACCAAATTCACTCTTCAGACTTCGCACTAGCAACCGATTCACTTCCAAGCAGTTTCTCCTTTTCCACTCCCCCTCCTTTTTCTCCAAAAGGACTGTTTTCCTTGTGCCAATCTCTAATTCAAAACTGTTAACATACAACTTCAATTTCTCATCTTCTAGAACATCAAAGATATATACCTATTCAAATAATGTGAGTGCCTTAATTCTAACAAGGATCTGCTGCTTTAAACGAAGATCAAAACCTTCCGAGAGAAAAGAATCAGTTAAGAGGGAGCAGAACACAAGCTATTACTGCCTCAATACTGAGACAAAAATATTCTTTCTGCCTAAGTATTTTACTATCTTTTAATTACTGAGACAGTGTTATCTGCTATTTCCCTCTTCACTGGAATGGATGCTCTTTATATTACATAGGCCATACACAGTTACAGAAATCTGGACTGAATCCAACAGCATATGATAAAGTTATATTGAGTTGAAAGTTAGAGACAGAAATGTAACTAAGAAACTAGAGGATCATAATTAATTGAAAGGATTGAGGGTACCAATACACATTATAAGCTACTTTTTCTTTTTATTTTTTTGTAATACAGGGTCCTGATCTAGTAAAATATAAACTGGATATCTATTTTCACTCCTTCTCAGAAGAGAATGATGGCTATGTATCTCATAACACATAAATAGACATTTGACCCCTATTGCTTATGATTTTATGTGACTATTTATTTTGCTGCCACTAATTAGGTGACTTAGCAGATTAATAAGATGACATGGACTCAGATGCAAACCAGGTACAAATCCACAAATGAACAAAATATCAACTACGTCTTTAAAACACAAGATTTTTTCACAAGTCTCCAGCTTAGAATATTTCATCAACCAGCATAATAATGAGCAAAAAAAAATGGTAGTAAGTTCCAGAATAATGCACAAATCTCCTTTTGATTTTCAAGATTCACTTTATGCATTGCCAAAAGAAAAGCACTTCAAGAAGAATATAAAAAGGCTGTCAAAAGAAATCTAAGAAACCTCCTTCACATGAACAATCCTGTGTTTCGAAATGGTATATATCTGATAAATTAAAAGTCACCTTTAAAGTAATGAGTACGGACAGAAATAACGTGCTAAGCACATTAAATTATTTTGAAGGTCAAATAATAACCTTCAGAAAATGTACTGAAACAAATCTCAATTATATAACTTTTTAGCTCTCACAGAGAAAGAAAATGGATGAAAAAGTATTGCAAAGTGTTCTGCTTGGGAACATGTGGATTATCTTTGACTTTTTCCCTTGAACATTGCAATTCACAGGCCACTGGTTTCAGTCAGATTTGGCAGCTGTGAGGTTTCATTAGGCTTTTTCAGGACTTGACAAGGCATCATTTATTTCTGCCTTTTACTCTTCAGTTTCCAGTTTCAGTTTCCGGATTCACTGAGACAGAAACAAGTACTTTATTTCAGAAATCTTTTTGGTTGGAAGTGAAAATATACAGTTTGCATTCCAGTGGTCAAACTTCAAAACAAATATTTACCATAATTGAATTATAATTATCATTTGTCATCTCATTGATTCACTACTGTTTCAGAGAGCTAAAGAGGCATTAGTAAATTAGCAGCAATTGAAACAGAGGAAGTAGGAGTAGAGATTTTTATCTATAACCAGTTTGCATCTCTACTGCAACGTACTATTTTGCTTTTCAATTAAAACCACTGTTCTATGAATCTGCAAAGCAGAGGAATGTCAGTTGCCAAAGAAAAAAAAGTGGGACAGTAACACTTGTGCCTGACTGAAATACATATGGTGTTGACTAGACCTTACACTTCTGTAGCTAGAATATTAAAATACTGCAATTACACCACATAACAGTAGAATTGTATGGGAAAGAAGAACACCTATTAAAAATCTGAAAGTGAAAATCCCACTGATAAATTTCTAAGGGCAAGTCCTGAATTGCACATATCCCACTTTAAATCAGCCAGTCTCAGGCTTGAGAAGGTCACCTGCCTAAAGGCGTTGCCCAGTGGAGCGGATCCACTCTTGGAAAGCTAGAAGTTGGCTCAACAGGAGGAAGACTTATAGAGATGCCACAGTTTTACCACAGTTTTATTTTAAGAAGTGGAGGGAGATTGCTAAAGGAAGAACTATACAATTTGGTGATTGACACAGGCCCTGGTCCCATAGTTCTGTGCTGCTGCCAAGGCCTGACTCTGCCCAGGACGCACACACAGCATCAAAGGCCCTTGTCATACCATGGTCAGTCTGCCAACAGACTATCCTGGATATACAAGGTAACACAGAGTATCTGTGATCTACTTGGCTGAGACGTGCTTTTTGGGGCTCTTCCTTCCATCACGAGCAAATCTTTTCATCACATTACTCGCATGAGAAGGGGGACTTGTTTCACACTATGGTTTTGCCACTTGTGCTTCATTTCTTTGTCTGACTAGTTTAGCTCTTATTTTCAGTGAGAATACACCTTACCCTTCCACTTCACAGAGGGGAGCATCTTCTTAGTTCACACTCTACAGAAATACAAATAAACCTAGATGTAACCTCATAAAGAAGTTCATTATAATATGCTTGATATGGCTGGTATTGAACATGAAATTCAATCATTACACTTGACAAATGCAAGCACTTAACCTCTGCATTTCCATCAGGAAACATGGATTACTCTTCATTTGTACTTTATGACTCAAACCTTACTGTTTTCAGTTTAGTCTGGTTCATTGCATTTTAAGAACTCATATTGTTCTGATAGCCCTACCAGTCTGGTTCAGAAATTAATATTTATAGACAGAATATATCAGTTAATGGTGGCGTATTTCCAATGGATCATTAAGAGGATCATTATAAAAATCCAGAAGTAATAGACTGAATACAGGCTGATGCATAAAGAAATGCAGAAGATATGCAAGACTATAGTTTTTTTTTAAAAGGAATTATCACTCAAGGTAATAAAGCTTCTGAGGACTAGGGCTGCATGTGGAATGAAATTGATTTGTTCCCTCTCCTATTCCATCTGTCCTGTTTTCAGCTGGAATGAAGTTAATTTTCCTCCTAGCAGCTGGTACCGTGCTGTGTTTTGGATTTTGTGTGAGAATAATGTCAATACCACACTGATGTTTTACTTGTTGCTACGCAGGTTTTATCCTAAGTCAAGGACTTGCCAGTTTCCATGCTCTGCCAGTCAGCGGGTGCACAAGAAGCTGTGAGGCAGCACAGCCAGGACAGCTGACCCCAACTAGCCAAAGGGATAGTCCATACCATATGACATCACTCTTAGTATATAAAATTGGCTAGGAGGGGCGGATTGCTGCTCAGGCATCAGACAGTGGGTGATAAGCAACTGCACTGTGCATCACTTGTCTTTCTTTGGCTTTTTTTCTCTATTTTTGCTATATTCATCATTATTATTATCTATTTTATCTTATTACATTATTCTTATCTCAACACACAAGTTTTACTTTTTCTTTTCCAATTCTCCTCTCCATTGCACTGTGAAGGAGGAGCGAACAGCTGCGTGGTGCTTAGTTGCTGGCTGGGGTTAAACCATGATACCTTCTAATAAACTTTAGAACTAATAAACTCTAGAACACTTGAATATTTGTCTGCTTTAAAAAAACCCTTTATGATTTAGGAATCCCTGTAGATTATAATGGAGCGAAAACCAATAAACACAATATGATAAACATGAAGAATTTGATCATTATAAAAGAAGCCCCATGACAGCAATTCAAATCAACTCTCTCTTATGCAGAACTAAATGACAGTAGTATCAATAAGTTCATATCTCACAGTAAGCCTGTAAGATGCTAACTTAAAACTCACACATCTCTTGAAACAGCTGGACAGGCTGTGGAAAGTACCTTGGGAAAATACTGACTCACATAAGCTAGGGAGTCTAGGAAAAGATGAAAGTAGTTAAAATAAATTTATGGGAAGAAATGCTAAAGGTGCAACTAATGTATAACAAAGGCATTAGTGATGTAATCACCGGATCACAGGATGTCAGAGGTTGGAAGGGACCCTGGAGATCATCGTATCCAACCCCCCTGCCAGAGCAGAACCATATAATCTAGCACATGTCACAAAGGAATGCATCTAGGCAGGTCTTGAAAATCAAATGTAATGTAAGAATGCATACAATGGAATGAATGAATGTAATGAAATGTAATGAAAGGGAAAGAAAAACAAAAACAAACAAACAAAAACCCCAAACAAACAAACAAACAAACAAAACAACTATAAAGCCGAAACATTAAAACACTGTTGAACATGTGAAAATCAAATACCTCACACTGAAAACTCCAAGCTAAGCTTTGCAAAGCATCTGCTGGATAATAATAACACATCCAGAGAAAGTGAGGCGTTGAAAGGAGCAATGGTAAATGACAGACATAGGACAAGGGTATGTCCTGAATGTCAGTGGCAAAGTCTTGGCAAAAGAAAAGACAAGACAGGGAAAAATATCAAAGGAGTAACAAAGTGAGAAGAGCAAAAAATAAAAGTGAGGCAAAAGGAGCAAAAACTAAAAATTACAGACAAAAAGGAAGATGAAGATAAGCAAATCAAAATCCCAAAAGGCAAAGATAGCGTATTTCTCTCAAAAAAACCCCAACCAAACCCAACCCCACAACCAGTCATTCAACATTTAGAGGGGACCAAAGAGAATAGAAGTGAGAAAGCAAAAGGTTATTGGAGAGATAATTCAAATATCTGAAGTAGGATAGTAATGTAACACCGAAGAAAGAAGAGCGCTGACAGAAATCATTCTGTGTGGGTAAGAAAGCATTGACATTTGTCATGGGGAGATGAAACAAGAAAATAACCAAGGATATAATCTAGCAGACTGAAATGCAATACAAACCTTTAAAAACAAGCATATATTGAAGACTGCATCTGCCACAGAAGGCACACTACTATATGAGTCTGCATATCCAGGAATGGGTAAAAACTGCAAAAGTAGTTGATAGTGGAGGAATGCAGAATGAATACATTAGAATAAAGAAGCAGCTATGAGAAAAGCATGTTGTTAAAACAAAAAGCAAAACTTAAGGTGAAACTTGAGTGCCCTGAAAATAATTAGATTTTTGCCACTGGGAAATGATTTCATCTTTTGTGGGCATCAATCAGAACCATGGCATAAACAATGAATAGCACGCAATGGCAGTGTGTGTTGGGGATAGACAAATGTCTTTTAGCTGGCTTTTTTATAGTAAATATTAAGGCACTGAATGAGAATGTAAATCATAGCACTGTTTTACCTCTAAAACATTCAAAAATAGTAGCTATTTATGTTCCAAATGAAGTCAGGTGGAATCAATAAGCAAGCACCCTATTTCCTCAAACAATCTGGGAATAAATGCATTTGTGTCCTTTTGAAAACACTAGAATTTTCTGGAACTTAACAATAAAACTATACAGTCATGTTTTCTCTGCTTTTTATGGAGTGCAGAGTTTTGACACAGCTCTACTGAGATCCTCCTAACTGAATAGACCACAAAGGTAAATTTCCCTCAAATGGAGCTCTCACAAAGAGCATTTACTTTATGTTTGAGTTGGGTGGGCACTGTGTGCATCTGTGGAACCTTTAAAAAGTAATAATAGGTTCTGTAAGAACTGAATATCCAATACAAGAAACAACAACATTAAAAAAATCAAAAAACAAACACCAAAATCAAACCAAACCAAAACAACAACAACAAAAAACAACCCACACATAAAAAAAACACCAAAAAAAAACCCAACAAAACTTTAAAGTAAACCATCTGAGAAGTAAAATCTATTTACACCAATAAAAATACAGGATATAACATGGAACACAATTCTCCCTTTCTGAATTTCCTCTGAGTAATTAACTGTGAAGATCTAAGATGTGATTATATACCTGTTGATATGACGTGAGTATTCTATTTTAAATAATACGTAGAATGGCTAAACACAGAAGAAAATTACACTTTCATCAAGTCAGATCTCTGATTTTGTTCCAATGTAAGATGTTTTCTGTTCTTTTTGTTTCCCCAGACAGTTCAAGCAGATGCTGCATGTAAAGTCTGACGTGTTTGCATGCTGGTGACAGATCATGGATCATCAACTTGCCCCATAAAGCTATCTTATTGTAATTCAGAACATCTTTACCCAGCACTTCTTCCATCTAATATGTGAACAGTTTGATAAGAGGGAACTGATATAATCTACACTGTGTATGAAGAAACCTAGAAGTTACAATTTGGCTAATTTAACCAAGCTAAACTGCATAAAATCAAATCACTTTAGTCAGCCAGGTAGAAAGATGAAAGCTGTTACTATCTATTTTTTCTTAATGTTCACAGAGACTGTGGTGCTGGATGCCAAAGCACAGATATCAACTGTGTCAGAAGGAGAAATGTTCCTTTTCCCTGCCTTCCCAAGCTACTGAAGCAAGGTTTACAAAGAAAAAAAAGGTATGTACTCCCTTTGCAAAAGCACAAGTGTTACTCCCATAGACAAATCTTTTTATTTTGTAAATATAACTTTCAGTCATTGGATCTCATCATTTGTTTGCCAAGTTGACTAAAATGCCAGCCTTAAATACTTTATACCTGGTGAGATAAGCAGATTGCTCAAGTTGCCTCCAACTTTCTTTTGAGTATACTACAAAAATATTGACACTTTTTTGATAAAACAAACACTGTTCTATTTAATTACACCTCTCCTAGAAAATTAATTTGGTTTTCATCACTTTTACCAGCTTCTTTTTCAGTCTTTTAACCTAGTTTTATACCTTCTGTATGCTTTCAATGCTATTTTTGAAGGGTTACTAACAACACCGGAGGAATTAGTCCAGTGATTGTCTCATTCAGACTAGGTAAGTGAATTAAATAAACCCACTGAAATCATTATTAACTCCCTGAATACTGTAGTTATAAAGATTTATATCCAATGTCTACTCCAATAAATATTTCTTTAAAATTTTTATGAGTTCTAACTTATGATTACAGCTGTGATAGGAAAGAAATGTAAGACACTAATTGTTAATAGTAAATGTGCAGATATGTGTGGTGCATTATTACTGCACTAATCATGAGTAATGATTAAATATACTGCATAGAATTTTAACATTAATCAAACTGATAACTGTAACGAGCAAATAAATACCTTTCAAAGCACAGCTCCTTTTCACCAAATATGTTTGCAAATAGTGTGATTACTTGTTATTGCATATTTCTGGAAATTACTTCAGAGGGCAAAGCACATTGGCATTTGGCAACTTTCTATTCAAAAAATGAAATAACCAACACACATTCATTGCAAACCTAAGGATAATTACAATCTTGCTAGAATATAACTAGTATCTAAAAATTTCATCTTACTTTTGCTTCTGCTTCTGTCAGTCAGTGAATTAACTCCTTTACAAATACGAACATCAATATTCTATTTCTGAGAAAGGCATCTGTTTTTCAGTTACATCCCATGAAAATCTCTGGTACCAAGAAATGCATGAGGTGCCTTATTCTTCCTGCAACACCACCAAACTATGTGAAGGGATAATCTTTTTTCATGCAAAAGTCTAATTTAATTTACTTGGCTCAATTCATTATAAGTGATGTGGACTACTGAACTGCAACATTAACCACAGGCTATAAAGTTTATTTTGGAAGCCCACAGAGCTAATGCCTTCAAAATGCAGCTACACTTCTTCAGGACTGCACTCCAAACAAGAACAGCATTTTATTATTTTCCTTCAGACATCAACTTCTAACTTGTACCTAAGGCACAAGTACAGCAAGTTGCCTGTACACCAATTGCCCTGCAAAATCGTAAGCTGAATGCACAGTAACTCAACAGAACATATGTGCATTTTGCATGTGCAGCAACCCATGGGGGAAAAGATGCATGAAAAAAAAAAAGGAAGTGATTGAAAAAGCAGGCATTGTAAATTAAATATGCAATTTTAGAGACACAAATTTATATGTGCATTTCTATGTTGCCAGCTGGTGTGGCTTTATCCAGAGATATTGTTCCATAAAGAAAAAAGCAACTTTTTTTGCAGTCCCCACTTTTACCTCCATGAATGATGGAGAAGCATTATCACTATGTCACAGTAAACTACCTCTCTCAAAAAAATGAGTCACACAGAGATGTGAGACTGTGGTCTGAATTTCTTCCCTATCAGCACTGACTCCAACTTCACCTAAGTTTCCTATCACAGAGAAATTGTGAAGGGGGCTACATCTTTTTTCATTACATAACAAAGTTTTAATTCAAACGTTACCTTCCCCAAGGCACAACGCAGAAAACAAAAACCCCTCTCTGGATTAAGCATAAAGATGGATATTCTGCTAAGCCATTCTTGACTGCCACAACCGTAAGGTGAAGTAAGCTGACTAAGGATGTTTCACAGCCAGGAAGTCTAATGGGGTCATTCATCCGGTGTATTTCTCATGCAGCACCAACTGCAAGTCTCTTGTGAATCTAGACTTTAGGGCAAAGCTTCCCTAAAGGAAGTTAGACGGGGGAGCATCATGTGTCCTCAACTGTGGGCGAGTCCCATCTTCCGAAACACCTCCTACAATTTGCAGTCTCTATATGCAGTTGCAATTCTTTGTATTTAGAGACAGCAAAAGAAATCAACTGACGAATTCAATTTTTCATCTTTCCAGTATTCAGATATTTTAACACAGTAACTACAGCTTCATTTGCCTGCAGCTGTTTCAGAGAAAGAAAAAAGGAAAAAAAAACCAAAAAACTTGTAACAAAAAAACCCATGAGCTTAGACAGTTCAAATCCTGAAGAACCATTTTAAAAGGGAAGCAGAAAGCAATTTTAATAGAACCTAAATAGTCTGCTTCGTGCATGCTCACTTAATACTGAACCAAGACATTCTCAAAATTTCAAGCAGGGAAACCTGCTCTGGTTACCTTGGTGATAAACTGAAGACAAAAATTGCACATAATTGTTGCTGATGTCACTGCTCCCAATTGTTTCCAAGGTTACAGACCACCTCAAATAATTGTGATGTTTCATTTCTAGACTGCATTGGAAGCCTATTTTCTGTTCTCAGTAAATTGTGTAGTACTGCAGGTAATCTATCTAAACCTTATCTAATAAGGTATCAGCAGCCTCTCAGCAACCTCTGGAAATGATGTAGATTCACATATTGAAAACATAGCTACCTGGTTCTTTACTGAGTAATTTGACTCCTATATTATCTCAATTATTTTTTCCTAAGACTCTATTTCCAGAACGAAAATACATTAATCAATCATATAAAAATATCTATAAATCTAAAAACACTATAGATCCTTACTGCAAAGCAGTATTACATGCGAATTATCTACCTGTAAGGAAGCTGTTCTCTTGGCTGAAAGGTGGAAAATTGGCTGTTAACTATTTATAACTGACTGATTTTCCCACCAACTTCAAACTCATTTTAAAGGTAGAGTACTAGTATTTTGCTGCACTAAAAAAAATTCAGCCATGCTACATCTTCTCCATTGCAAGCTACAGTTTACCATGCACCATAGCATGAATCTCCTTAAAAATCAGTAACTACTCTATGTAAGGATTACTCTGCTACCCACACAGCGTTACTGCCTCAGGACAACTACAGACATTGCTTTTAACTACTGTGGTTCTGACAAGAAGTTGGGAGCAGTTTTGAAAACACAGTAAAACCAATGTATTTTTAGTCTACAATAATAAAAGCAAGTCTTTGTAGCTCAATTCTATCCTCTAAATCTAACTAAGCCACATTTCAAATCCACACTGCTGAAGGAGACAAGTTAGTAGATGTCCATGTACCACCTCTCTTCCTGCTGGATGTGACTTTCATCACTTGACTGCTCTCTGACTGCAGGGCTTGACCTTGTCAGCACGAAATTTTCCACTAGAGCAAAACAAAATGGCACTTACTGTATCTTAGCAGTCTGTTATTTCTTATGCAATGGATTCTGAAAAGTAATAATTTACTTTAGAAAATGGTTGACTAAAGTAGTTTATATGCATTTAATGCATGAAATGAACTGCATATGGAGTCACTAAAAACATCTGTCAGGCATCTCAGCTTCTACCTAGAGTTCACAGGGGGTTAGAGTGCAGCACAGAGAATAAAAGAGTATCAAAGGTGACTCTGTTTTGTTTGCTCAGAACATGGCTAAGTGTTGAGCATGTTTATTTTCATGATTATTCATCTGAGTTTCTCAATGAATTCATTTCAGCTGCATACATTTTAGCTCTTCTGTGTATAATTCCCATGAATGTTCTAGCAACAAATACACTAGCAGGAATGTTTGCTGAAACAGTCTGTTTTAAATAAGCACCAAAGAATATGCATGTAAAACAATGCCCTTCTATTTGTAATTACATGTATTCAAAAAAAAAACCACTTGGAGGAAGGACTCTTGGTGAAATCAAAAACCGGCAACACACTATGCAGGCAAAGCCTCCCCTAACAGCTGAAATAGTAAATGCTTACAACAGACTATTCAACAACAAGCCACAAAGCATGAATTACTTGCTGAAATTAGGCTATGAATACATCTAAACAAAGAATACATCTGCAAAATCAAATTCTATCTATACACAAAGTCCTGTACCAGAATATGCTGGGGACTGATCAGGTGGAAGGCAGCTTTTCATAAAAGGAACTGGGGTTTCCAGAGGACACCCAAGTTGAACATGAGCCAGTAATGTGCCCTTGCAGCAAAAAAGGCCAGTGGTATCTGCAGCTGCAATAGGAGAGGTGTGACCAGCAGACTGAGGAAGGTGATCCTTTCCCTCTACTCAGCACTGGTGAGGCCACACCTGGAGTACCATGTCCAGTTCTTGGAGGGAGAGATGCCAGAGAGATACAAAGCTACTGGAGACAGTCCAGTGAAGGGTCACTAAGACTGATTAAGGAACTGGAGCACAATTTGCATGGTGAAAGGCTGAGGCAAGTGAGTTTGTTTCGTGTAGAAAACAGAAAGCTCAGGATGGATATCAGCAGTTTATATAACTATATGAAGGGCGAGTGTAAAGAAAACTGAGCCAGGCTCGTTTCAGTGGTGCCCAGGGCCAGGGCAAGAGGTGATGAGCACACACCGAAACACAGGAGGTTCCATCTGAACATCAGAAAACACTTTTTCACTGTGAGGGTGACTAAGCACAGGTTGTCTAGAGAGGTTGTTCTTGGAGATACTCAAAAGCTGTATGGACATGGTCTTGGACAGGCTGCTACAGGTGATTCAGGTTCAGCAAAAGCATAGGACAGGATGATGTCCAAATGTTCCTTCCAAACTCTGCCATTCTGTGATTCTGTTGAAGAAGATATAGCCAAGCACACACACGTACTGGCATTTTCAAAAACATGTGTTCAACTTCTGTGAAATCAGTGATCCTGAACTCTTTGAAAAAAAATCAAACACAGGATAAAGATTAAAATAATTTTAACAGAAATGAAACAGAGAAGTGCTTCTTGGAAAATTCCACTTGCTACCCAACAACACATTTAAGGACCTAAATAATTTTGAAAATCCAGTCATATTTGATGTGTTCAAGATTATACGAGTCTGTAGGCTGCTGAAGAACTAGTAATGGCCTTCCCAATCACAGATCCTACAGATAGACCCTACCTTTGAATTGCTTTGCTCTTCATATACCAACCAAGGAGGATCCTGAGGACTTTCTATTTCTGCTTGTTAGATATTTCCACAGTACTCTTAGATGCAATGTGTCACCATATATTTTTAGTATTTGCGATTTTCTATAAAAATTTATCACAAAGTAATTGAAGTCAAATGCATCAGACAATAAAATAATGTGTAAAAGTCAAATTATTCCTCAGACAAGCATGCACAGCTTTTACAGATATCATGATGTTCCACCTATAACCATAGGCAGAATCTGGACTTTCTAAGGTAGTTTAGTCACATCTCTGTAACTGCATTTTACATTCCTATGAAGAAATAAACAATACTGTGCACTGAAACTTGTATACTTGCTGTCAAAGTATTCATCATAAGAATAAATTAAGCATGTTCCTTTAATTATTTAAACACTTCCATTTAAATAACTACATTGCTATGAGTGCTTTTAGCTTTGTTTCACAAAAACAATTCTAAGATTTACTCTCCTACAACACATACTTATATTGCTTTACTGTTCCAAGAAACAGCAGTAAAATGATATAAATACACTACATGATACATCAGTCTCTTGCCAGTACAAAAAAAATGGTAATGCCAGTTGCAATATGAAAGGCTATGTTACAAAAAGATAATATTTAGATGTTACCTACAAAAAAAATAACGTCCACACAACCGTTCTTAGCTGTTCAGAGGAATGAAACTACCCGTAATACCCCAGGTGCTCCACATTACAGCACAACAAGGTGAATGTGCAAATATTTTGACTCCTCTACTTCCTGTGATTGGGCCACAGTCATAGTATCCACTAAAGATGGTCTATTTTCTCTTGACATGATCATACCTTAAAAATAACTGAGTGCTCTATAAGAACTTCTTCAGAGATCATTACCAACATTAAAGATGAAGTGTATGTTTTCACAGAAAGTATAAAGATAATTATACTGCCTACCTGCAAACTACCAGGAAGCTGAAGTTGTGATTGGGTAGGAGGTGGAAACACCAGGTTTGGTTCTACTAGAGCCTAGTCAGCTCCTGAAGCAGTCAAGCATTACTAAATTCAAACTAATAAGCACTCCCAAGACCTTGAGGTCTCAACATAATACAACATGGGTGAAGAACCACACCATTCAGTAAGTACTCACAAGCTCATTCCTGGCTATTTAACAAAGAATGAAGCATACTAATTTTTAATGAAATGTCATTTAATTTTCAGGTTTTGTGGGTTACAAAATTAAATAACCATTTCTTATCACCAACCAGTTTTAAAACAGGTGCCTTCTACTGCAAGAGCAACCCTTGACTGATACAGGCACAAGAGGAAAATTTGCATCAGTTTCTGTTAATGTCAGCTGCCAGTGTTAACTTAGCAAATTGCTCTTAATTTACTATTTTCCTGTAAGCAGGATTTTAAGGAGATAGATCCTGAAATGCATGATCTTTGCAATATGATCTGAAATCCTCACTTTACACCAGTATATACATCCACCCTTTCCAGACTACAATGTACAGTCTTTATCTCCTCTTTACCACACTACTTTTCATAGCCATTACTTTTCAAGATTTCAAATCGCTGCTACCTGAAGAGATAGTGCCGATATGATGTAACATTTCTCACAAGGTAACATCATTTGAAAAATTTATGGACCTATTTTACTTTAAAAAGCTTAGATTTAATGGGTTTTGAGAATCTTCTGCTTCATAATATTTTTCCAAACCAGACACATCTAAGTAGTGGCAGCAGATGGAAGAGGTTAAAAGTATCAACTCCCAAATTACCAACTTTACTAGGCCACCTTCCCTTCATAATTTAGACCCTTCTGGTGGAGATTTCAAAATATATTCTAGACAGATGACATGTTAACAGAATCATTTCATGGTTCAGTGTCTTCGCAGTGTGATTTATCTCTCTCTATCTTTAGGCACTGGAGGTCCCTTTTCATGAGATTTATGATTTAGATCCAAGAATTCATTTTGATGAGAGAAAATGTGTGCACCACTGCAGACCAGAACATTAACATTTGCTCTAAGATAACGCTGCCTTCTCATTATCAGTTTTACGAATACGTCTCATGCACGCGGTTTCACAACTGTTTCCAAGACACTGCACATTTACATAATAAACTGTTGATGAATAAGAGGTTTTTAAAATTTGCATTAGTCCATGAACTAGTATCCTGTTCTCATCCAAATCTACATAATACATACAGAAATAATGTCTAGAATGTTAGTGTCTAATGAAACGCCTGACTTAAAGTTTAACTGACATTTTCTTCCTCACTCCACTTTTGCTATCAGATATTTGCTGCAGCCACTACATTTTCAGTAGGACAAGAAAAGGGGTTAACCACTGTAAGATGCTTAAGCATCTGACCCACAGATCGGGACATATTATCAAAAGTACAGAGTTAATACCTTAAAAAACACAGTGTTTTCAGAAATGCTTAGCATCTAGCATCTCCTGCTGTGAAACACTAGTCAGATTTTCAGGGTAATGCAGCAGAGGTCGATCATCTATTTTTTCATACCTGACTTGATCCACTTGGTGAATTCCAAGGTTTCACCTGTCCTCTGGAAATCAGCTAGTTTGTTGAGATAATTCAATCTCTAATTATATTTTATGTTGCTCAACTCAGTAAAATGAAACCTTTTTACAGTTCTGTTCAAACAGAGACTTCTGGTAGCAGCAAAATGGGATTCTAGATGTAAGAAACAATGCAGGTCTGATTCAGGACAAAGATCAACAGTCAGATCACCAGTGCACATATGTCACCCACTCCACACTACAGGCAGTTGGAGCTACAGTTTAAAACATGCTAAAAATGGAGGACAGACAGGAAGCAACACATCTGTTTGCAGTCTTTCAACTAATGTTATTTACCTAACAGAAGCATTTATGGGCCTTTCACTCAAATCTTCGTAATAAAATACTTACCCTGAACAAGATGGAGGAAGAGAACTGTAAATAAGAAAGGCTATGTCATGTTCTTTATTTAGAAAGGCACAGCAATCAGACAAGACAATTTCTGCTCATGTTGAGAAGATAAAAGAGACAAAGAGAGAGACATGATTCAAGCCTTGTTATCTACAATGTCCTGGTAAGAGCTACCTTCAAACAAAATAGTGCCAGCAGATAGGATTCTGATCAGGGACAAACATATTTGAAACTTTTCCCAGCAATGCTGAAGAAACGCAAGATGTGAAAACTATAAAAAAAAAAACAGTTAAAAAAATAGAGCTTGGAACCTTGGAGCACTAATGGAGAATGCAAAAATCATACAACTTTGTGCCATCAGAACTTTCCAAATTATGAACTTCTGCCTTATGGACTAGTCTAGTCTCCAATTAGACAACTCACAGGGCTGCCACTCCAAGTTCTCTAATTTCTATATAAATACTAGACAGAGAAGTAAGACTGAGAAAAATCTTAACTTCAACAGTCTTCCAATGAGATACATACCTAGCATAGGATAGAAAGAATGTTCATGGCAACTAAGTTTCATAACAAGTTTTGTTGTGAGATCTGTTGCTTTCTGTCAATGTTGTCCAAAGAAGGGAGTGTAAAATATTTCACAGAGGAATGACGAAGATATATCTGGATTTAAATAGTCATAAAGGTCCTCCTCTCCCAGCAATGACATATGAACCAAACACTTTACGTTCCTATGATGCAAAACCAGACACACTACTTTGCAGACCTCTGAGCTGTTCAACCTGCAGTTTAGTCCATCCCTGGTTTGAGTTACCTAATTCAGACCTAAACTTACCACCTAATTGGAGGTGGTAAGTTTAACAGAACTCTTAGGTTTGGGAATAAAGTTTTCACTCCCCCAGAAAGTTTCCTGGGTTCTGAAATTAAGACTATGCTTTGAAGAATATTTAATTTGCTAAGGCAGTGTCATTCTGACCTTCCCTTGCATGTTTGCAACTACTGTATAGAAAGATTAGAAAAGTGTAATTTCTTACCTACTGAAAAAACATTTAGGTTTTTTAATTAGTACAATTTGAATTTAATATCTTGTTTAGAGAACACAAAGAGTGTAGGATTTTTGGCTACTGTTAGCTTTTGCCATCTTCCTGCTTCAATTAGCACACGAGAACAGTAAAAGCCAAATCCTTGAGTTCTACACAAGACGACAAAAGATCTTGGGGCCATATAACTGCTCTCACTGTTAGTACAAAGTCAATCATACAGTGCTTGATTCAAACCCTATCAAGTCAAAGTAAAGACTCACTGCTTTCAATTACATTCATTTGAGAATAAGACTTAGCTCCACAGCTCACTAAGTTGAAACTCAATGCCAAGGCTACCAGCACAATTACTGTCTGTCTCTAGAAAAAAGGTAATGACTAAACTGGCATAGAAACTTAACTACTTTATTGTCTCTACAAACACAGACAGAGATTTCTGTAGCTAGCTTTCGCAATTTTGCTCTTAATAACATTATTAAGTACATTCACAAGAACAGACTATTCAGTGATTGTTAACAAAACTTGAAAGCTATTGCAAAGTTTTCTGCTAATGTAAAGAAACCAGCAGCACATAAAAGGCAGTATAAATAGAAAGATATGGATCAACTGCAGTCAGGAACAGAAGGAAACAAGGAAATAATTCCTGTTAACTCTCTGCCTGAATGATGTCCAAGTGTCATTCACTGCGAATAGCAATTTCACCTCTTCTTGAAAATAAAGTCAATTAAGCCCAACTGACAAAAATGATCCTAGGAGAACACATACAGAAATCAGATATATGCAGTAAATCAATAGCACAATACATTTATTGCTCATTATTGACAGTAGCTTCTTACACTTCCAGATAAAAGGGAGCTTGACTGTAGGGTACCACAATCATGCCATAACTACAATACGCTTTTCTGTCCTTTCTATTAGTGCATTAATAAATTTAACAATAGCTGAAATCTGATTGCCAGTTTCACATCAAAACACAAGGAACCACAGCTGAAAGAAGCACTGTTATCAACAAATTTAATTACGTATGTCTGTCAAAAATTAGAGTATGGGTACATACATAAGGCAGAACTTATATAAGGTTATATTGCTTCCTGACCCAGGTCTTGAAACTAAGTCCAGAACCCCAGAATTACAAGTGAATACCTTAGTATTCAGCTCCACTGTACTCCAATATTAATGTGGTTTGAGTGGCAAAGTACAGGTAAGAGACCATTTCAGAAACTGCTAACCTCCTGCTAGTGGCCATTTTCCACGTGACAGGAAAACCTATCTGAATGAGTTCTTTCTCATTAAATGCCTCAGGATCAGTAAGCTCGACTTGAGAGTGCTGCCATCACCATTTGTTAACTGAGGGCAGTCAGCTGAGTGAGCTCTTCCATCTCACCAGATGTGCAGAATTACATCTCGATTTAAACGATGGGTGGAGCAGAGCCTGCTGTAGGGAAAGCTCAAGGCAGTCAGTCACCTACAGAAAGCAGGCACTAGTGGTTACCCCTCCTTAGCTGAGACAAGTATTTGAGCTGCATGAATATGCTACCTCTCATTCACTCTACTGTAACCTAAGCTGGTTGATGTGAGGTAATAGCAGAGCAATTTTAAGATATGAAGATCCCTGTGCACAGCACAAATGCCTCTGGATATGTGGGGAGTGTTAGTCTCAGTTAAGAAAATTGCTGAGTCCAGAGTCTAACTGTAGTCTCACTGATACTAAAACTAAGAGCTTTGGCTCAAATGCACAACAGATTCAGAGAAAGTCTCGGGCAAGAAACTGAGAAGCAGTAAGAAAAAAGAGTAAGAAAAAAAAAAAGAAAAAGAAACAGCAGGGTTCCTCATCTTTTGATTGAATCCTGCAATGACTTTAAGTCATGTGGAGAGGGGAAATAGGGATTAACTGTAACTTTCCTCTTTGTGTAAGAATAAAATATTCTTGCTAAAGAATACCAAAAAAAGCTAGCAAGTAGTACAAAAAAGGGGAGATAGAATAGAATCCAATAAAATATAGCCAACCTTTTGAGTTCTTTGCTACTAGATGTTATAATAGGTGAGAATTTGTATTGGCTGAATACTAAACTACCTAAAAATGATTAAATGGCTTAACAATTGCATTTATAAATTCAGACACAGATATTACCATGAAAGCAGAATGTGTAAAGATGTCAGATCCCTAAGCTCAGAGGATTTCTGAACAGCCTTGGGAGGTGAGCTGCAATGCTTCTATACATTGCTGCTTGAGAACTCAACAGTCAGTGCTTGGCAGAACCATTTTCAATCTGAGAAGAGTGAATGGCCATGTTGAAAATGTTGTTAAAAATGTGCTAATTGCAGCACAGATATCAGGAACTGCCCTAAGTTTATTTCTAAACTGTTAAACTATTGTTGTGTTCACTATCCTCCGAGATGAATTCAAACAAGTACCAGAACAGAAGTTCTACCTCCTTTTTGGGGCTGGAAGGGATACCAAGGGAACCAGCAGAAAAGTTCACCAGGCCACATTCCATTGTTTATCAACACTCCTGGCTAACAGGGGAGGTCCTCGTGGACTGGAGGTTAGCAAATGTGACGCCCACCTACAAGAAGAGCTGAAAGGAAGATCGAGGGAACTACAGGCCTGTCAGCCTGACCTCGGTGCTGGACAAGGTTATGGAGCAAATCATCCTGAGTGTCATCATGAGAGACATACAGGACAACAAATGGTTCAGGTCCAGTCAGCATGGGTTTATGAAAAGTAGTTCCTGCTTGACTAATCTGGTCTCCTTTTGTGACAAGGTGACCCATTCAGTAGATGAGGGCAAGGCTGTCGCTCTTGTCTACCTGGACTTGAGTAAAGCCTTTGACACCATTCCCCACATCATTCTCCTGGAGAAAATGGCTGCTCATGCCTTGGACAGGTGTACTCTTTGCTGGGTGAAAAGCTGTCTGAATAGCCTGGCCCAAAGAGTGGTCGTGAATGGAATTAAGTCCAGTTGGTGGCCAGTCACAAGTGGTGTTCCTCAGGGCTCAGTACTGAGGCCTGTTCTGTTTAATATCTTTAATAACTAATGGCTGAATACCATGCATCAGAGTCTACTTTATCTAATATGAATGCACAGTTAGCAGCAGCAGGGTTATAGCTCATAAAATGCAAAGCAGAGGGAAATCTCTTGACTTAAAAATTGCTACCATTCTGTTTAGTAAATATACCCATTATTTAATTCATCAGATAGATACTTCACCTTTGTTTTAAGTAATACAGAGATGCAACAGCAAATAGGGAAACAGGTAAATTATAGATAGAAAACAAAGCCTCTACATGCTCTATTCTATGTATCTTTCTATTGCTTGCTGTTACTTTTGGTATGAATACTGTTCTTTTAAACTTGAGTGTTGATAAAATTTCTAGACACTGCTTTAGTTATCTGAAGCCTCCCTTGCTGCCTTAAAATTTAATTGCTAGGACCTGTTTTACACGTGCAAAGGCAACAAGATAAGCTGCTACTTCAGTATGAATAATTTTTAAAGAGTGGTGGCAGTTCATGTCTGAGCTGGGTAGAAGGAGATAACTATATGACGCAGAACTCAGCACAACTGCATCTGCATATAAATAGACTTAATCAGAAATGCAAATTGCAATCAGAAGAAAACCTAAAAGCCTATGATAACTGGGGAGATAACAAAAAGGTCAAACACTTGTATTGCTGAAGGTTTTAAACTGTTATCAGTCAGTGGCTATTCTTTCTTTATGAGCAAAATGTGGAAAAGACAAGTCTATGCCAGGCTAATCGATGACAGACGAGTTCTTTCTATATTTCTTCTATTATAACAATTGTTCTGTTGTTAAACTCTTATTTTACATTGTCAATCTCATCTGGAATTATGCGGGAAGACTCAAGTAAAAATGAAACAAAACCAAAAATAGGTAGTATGAAATAAACCAGCTGATTTACATGACCATACATAAAGGGAATTTCTATCCCTTTTTCATATCCATGTATGACAATCCAAATCTTCACATTTTAACATCCTTGTGTAAATGAAAAAATAAATTATGAATACAGTTTGCTGAAAGTGCCAGACTGCCTCATAGCATTCTCAGTAATCTATGGGGTTTTTTCCATAGTAAATCAAGCTTTAGGGTCTATGGAAGCAACATTTTAAAACGTTATTCAACAGTTAAAAACGCTGGCTTCCTCTTTTTAAAACAAATGTTTTCATCAACAGAAGCTAAGAAATGTATTTTTGAAGAGAGGTAACTGATACTATTATGATTTTATATTCTAAGACAAAAATAAAAGTAAGTACATAAATCTTTATTATTTTAAGGCATTCTAAGTATAAATAATTGCAGAAGTCCAGATGAAAAAAAGAAAAAAGTCTTTAACATTACAGCTTTCTAATGTCTTTTCCTATGCCTATTCTTAGGATTTGAAGCACAAATGTTTACCAAATATTTTCCTCCTTTGACTAGATTGCCTTTGAACAAACTCATGTGTGAAGAGAGCCATCTAGTGCCATACCTTGGAATTTTAAAAAGGGTTTTCACCGGATGCATGTCAAATAAGGGAGGGTCTCCATCCCCCAGTTCAATAGCTGTTATTCCCAAGGACCACACGTCACATCGCGCATCATATGAGTAGTCATACTGTTGTTCACATGCAATGACCTATCAGAAAAAAGCAGAGAAAACAACACTTTAACCCGATGTACAGTTTATGTCATCCTAGTATGACATGAAAGTACTTATACTGAGTCATGTCTAAATTTCTGTGTAGCTTTCAAATCCATCTCTTTGCCTGTATATTCCAGTTAGTAAAAACCCTACAAAAATGTAACAGTAAATCAGAACTTATGTTTGCTTCCCTTATAAACAATCTCCCTCTTTTAAAAAAATATATTAAGTCCAATGAGATGCTCCCAATATCAATACAAAACGCATTACTGAATTCTGCTTTTGAAAACAGTAACCCATTACAATAGCACAGAATCCTACTGATGTTATTCTTATTAACTTCTATGACTATTCATGAGGACAGACTGATTTGCACGGCTGTTTTTTAGATAAGAATATTCTATCAGTCACGTCTGCCAATTTATGGGATTTTAGTTTGTCTCTACTAGATTTGAGTATAGAAAGATCTTAATTAACATGCCATGTACCTTGTCTGAGAAAAAAACAAAGTTAACAGGAATTCTCCTTGGACATCAGAACTGTTTTACATCACAAACTTGATGCACACCTTCCAGCTAACTCACTGTTTGCATTCTAGTAATAAACTAACTATTCATCTGAGCTAGAAACAATTCTACATCTGAACGTGAGATTCAAATGAAAGTATTAATTTAGCCATTATCTTTGCAAAGGGATGAGACAAAAACTGCAGCTTCACTGCCTTTTATTCTATCATGAGTTGGAATCCTGTCTCGTGTTTATCTTCCCAAATCTCCTCCATTAGACCAACTGCTTTTAAAACTTGTCAGATCCTCACATATTGATAGTATTGGCTTCCATTATTTTTCTCATAGTTTTAATTATTATTACTAATTTGTACTTAAGAAAAACAGAACTGCTGACAGCATGTCTTAGGGGGGCTGCATTCATGTTCTAGAAGATTATTTTTTTTTTTTACTTCTGTATTAATTCTGAAATCTTCTGTTAAGGTGTCAATGTGGGAAAACGCTTTGCAGAGATGCCAACATTAAAGTCAGCACCACAGGTAGCTGCCTGCCGAGAGCCACGCACCCTGCTGTAAGAAAACCTTTTCTGCAGAAGACGTTGATTCAGCTTAAACTCTTGGTTAGTTTCTCTAGAAGATGCACCAGCAAAGGCATTCCTGGCTCTGGTAGAGAGATTCTATCCAACAGGCCTATAGGACCTGTCCATCTAGGACTCATGAGTCTGTCATACAGCACTCATTTATCTGATCAGAAATCAGGGGTGTCGAACATACTAGCCAAAATAATACCAAAATTTAATTATTTTTTAATGGCAGTGAAGTTGGACATTAGTTCATTCCTCTGCTATGTACTAATATTTCTGTTTTTTCCTAGAGCAAATCAGTCCAGAAAATTTAAGACCTTCCCTGAATTTTCTATCAATGTTTTAACAAGATGAGATCTCTTTCTTCCTCCTCAATTTTTCCAGCTAAGTATGCCAAATAATTTTTATACCCCACTGACAGTGGTATTTCTCCTTTATTGCTGCAATGCCAAAGAATCTTCTGATAGAGTATTAAACCAATATGTCTTATATTTTGTCTGAGAAACACTGGTGATCTGTAAGATATGATAAAGTGGCCAGCAAAATGTCAGAAAAAAAAAAAAAATCTGAGAATTACATATACACATTCCCCTACACATCAACTATCAAATAAATAGTATAGGGAAAAATTAAAGGATGCACTACAAGAGAGGTTTCAGGGATTTTTTTTTTTTCTTCACCTTGAAGAGGCAGAGTTTCGTTAGCTAATGCAGTGTTTTTCAAAGTTGTCACACAAAGATCATCTCCCTTCTCTTCAACAGAATGTCTTCAGTGGAAGCTCTGAAATATTTCTTAGTTCTTCAAAGAGTTCATTACAGCCTTGATCTCATCTCAGAGATCTCTCCATCTCTTGAAAAAGATGTGTCTTACTGTGCAGTACATAGATTCTGCACTACTCAAGCAGAACACTTTAAACCACCCCCCTTATTTCAGAGGCTTATATGATTTCATCTCCTTATACCACGCCTTAGAGAGAAGGAAAGAAATCAAACCTGATGTAAAAACTTGTATGAAAGTCAGTTTAGAGATCCGTCAAAAAGAGGTATTTTAAAGAGGCCATATTTGATGTTGGCTGGAGTTTCCTTCCTTGCAGTTTTGCTCAGAGACCGAAAGAGAAGCTTTTATTTCTTGATTATTTTTCTTTATTTATACAGTTCCCCAAATCATCTGTATACTCGAGGACACCATCTCAAAAAAAAAAAATTTACAAATCATGCAAGTAAGCTTCCAAACCATCACTCGGAAGTAGTGAGTAGATTATCCATATGTGACTAATTAAACACACTGTGTTCTCCTTCCTTTTTTTAAACATATGAAAAATATTTATCTGCTTGGTTAAAAAGCTGCTAGAGCCTATCTATTGGAAGTGACTACCTCAGAAGCTGCCTGGTTCTCATCAATGTGCCAATTCTTTTGAAATATTTGACTAGTTATTCTCAAACTTTGTGATTCAGAGGAACATATTTTCATTTTCAAAGGAAGGAAAATACCTTCTCAAGGTCATACTGGACTTTATCAGTAGTGCCACAAACATAGCTGGTCTCCCACATTCAAAGACACTACCACTTTTTCCTCTATAAGCACATCATGGTTGCTTCTAACTACAAGCCAATGGGAAGATTTGCTACGTATCTCACTCTTAGAAAGTTCGACAAGGTACACTAAAATACAATATAAGCATCAGAGGGCTTTGCACTTAAAATGGATGGGGAAAAGAAAATATACTGCAATTGCTGTTTTAAAAAAGAAGTCTTTGAGCTTTTCTCAGCTTCACAATGTATTACCTACAAAAAAAAAAAAATCTTTAGTTTTCTGCTCCACAGTTAACAGCTACACCTCCAGTAAACATGATACATAAATATGGTAAATGACACTATGGCAAAATATTGGCACTCTAACCATGGAAATTAAATCCTATCAGATTCTCCTCTATTCTAATACCAGGGCCTGCACAGATCGTTTTAGAAAAAATATTCCCCTTAATCTGTATTATCATTGTTTACAAAACTTCAGTCAGTGGACTACGCAACCCAGTATGTTTTAGACAGCTTGATTATAGTGAGATTAGCCTTGTAGAAAACATACAAAACAAACTGCTGTTCTCACACTGAGAAGTGCAGCATGTATAGGAATTTAATGATGAATTTGGCTTGAAACAAATTTTCAATTTCTGTGGAATTTATTATTAGAATCTTACCAACTTATGCATCACTTAGAGATAAACAAATGCCACTAATTTCATTTTTTTAAAGCAAGAATCAAATTTTAGCACTTTTCCTCGATGAAAGGTGTACATTGGCAGTTTGTTTTCTATGTTGGCTAGCAGATGACACTCTACTTTGAAATCTGAAGAAGAAAAGTGTTCTCTCCGTCCTAGTTTATAGGCTAAGTCCTTGGGAATGTCCCAGTCCTGTTTTGCCTTGAAAACTATTGCAACTCCCTACAGAGCAAAAATTTCTAAAAGTCAAATACAAAAAGGAAAAATGCCACTGACTCCTATTTTATTATGCTCTTGTCTCTATCGGGAACCCAGAGATACTTTTTTTTCTGAAACATGTGTCCTTTTCAGTTGGAATTCTAGAGATGAGTGCCTCTCAGCACTACTGATGGCTCCTCTGCCTAGTAGGGCATGAAGACAGAGCCCAGAAGAAATTATCTGAAACTGAAGAAAATGCTACTTCCTTTCTCTATCATGTGCAAAGGCATCATCACATCTGTAACTGTTTTGTAGCCAGCAAAATCCTTCCCTGCTTGTACCAGCAAAAAAGAAGAGGTAATTTGCCTTGCTGCAAACACTATCTTGGTACAAAAGCTTCAGGGGTGATGTAGTTAATCTTGAGATTTGCCAGTAAACACCATAGGAATAAGTACCAAGTCTTTCACTTCAGCATGGGCTGGTTACCTGTACACAGTGGCCCAGGTTGCTATGGAGACAGGCTGTCACCTTTTGTGTTGTCATTTCACCATGATTTCATGCCTAGCCATACTGCCATAGGATGGAAAACACCTATACACCATACAAAGAAACAAAAAATGTGATGGCATTTGTCAACACTAATTGTGCTGAGGGTCACACTGGGCCAGCATGAAGTGTGGGGGGATTCACTGATGTGGCAAAGAGAAAACAAACAAATCAGCAACACTAACTGGAGGGAATTTAGAGAAGTCAGTGATTAGGCATTCTGTGTGATTTATCACTTCTACAGAAACACAAAACTTCACAGAGATATGCAAGATGAGTCACAACCTGACAAGAAGACTTTATATTCAAGGATATAATTCTACTTCTTCTGAAATCAGTGCAAAAATTTCTTTGAACTTCAGCAAACCCGTAAGCAGCTCACAGGTGGATTTAAAAGGAAAATAAGCGATACAGAGATCTAGCTGTTATTTGTACAGTGGTCATACTGACTTGCAGGCAGAGAAGCAGCTATACGTACGTTTAGCTGAAGGAAAATACATTATGTTTACCCAGAATAATTAGATGGGAACTTACTTCCATTTTGCCTCAGTATATACAGTGAACGTACAAAGTATAGCTGCAAGCATACACAATAGCAGTAATAGCAGTACAGATGTGCTACCTGGAGACAACTGCTACACAATTAGTGCTGGTGACCTGCCCGCAGCAAGGAGTCTGGAGTTAAAAAGGTTGATGCTCCCAAAGAAAGGCAGTGCTGTACTCAGCTGACGTAGCTAACTAAGCAGCTTATGAGGTGTGTGAGCACAATGCTGAAAAGCCCTGCGTATGTAAAATGAATGTGGCACAAAATTGTTACCCTTGCTGCAAGGAGAAAAAAAATTGCTAGCTATGCAAGTCAAATGAAATAAATCAACCGATCTTCTGTGCTCCACCTGACATTATGTAACCCAACTTCATTTATCTACATAGGAAATATAATACTAAGTACTAATTCCTATGCTCTGGGGAACAAAAAAAGTCTTCTTTCATGATAGCATGTAGCAGTACTGAGAATACTAAGTTAACCATACCAAAGTGATATCTATCTCTATCCCTTCCTCCCCCCATCCCTCCCTCTCTCCCTTCAAGCACACTCACATAAGTAAAAGAAGCAAATTTGTGATTGAAATTGGTTCTGTATACCTCCTTTTTCTTCTTTGGTTTTCAGTTTCTTATCATTGTACATTTTTTTCCATGGTGTATCAGAAAATTATTACATTGATAGAAATGTATATATAAATTGAAAAAGTAATGATTTAAAAATAATTCATATGAGTATTATCACAATTAATGCTGATTCATTGAAAATAAATTATATGTCAAGTAGTCAACTGTATTTTAACACCTGCAAATAATCCATTTTTATTTTTCAAATAAAACTCACCCAGGTGAAATATCCCTAAGACCATTATAGACTGCACTGCGAGCAGGCTAATTTTGCAGGGAAATGTAATACTTAATTCAAGCATACAAATCTATTCTGCTTTATATCACAAGTCCAGTGCAACTTTAACAATACTAATGGCACTGGCACATTTTGTTTCAGTACTCCTGAGCAGTATGGATATACACTACACACCTCAAATGATTTCTAAATGGTGTTTCACAAAGAAACTGAAAACTCAGCGTCAACTCCAGCCTCCTAAGTAAACACATTTCATGTAGGGAAATATGCAGGGCAGTGTGGTAGTGACATGATTTTCTCTACTGGGTAGTGACATGATTTTCTCTACTGGCTTTGTTTTGGTTTTTAAGTCTTTAAACACTCTGCATGAACTTTTTACAACTCCTCCAAAGCTGCTGCTTAGAACAAACCAGGAGCATTGGCTACCCATCCACATCCCTTCACAAGACTACGGTCATGTTTTCAAGGTTACTGGCAAGGTTCCCTGAGGTTGCCTTCAGCTGTCACATCCTTTTCAGCCCTCTCCTGCCATGCTAGCCCATGGGGTGGTCAGCTCTTGTGGAGGCAATGGAAGTGGTAACACATTCTGCCGGATGCTGCTTTGCACGAGAACTCGGTGATGTTCTGCTGTGCTCTCTGCTTTTCTCGTGTGCCACCTCCTTTAAAGAAATCTATTTCGATTCAGCATTCTGAATACCACTGCTTTCCTTCTGCATTTTCAGCAACTTCAGTGTACCTCCTTAATACTGCAGCTTCTTAAATGTTGGGTTTGAGAGCCACAGAAAATTAAGAAAGTGAGGAGGGGAAAAAAAAAAAGCAAACAGAGCAGAAACTGCCAATTATTTTGTTTCTTTATTCAATTTCTAAAGCTCTGTGTTCCCACAAAGGTAATTTTGTTTAAATCATGTCTGAGACTCACAGGCATTTCAGTCTTATGCAGCCATTTAGAGACCTAATTCTATCCACATTCTGACATTGACCAGCACTAAGTCCTTAAGCAAATAATTTCATTTCTACATGCCTCAGTTTCCCCACACAGTCTTGTACTATCTGTTTAGAGCACTGGTTTCCACTTTTCCTCCCTCTGCTTTCCCACACTTACACTGTAATGGTTCCTCCCCTGCATGCCCATACCTGTTTACCACACGGACCAGACTCGGGCTCAGTGCTGCATTTCAAGAGGATAGCTAACGTTCCTAAAAATAGTTTCTAACACATCACAGTGTCCCATTTCTTTAACGTTTTGAAAGCAGGGATGTAATTTCAAAAAGTATGCCAACTAGGCAACTTCTTAACACCCTTGACTTCATCTACTATCATAAATACAGTGATGTTAAACAACGAGGAATTGTTCAAATCACAAAGTAACAAAAATCTACATTACAAATTATTTAATGCTATCATTCATTAATATTCATTACACTTACTATTTTTACCTACTAAATGTGTGGGATTTCCAAGAATTTCAATATTAATTAAACATGATGCCAGATAAACACAAATTCTGAAAAAGCAGCAGGTTTTCTCTATTACCATCTGTGAAGTTTCTACCCAAGAACAATCAATGTTTTGTAAATTATGTTTTCAATCTTATTTATTGTAATTCATGAGATTAAAAAAAAAGTGTTCTAAGGGCTAATTCATTAATCTATTTTATCTGTAATAATCTATTTTACCTGTAAGAGAATAATTATTATACCTTCATGGAAGATGCTATAAGGAAATATTTTCAAGATTTTCCTTACTAGAGAAGGTACAGAATTCCTTATGTTTCTTCATCATAAAATACACACAGTGTTTCACTGTATGACTGTTTTTAAATGGCTTTCAAGCAGAAAAATAATTTTATATACATTCTTGAAATCAATATCCTATTTATACTAAGTGCTTGATTCCTATACTTCGTTTATAAATCAGCATTTACGAAATTCCATATTTAGCTGTCATTTAAAAGCATAGTTAAAACGTGTGTATCAGAAGAGCTAATTTTAGCTAATAAGGAATTAAAGTGAAGAGACCTAGAGCTATTAACAGGATGCTGACCTTGGGTCCCATGATGTAAGCAAAGGGCTGGCAAATAACCTAGGTTGAAATGTGACAAAATGAGAATATATTAAATAGTTTCAGACTAATGTGTCGCTGTACTTGTTTAGAGTTAATTAAAAACATAAGCCCAGGTTAGTAATGGGGTTATCTTTTCTATGCTGTTTTTTCAAATCAGTATTTAACTATATGTGAAATGTATTTACTATTAAAAGGACTTTTTGGTAAATTTTGCTTTTCAAACACAACAGAGAGGTAAATGAGAAAAATCATCCTTAATCTACCCAGAGGAAGATATCTCTAGGACCAAATTCTAAGGCTTCAATGCAGCCTTTACTGTAATGAACGTTGACTTCAGTGGAAAAGCTGCTGCGAGTCTTTGCATAATTAGACTTTTTCCCTTTATACATTTTTCAACTACATTTATGTAAATGATTTTGTGGAGTGCTTTTTTTTTTTTATCTGTTTGGTTGACTTTTCTTTACATAATGCAGAGACACAGCTTCATACTGAAACAATGCAAATATTTGTCATCATTTCAGGATTAGACATACTGCACACATCTGGTCAGATTTAAAGATTAAAAAAATACAAAGAGACATTGGAAAAAAAAAAGCCAATTTAAACTAGTCACCTATTGTTCTAACACTTCAGAATTTATTCTGATGCTCTGATGTACTGAATTTTATCCCAGAAAGTATGCCTTTATTCGCCTGGGAGAAAGAAAAAAATCTGTTTTCTCTGGGACAGTCTTACTGATCATTAACTTCAGCTTGGCAGTATGGTAACAAATATTCAAATTACAGAGTTGACACAGATTTAAATAATACTCTGACATCTGAAATCCCTCTGAAATCAACAGCAAAACAAAGCAAAGATTATGCTGATTAACTATTACAGAACTCGTATGATACTTTTACCAGTGTCTCAACCTCTCCTACTATACATGTCTCCACCTTTCCCACAATAAGTACTGCACACTTTTCTTCCTATATTTGTCATATTTCAATACATAATTCTTCAAAGGATTAACTCTGTTTTAGTTATGTGCCTTTTAAGACTTATGTATGCGTACTCCATTGTCATTTTTTTAGCAGTTATCAGTGAAATATAACAGCATACTCTCTATGGTTTTAAATGACATTCAGCATCTCTCCAGTTCTTCCTCACTTTGACAACTTTTTTTCTATTTCTGTTTTTAAAACTAGATTTGCAGCAAAGGAAACATGTACAAATTCTAACTGAGCTTCTTTCAAGAGTCAAGTTTCCCTGTTAGATCACAATATGTAATTATATGGGGGGGAAAAAGGAAAACTGCAATTCTATTTGAACTATATTTTGTTCAGTTCTGCACTGGAGGTCAAAACCATCTGCTTTATGTTACAAGATGTAAAGGCAGTTCAGTTCCAAAGTTTCAAATTGGATTCCTCATGGTAGCATTCAACACATTTTATTTCAACATAATAGAAGTAGATTTTACATAACTTAAGTGTTTGGCAACAGGCAGCTTTAAACATCCACCATACTTAAACTATCCTGTCTTATTTATCTTTTTTTGGCATGCCTGAAATCAGTGTTCCAGTTTCTGCACATCCATGTAAGTGTGAGACGATACAAATTAAGTTAAACAGACTGATTTTCAGTGAGTTGACTTTAAAAGCTGCTCTCAAACTGACTCATCCTTGCCAATTACCTCTTTTGATTCCACACAGCCTAGTTTTTACCTGTATTTTCATTTTGCAGCAAAATTTTTGTTAATTATACATTCTGCTCAAAACAAATAATCAAGGACAAACCAAAAAGATTTTGCTGCTAAACAAGCCTCACAGTCATCAGAAAAAAAGAGCCCTCTAAGATATTTGAGTCACTCAAAACTGTTAAGCTGCTGCTTTTCATGCTTCCAGTAAGAATGCTGATCTGAACAGCACACCTTACACCACCCTCAGTCACTGCTGTTTTCCTACGAACTTTTGCTATTGCCAGCACCACGCCATATAATCCCTTAGATACATCTTGCAAACTTCATCTTAAAATACAATGGTTTTCCTCATTATACAGACTGTTCTTGATCCAGGCTGATCTAGTGCTTCTAATTTCCAGTACATCTGTTTCCTCCTTACATCCAGTTATTCCTATCTGCCAGCTTGAATAATCTTGCATCATTCTTCTGCAGGTTTTATTTTCCTGGGGTTTACCCTGGAAAATACTTCCTGCCAGCTTCATTTCACAAGGTATATATGTGTGTCTATAAATATGTGTATATATACATATGTTTCTCTGAAACACTCCTGTAGTTTTTTCCTCCAAGGCAGGCTTTTTCATCTCCCCTCTCCACTCCCCCATCAGATTAAATCAATCTTTCTCACCCTTAGGTAAAATGAGGTCCCATGATTGCCTTATGCATTCACTGAGGCTCCTGTGTTTCACACACAGATAAGAAAAGTCCAAATTTTTTTTTTAAATAAAAAACTTCCTGTCATCATGCTTTCTATTTCTCTGATTACTAACATTTCCTTCCTGTCCAGTTGTTTTATGGTACTTCGGGGTTTGACATAGATTCTATCCTATATCAAAATCTTTAGGGAGTAAGATTTCTGCAACTGTTAAGTGTTTTTCTAGTTTTTACTGATCTCACCCCAGTCTCATCTGGAAAACATTGTTCTTAATACAGTGTTACCCAAGCAGATTTTTTTTTCAGTTTATTGCAGTCCTAATATTCCACTTAAAAATCTGGCTGCACATTTTAAAAATACCTGAAAGATCTCCCCAAAATAAGGTAAACTGCACCTCAGACATTGGTTGAAATATGCCACTCACATGAACACAAAGAAAGCAACTGTAGTGACTTGAGCATGAGTGTTAATGCAACTTGTCATTTAAAAGCCGTTTCAGCAACAACATAATGGGTATCTGAGCATCTTAGAGCTGCTTCACAGATTGGTACATCTATGAAGCCTATAAGTTGCCTCACACAGGCATGCAAATGGGTGACTATGCTTATGGTACTGCCTTGGTTATTTTGACAAATCTTTTCAAAACAGGAAGCATTCAAAGCTACTTTGTTCCTGTTTTGATGTGCTGCACACATAACATACCTTGGTTACTCTTGTGTTGTATTTTCAGGTAAAAAAAATATCAGATCAAAATCTCTGCTTAGTTCTTTGCTTTTTACCTCAAGAATGAGTACTTTCAAGCAGGGTGGGAAAATAAATTCAGTATGATTACTGCCTTTGATGGCAAATATTCAAGCAAAAAACAGTGCTGTAAAAATGACTTCTAATAATCTGAGTTCAATAAAATATTTCCTATGTCCATTATTATCTAGAAGAGTATTTTATAAAGGTTTCAGAATGTCTCCAACCAAGGTGATTCCATAAATAATGCTCGCACAGTGGTTTCTAAGGTATCTTGTGTCTCCTTTGTGACGTCAGCTGGTTGTTATGGAGATGGTAAAATATCAACCATTCTTTGTGAGACTGTGCAAGATCAATTTTGGATCTGTTACAGCAGCTTCTTTTCTCTGCTCAGCTACAATCAACCGTCCTTAGCAACAGACATAGATGTATAAAATGTATAAAATGTTTTAAAATAAATGTTTGCAGAATACTTTTAAATGTTTGACATACAGAAATCGACCTGTGTGCATTTGCAACAGATGCAAATTCCATCACAAATTTCCCAAAATTCAAGTAAGTCTAAAAGTCTTCAACAGAAATGAAGCTACTACTGTTACAAAGGTTTAACAACACAAATCAACAGATCATTCCCTTTTCATTCTCTATTTTTTAATTTCATAATCTGTATCTTACAAAAATATTTTTTTTTCTTAAAGTAGGGAAGGCAAAAATTAACATCTTTCACCCAAAATTTAGGGAAAGTACATAAAGGACTTTTGTTCAACAGTGTGTTAAAACCTCATAGAGCTTCATGAAATAGAAGGAAAGGGTTACATCTGAGGAGTAGTATGTAAAAATATGGTTTAAGATTCTTGGCTAGGCTGCCTGTAGATTATTTTTCTCCATCTTCAATCTATGCTAGTCCATGTGCCTTAAGTATTTAGGTCCCTAGTCAATGATTAATGTGAAAGGACACAGAGCTGAGTCTGGGTTTTGTGACGCCTACAGGAAGGCAGGAATGTAGGAATTCCTCCTTCTCCCAGTCTGCACTTAGGGGCACAGACAAGCACACCAAAACATACAGTATTTGATTGGAAAGTTGTAAAAGTTTCAAGGAGATTCTCAGTTATTCGCAGATGAAGATTATTAGAAATTAAATTTGTATATTCTAATAGTACACGCATCTACTGAACAGGGTCCTAGATATAGAGTAATGGAGAAACACAGCCACAGGGGGAGGGAAGAAAATAGACCCTTTTCTCCTAGTATGCGGAAGTGGCTACAAAGTGTGCATTGCAATGTATGGAGACAGCCCAGATAAGAATGTTTGCCTACCTCAGGTGCCATCCAAAAGGGGGTTCCCACCGAGGTGTTTCTACGTAGCCGTGTACTGGTGAGCTGGGCTGAAACACCTGTAATAAGAGAGACCCAACAAACTTGGCTTCAAATTCAAATTCTGTCATTTCAGTCAATTTAGTTCAAGTATCTGGAAAATAAACCCCAAGCCTGGGAGTACAGCTGCAGAACACCTGACCAAAATGCAGCATTTGCACTGAATTCTTTCATTTCAGTTTACTGGGTTTGTTCAGAATTGCTAAGAGATTTTTTGTGAATGACTCTCAGTTTGAAGTGCTTTCATTCAAACTCAAAAATTCAATCGGCACCTAAGTATTGTGGACTTCTTTCTGCTGTTTACATGAGTATAAACAGAAACTATTCAAATGACAATTTGACTATAAAACTTCAGTTTCAGATATTCACTTGCTGAACACTGTTGCAGGAAACTTGCTGACTAGACAATCTGCAGAGGCTCCTGTTCAGCAAAACATTGAGCCTTTCCCTATTGAGAAAAGCAGGGAAGCTCAAGCTCACACCGCAGCTTGTACTTAAGGAGTTAAGCACATGCTTAAAACATAGCCTGTGCTTCAGTGCTTTGCTGACTGGGGCTGGACTACTGAAGCACAACTGAAAAAAGGAAGAAAGAATTTGGGTTAAATCAAACAACATTAACAAATCAGAATGAACTTTCACAGCAAATCTTCTGGTCAACAAATAATTGTAGAGTTCAGCAGCATTCCCGTAATTTGGCATAAAACCAATATTGACTTAAATTTTGAGTATTTCACCCTTACATTACATAAAAACAATAAACCACAGTGGTCTGCTCCTATTGCATTACCCAGAGACAGAACTGGGCAGAAACACACAGAACACACATTGCTTGATGCCAATAAATAAGAAATTGGGACTCATAATTAGTAAGTGAAATAACTTGATTGCTGGCTCCAACATTCGATTCTGTATTCATTCTTCATTTTTCAGTGTGATTACAAGTCTTCAGTGAATTCCTGAGTACCACTGTGAAATGGCTAACAGCTAGGACCTCCAGCAAGCCCCTGTGCATTTAACTCCGATCAGCTCGCTGAAGAGAGAATTTGTAGCTGCTCTCTACTGACACTCCAAAACACTGCAGAATACCAAACAGCTGAGAGCAGGAGACGGTAGGAGAGAGTGAGCAAACATAAGCATAAATGAATGGTAAATTGCAGACATTTTGGGTCGACTTCCATCGTGACCAACATTTATTCAAATATATCATGCTGTTGAGGGCAGTTGGGGGAAGAAATATGTGTTACATTGAAAAAGCAAGCAGTAAAGTCAACAAATAAAGGCAAAAATAATAATATCTTTGTAATCCTCTCTGTGACCTAATAGATATCTGCACAGCCTGGAAGTAACTTTATTTTTCTTCAAGATTCTGTTTCTGCGGACACACTGGATAGCATTCACTGAATAGGTAGTCGTTTAATTATTTTTTTTTATCCCCATCAACTTGAGTTCTAGTTACTTATTTAATAAATCCAGTCCTATACTAAATTTTAAATTATTTTCCTTCTGACAAGTTTCCTTTCCTCCTCATCAAACAATAAACCTCCTTAACATTCCTGCAAAATGGGAGAGGATTATTAGTTCCAGGGATTAACCTAAAAATATGCAAAACATCCACTGTTTTGGGGTACTTAATCTGGGATCTTTCAGTTTTCAGGCACTACATATGACTCAAGTAGAGCTGTAATAGGTCTCAGCTGTAGCTCTTCTGCAAAGCAGGACAAGATGTTTCAAACTGGCTGTTGGGAAAATGAGGAACAAAGCATGCACTTCTAAAAAGATTGATGCAAGTGACCTGTCAACATCACTGAGAAACACTGGAAGAAGCAAGAATGGTCTCCAATTTGATGTTATTCAATTGCATGAACTGCGAGTCCCTTGTCTTCCTGAACTCCTTGCATTATTCACTATCTCTCACGTTCTGCAGCAAATGAGACAAACAGTTCTACAAACTGTATCATCTGTGACTCAGTTCCAATTCGTTCCCAGAGTCCCTTCTTTGACTACAGCAGTGGGCTAGAGGGGAAAAAGAGCAACTTAATGAAAGCTTGATGCCTGATGCTTCCTTAGGAAGCCCACAAATACGTGGGAACTTCTTTGCATTTCCTAACCTAAGCATCAGGAAATGTTCAAGATTTAACTTGTGTCTTTTCCTGAGGTAGGTAATTATACTTGTTGTAGTTTTCTTGTGTTGCTGCTTTAACATTAGAAGAAAAAAAAACCCAACAAAACCAAAACCAAAACTAAAACCTAAATATGAAATCAGAGATACCATGGGACACCAGAAAGGTTGGGATTCTCAGTTTCCTTGAATGTGCCACTTGCTGTTGCAGCACAATGTGCCTTGGGAAGCCAGAGCTCCAAAGCTGAGCTTCCACTGCTGCTACAGCCTTTAATACATCTGATAAAAATGTTTTCCTTTAGGCAGAAAAGCCAGCTTTTCCCAGATTGGACTAAGTAACAAAAATCATAGTGCCAAAACTCCCCCAAATAAAAAGGGTATCTTCCTCCCTTGTACTAGGTTATGGACTCACTCCAAGTTTTGTTTCAGGCCATATGTTTCTCCCAGCACTATTTTAATTGTTGTCTTTACCATTCAACATAATGAATTTCTGTCCCTCTAAGATACTGAAGAGCCTCCTGTTTCCCAACTCACTATAGCATCTTCAATAGATTTTTATGTTCAATTTATAATATCATGACAACTTCAGTATTACATTTTCTTTCCAATGCATAAATTTATTATTTTTAATATTACTATTTGCAGAATTTTTTGGCATGCCATTTTACACTAAGCTCATTTTGTGAATGTTTTTCTTTACTTTCATGCACTACTAAATATACATCTGTTATTCTCAATGACAATTACCTTAAGCACTATATGGTTCCATCAACAGATCATATTACGAATAAATTGTTTCTGTTTACCTTTAATGCAATAGTTCACTTAATTGCATACATATCTGAGGGACTACAGCATTTCCTTATTTTTCTAAGTGCATGTAAAATTGCAAAAATAATTGCTGAACGGAGTTAAATTCTATTGCCAAGTCCATTTCTATCTACCTCTCTCTTCCCATGTCATCCTCCCCCCCGCCCCCTTCCCTGTTTCTTATGATGGTTCCAGACTAGCAATGCTCAAATCTAATAGCAATAATCACAAATTAAATTGATGTTGAGTTTTGAACCCAAGGGACCATTTTACCTTCTGCTCAGAGGGAAAAAATATGCTTAAGGCTAGCAAAAGCCATTTCAGAGAGAAGAATGTTTCCTTTTCAAATGCAAAAGATAGAATATCTAAATTTAAATTAGGAGGACAACTGCACAGAAAATTACATTCCTTGTGAAATGCAAAAGAGCTTTGTAAATAAACTGGTAGCTTCAGAACTATTTTTAATTATTAAATTATTATGTTTAAGCTTTTAAGTTAAAAGTCTATCACTGATTTTTGGTTGGAATTTTTATTTTTGATGTATTAGGTTCCCTCTCCATTCTTCCTTCTTAATGGAATTCTGAGTATCCTTCTAAAAAGCTTCTCACTATGGCTTTCTGCCTTCCCTGGGGAAAGTAAACAGATGCCTTTGGCTAAACTGCATGTATCATGAAAACAAATGGGAAGTGGTCATTACCAAAGTCAACGAGCTTGACTCCACCTTCTGTTGTCAGGAGAATGTTGTTCCCTTTCACATCACGATGAATGATCCGGTTATTGTGTAAATGTTGAAGGCCCTATATACCAGCAGTAACAAAAATAAGTTTACTCCCTTATTTAAAAACAATTACCATACTATTAGGGGATGTAATGAAGACAATCTGTACATACTCTATAGAAACATCTGTTCACTGGATTACATGCTTGATACAACCCCTGCTGCTATAACAGCCCGCATAATATTGTCAACATTACTGTACTTTATACATGGAAAATGTATGTATAAGATGAGTAAATTGCACCCTCTGCTGTCATTACAAGCCCAATGAACATCCTTACCAAGAGAGCACCATATAAGATGTACGAGATTATAGCTTCATCCAAACGTTGGCCACACTTCAGCAGGCCTTTGACAAGCTCTGTGACAGAACCTCCATTGCACAGCTGTGAAGGGGGGAGTCACAAAGGGGAAAAAAGGCAAGACAAGTCCTCAGTTAATATATTTGTTTAGGCTGTGAACGGCTACCACACGAAACTGCACTACAACACAAGTCAGGGAACAACTAGATTTTTACCCTGCAATTATTTATGTTGTCACCACAAGTTAGAACATATTTTGTTAGCAATGTTAATAATAAATCACATCAGCCTGAGTGGTGGGAGGGAAGTGAAAGCCAAATATTATAAAGTGTATATTTATAAAATGTAACTAAAAATCAAAAAATTAGGAACAGCACTGTCTTTTGTTGTTATAAGAGGATTTGTAAGTCAAATTTACATTATTTAACTATTTTAACAATACCACGCGCATTGTCTTTTTGAAAAACTGCTTTTGTGAAAAGATAAGGCCAGACAGGAAAGACTGATGATCTTGATAACTAGGAGGCAACAAATTATAGCCATTTTAAACTTTCACTCCATCAATGCTCCTGCTGGCAGGCAATATCAAGTAGACAGAAGACATATCTCTATACTCAGATTTGATGGCACATGCTGCAAACAACTGAGATGAAACATTCTGTACTAGAAAAGCAGCTTCTTGAAAGCATTTCCCACTAATGGGTTGCCATACATCAAAAGAGGAGAAAAAGTAAAATTAAAATCTTTGTAAACATGTTTTTACCCACACGGTTAGTTTAGTGTCCATGCCCTTTTAAGCAGCTATTCACCTCTTTCTTTTCTCCTCTTACTATGTCCCTTTATTTTAATATTCACAACTGTTTGACAAAAAAAGGCGGGGGGGGGGTTGGATNGGGGGGGGGATTGATTCCATTTCCTTCATTGAATTTTCTCCTCTTGACCTGTTCTTGCAGCCAGAACCCTTACCAATGTTTCTGCCATACAGAAATGCATTTCCACACTAGTTCATTCTACCTTATTAGTATTAAGCTCAAAAATATGACAGTGTAGATCAGGAGAATGGTATGAAACCAGAAGTTTACAAACTGTGAAGTTTTCTGTCTCTCAAATTCTATGATTCTATAAATAGCTTTTGTGAACTGTGTATCAGTTCAATCACTAATTTATGTGATATGTCAGTATTTTCCTTCACTTATTACTAATTTCCCCTTGCATCAAAAAATTTCACTAGACCATAAGTTTCGGTTCATGGAAAGGATCAGACCACATGATAAAAAGGACATCCTTTATGTACATAAGTTCCTGAAGAAAAATTTCATGAAAGAAAATATTGCTGAGTTCTGCATGAACTGGACTTTACTTTTTAAAGTAAAAGGGATTAGCTAGGATTTTTATATATATGTATATATATGTATATATATATGCATATATATATATACATTTAAAAAAAAATAAATAAGGTGAGAGCATTCAGCTAAGTATTAACTGTCAAATGTATTTACAGAAGGAACATCAGCTCAGGAGACAAAGTGCATATTTCCATGATTAAACATTTGCTGACAAGCCATTAATTCAGAGTTTTTTGTTTATTGCTTTCATTTCACTAAGTCATTCTATCTGTACTAAACTTATCTCTAGCCTGCAGATAAATTGTATAAAAGTATGCCCTCATTTCAGAAAAACCCAAGCTGGTTGTGACTGAAAAATGATACAGACTGACAGCTGTCTGGTAGCATATGCTAAATGAAGGACTGACTTGGAAAATAAATACATCCCACAAACCCTGCTGCAGCTGTCTTGACAGTCAGCAAAGATCTGGGGCAAAATGCAATTGTAAACTTCATTACTACCTAATAGAAATATAAAATGTGGACTGATGCACATTTAGATGAAAAAGTAGGGAAGCTTGCTTTACAGCTGTCTGTGCTGTACCTATCCAAAAATGCCATCATCACAAAAATATTTAAGGTGTCCGCTTTTGCTACCCTTCCTCATCCTAGGCATTCATCAAAATGAGGTAACTGATAAGGTCTGTACAAACACCCAACTCTCTCTACATTCTATAATTCTACATTCAATTTTGTTAAATAGAATATGTCGCAATTTTGCTTTACAAAATTTTGTTATATGGAATGGCATGCCAGGTACTCTGCATTTGTATTAAAAAAGGAAACACATGAGAAACCAAGCCCAAACTCAACACAAAGCCAATAGGCATACAGTAAAAAACAACACCAAAACAAAAATACTGAAGCTCCTTTTTTTAATAGTTACTGACATTTAAGATGAAACATATCCAAATGTGCTTATTCAAGCTACATAAATCGCAGTACATAGAAGTTAGATGTATTTTTGGGATACCACAATTTCAAGTGGTAATAAATATCCTCTATTCTGATTCCAGTCACCATTCAAGAACTGTGAGTGGAATCAGTAGTTAAGAAGCCAGTGCTAACATTTACCAGTCTTGTTATAACAGAGAAACCTTTGTTACTGCTGATCAGTCTGTGCAGAGCTCTGTATCAATTAAGTCTTGAAATCTACAAGAAATTCTCATCTTGAAACAATATCTGGCAGTCACTTAACTGGCAACAAGACCAGCAAAAAAACCCATTTTTCATTGCAAGAATACTGACTGCCACTGAACAGGAAGAGTTAATAGAAGGCATTTCTGTTGGCAGACTTTCAACAAGCAGCCTCTAGTTTTAAATTACCACAAACCAGACTCTCTCATTACATTTACTCTATTCACTCTTGCAATAGACATCGTGTTTGTGAACTGTCCTCCACTTTACTACTTTATCATCTTTTGCATTCCCTTCAAATGGCTGAGCTCTCCAGAAGTTTAGAGAAATGTCTTACGTAATGTTTCCTCCAACATAAAAAAAAAAAAATAAAAAAATATCAAACTGGTTTTAGGCAAACTATTCTTATCAAAAGGATTTGCTTGTTTTGGAGGCAGAATGTAGTAGCAACATGAATAGAAATAACATGCAAAGGCATTCCCTATTAAACAATATCCTACTTTGGATGTGATTTTCAACAGTAGGCTACCACACATTATCTATCACCAGTCCTCTGATTAATGGCCCCAGTCAGAGAATCATGAAAGCCTGTGACTCTTCTAGCAATAAAAGAGAGAAACCAAACATTTGCTAGTTAGATGTAATATTATCAAAATGTTTTTACCTCAAGTACTAGCCAGAGCTGTCCTCCCACATATTGATCTGCTTTGTAAAACATCCCAAAAAATCTAACAACATTAGGATGATTGGGAAGAAACTGCAAAATATTATATTCTGCTTCAATTTCTTCATCTACATCCTAAATTAAAAAAAAAAAACAAAAAACAAATGAACAGAACATATAAACACAATAACGTCATAGAAAGCAAGAAGAAACTGTCATGGGTAAAAACCACTGTTTTTTAATCAGTTTTTACTTTTAAATTATTTTAATGCAGCTTAAAGTAGACACACAATACTGTAAATTTAAACCATGCCAAATCACGTCATTTATCATGCCTTTTTACATACAGAAATGTGAAGTCTATGTTGTTCTTCAAGGGTTCTTTCAGGGCACAATATACTTAACCAGAAAAGCAAAAACAATACCTAACTTTGTTCCGTTGTCTAAATAAAAGATTTACATGTGTATTGTCTTTAAGCTAGATTTAGATGTGTATTTTTAATGTGTAACCTAAACGTAAATACATGAACATTTGAATCGTTCTTTCTTGTATGGTCATTGAATGGGACCAAACTGAGAACAATTTCACAAAACCTCAAAAATGACATCAGTAAAAACAAATTCTTGTGCAAAAAAGACATACACCGGAAATAATTAGAGACAAAACCCATGAAATAAGCAAATGTTACTAAGTATTTGTTAATGAAAGACTTCTGTGACAGTTACAAAATAATATCAGAACTCAGAATAGTACTTAAGCACTGAATCTTTCCTTGTTTTTGCACAGACAATGACCATCAGAAAATTTAAGCTCTTACATCCTTTTCTTGCATTTTGCTAAAAGGGATATCATTTTAGTTATCACCTTCTTCATGTTTACACAAGAGAAAACCAAGATGAACTTCAGTACGTGTAGAAACGTAACTAACTTTTTAGTAAATATTTTAGCCTATCCATCATGATCAAACTCCAGCTTGATCCAACCCGAGCAGCTGGCAATTAAAGCTTCCATTGAAAACTAGGGCCTTGATTCTCTGGGGAAGCCAGGCATTTAATACCCATGAAAACTGGAGCTGGCACAGACCTACCTGAGTTTTGCTCTTCAGTTTTTTTATCTTAGCTATTGCCTCACAGTATTAACCACTTATAAAACATAACTGTAACATATCTTGAAGTGCATAGAACTTTGGTGATGGGAAAAGTAATTCTTTCAGAGAGTACACAAAATAAAATAAGAAGATAAGAGAACCTCCCATTCTCCGTGCTACAGCAGGCCCCTAAGAGGAATGCCTCTGTGCCTTCCTACCATTTTCATGCTCCGAGCACAGATATCTAGTTTTGTACCAGAAGAACTGCATAGACCTAAAAAAGAAACTAGGCAAATGATGTCTTCAAACAACACACAAAATGATGAAATTATAAGTTGCATCTTTCAGGTGCAGGTACCAAACTCCTTCTGTCAATGCATTCTACAAAATTGTTCCCTTCAGGATGTCTTCAATATCTTACACATTTGATTTACATTTCAACTCTCGTTGAAATTCTTTTAAACTAACAAGAAATTTTCAGTTTAATATATTTTACTTACACTGATAGGATCCAGAATCTTTACTGCGGCCAGACTCCCATCTTTCTTATTGGCAACCTTATAGACTTTACCGTAGGTGCCTTTCCCAATAGTCTCTATAATTTCCCAGGTATCTGAGGGATCAGCTAATGATTCCAGTCCAATCATACTGGAATTATATTGAAACAATCCATACAATGGCTTCCTGGAAAACAAAGCAGAAAGAAATACAGTGGGAAGCCCTAAGTAACTCTATACCAAAGAAGGTATCTTATGATAAAGAAATCAAATATTATCATAATTTGAGAAGAAATACAGCTAGAATCACAGATGAAAAACAGTCAGAAAGATAGATCACTAAATGATCATTCTAACAGGTTCTGACAAAATCTCATCCCTCCCTCTACTGCAGGCCCTTTTAATTTTACAAAACTGGTTTAACATTGTTTATGAAATGAGGCCTTAATTCCTCTGCATTAAAAAGCCATGCCATGCTCTTAACATACTTTTGTCTAATGCTCCCTGGACTAATTGCCAGACAAGCATTCATTAGATATAACACCTCATCATAGCTGATATATCTACAACAGGGCTATGTAAAAATATTTTAATAAAAATTAAGACTGAGCTGGCTGGTATCATAAAATACAAACCAACATGATAATAGGTAACAGGTACAGCGCTAGGGTGACATTCATCACTGTAGATGTTTCTCAACAATTGCAGTTGTGTCCTCTCTGTACTTCAGTCAGAGGGTCTTACAGTCAGCTACACAGGCTGACTTCATCTCCACCTTTAAGAGATGTCCTGGTCAGGGGAGTCATTCCCCCAAATGCTCCTGAGTGATGAATGGATCACTGCAGCCTATGCAAAGGGCTCATTCCCACTCCTGGAATTACAGAGATGGCCAGTTCTGGTAATTAAGAAAATGACAATATCATTTTAGGATTTCAAGTAGTGAAAAGCTAGATGCTGCCCCTGAACTGGAATTAGAGAAAGGAAAGATGAGGTTTAAACTGAGATTAACTTAACCTCATTTTATAAGAAGTCATTATTAGGAAAGCTGACTAGTTTATGGTGTCTCTAAGAAAGATTATTTGCCCATTTAGTGGCTATCAGCAGATAGACCACTTCAGCTATATAGAAGATCCATTAGCAGACTGAGGGAAAGAAGTAAGAAAGTGATCTTGACAAAAGCAATTGAAGACACCACTATCAGTGATCACAAAAGCTCTTGATCTTTGGAGATGAACCACCTAGCAGCACCTGAAACAGCCCTGAATCTTAAGGTTTGAGCCATTTCTTTCTAAGCATGTCTGATACCTGCAAACCTGCTTGAAAGATTTTTATTTTTTTTTAATTTGCAGTCTTTGCTAAATTCAGCATCAGTGACAACTATCTGGCATAATAAATTTAGTCAGTAATCTTCTTTTAAACAATGACAGGCATATTTAGAGAAAACTCTCCCTCCTTGGTTAAAACTGTATTTTCACCAAAGACAGTGCCAAGTAATACATCAAATAACTTCAGCCTCTTGACAAAA